>SJXQ01009888.1:0-293120 GCA_006408695.1 Aepyceros melampus
AATTCATGGGGTCGCAGTGTCGGACATGACTGAGTGAGTGAACTGAACTGAACTGAAACTCAGCAAACTTCTTTTGCCATAAATATTTCCCTCTCAAACAGGTCTCAGATAACAATCCTTTCTGTGGCCTCGAGCTGCGGCCTACATGCTCATCCTGGGACATTATTTGTAAAGATCCTTGAACAAATGTCAGTGGTTACTTTACTGATTATTTTCTGGGCACAACTGTAGAATGCTTTGTGCTTCCTCATGCTTCTCTCAAGCAGCTTAACATTCTTTCCAGCCAACTCAACTGAAGAAAGGAAAGAAAAGTCAGAATCACAAGGCCTAAATCCTTCTTCCCAGTACCGTGCCTGTGAGATGAGGAGAGGAGGTTGGGGAAGTGCCTCTATTTTGTCAGTAATGCCTAACGCAGCTCCTGACATTGTGTACTACTTAAAAAAAAAAAAAAGTTATTATTATGTTTTTTTCATCTGTTGAGTTATGATGCAGGCATGTCATGATCAACTCTGTGATATGTTACAAATTATTTACCATTAATGATAAATTTAACACTAAAATCCAATATCATGCTTTTGTTAATAATTGTTTCATTATCCCTAATCAATGTCACTACATAGACTCCTGAATGTAAGATAATAGAGTCATATCTGTCAGGGAGAAAATAACAGACAACACAGTAGGTGGTTATTAAAGTCTATCATGAGAAGTGGTATGAGCCTATATCAAAAGTATGTGGTCATGAGACTGCTATGAGTGATATACATTGTGTTGGGAGATATCTGTAATCTACTCCTTTAAAGAATTTTCAGTGAAGGGAGAATTGAATAAAAAGATATAGCTAAAGTTAACAAGAAAGTAAAAATAAATGTTGAGTTTCAGTATGGTTTTTCTGAAATGTGTTTTCAACTGCTGTACTGAACCATTTATTGAATATGTAGTGGATTTTAGAATACTAACTTTTTAGACAAAATTTATATTGAAGTGACAATTTCTTATGGAAAATAGTTTTTAAAATACCTAAATATACCAGTGATACCATATTCAGAGATATACTTCTCAAGTAAATAGTACTCTTATACCAAAGAGTATATGAGTTTCATTTATACCAAGAATTTTTAGAGTAAAGCACAATTATTTCTATTAGCCAAGTTATCTGATAAATTATCCCACAATAATGTTTCATCTTTGTTATTGCTTAATGTAAAAACTAAAGGAATATATCATATATACTTATATTAAACTTTAGCAAAAATTTAACAAAATGGCTGTTTTGCCTTTCTTAAAAATGATTATTTTTTGACATTCTGAGTGACTGATAGATATTCAGTTAATATTATACACAGCTTTTATCTAGGAAAAATTTAAATATAACCTTCAACAGAAAGATTACATGGAGAAATTCCTTAAAAATAATAAAACTGAAATACAATATCAGATGAATAGGAGAAATCTCAGGCTTCAGCTGAGAGCTTTTATTGTTTTATTTTTTTAAGTGTTGATGAGACTGGAGCCAGTTTCAGTAATTGCATATGTCTGCTTTTATTGGTCTCTGGGAGATTGTTACACAGAACTCAATTTACCAAATATTTTACTTCCTACAAAAGAATCAGGAATTAAAAGTGCTCCTCTGGTCCATATATTCAGATAATGTATTTTTAAACCTCTATACTAATCCCTATCCTCCAAAGGAATAATGCTTTCAGAAACTTCTGATAAATGGAGCCATCCATTAGTAGCTATGAAAATGACAAGTAGATAGCTTGACAGGAGAAACAGCAGCATTATCTAAAAGCTGACCCACTTGGTATGGCTTTCCTCACCAGTAATAACTAGATGTTACTGCTCAGTGATGTGTAGCATTTTTCAGTTCCCTGGTGTGTTTCTCTCTGAAAAGATACCCAGATGGATATCTCTAATATATCTAAAAATCACTGTACTTATTTATACTTGTGTAAAAGAAGTAAACACATCCTTTAATAAGGAAAGACAGACAATTTCTCAAATCCATGAAAGAAACGTACAGTGCTTTCTGTGCACATATTTTATTAAATAGCAAATTTCCTATTAACATCTACTCACCAAAAGCTTAGAGCTGTAAAGACTGCCAAAGCAAGTTTTGGAAGGTTTATCTTTATCTCTTTCCTTTTGTAACTGTCACCTCTTTAGCCAACCATTTCCTCTGAGTGACATTACTACACAGACACACACACAGAGACACTCATGCATGCACGTCGGTCATTTTCATACCCTGCCAAGTGCAAATACAGGATTATGGCAGTTATTCAAGTGTTAAAAGAAAAGACAAAGATATATAAGCAGAACAGCTAAAATACTCCACCGAAAATGATATATCTTCAAACCAGTAGTTATACTGCTTAGGAATTTTTTTCCAGAGAAATGAAGATCTATGTTCAAGTAAAAGTATCTACATAAATGTTGCTGCTGCTGCTGCTAAGTCACTTCAGTCGTGTTCGACTCTGTGCGACCCCAGAGACGGCAGCCCACCAGGCTTCCCCATCCCTGGGATTCTCCAGGCAAGAACACTGGAGTGGGTTGCCATTTCCTCCTCCAATGCATGAAAGTGAAAAGTGAAAGTGAAGTTGCTCAGTCGTGTCTGACTCTTTGCGAACCCCTGGACTGCAGCCTACTGGGCTTCTTCGTCCATGGGAGTTTCCAGGCAAGAGTATTGGAGTGGGGTGCCATTGCCTTCTCCCATATAAATGTTACAGAAGTTGTTGCTGCTGCTGCTGCTAAGTCACTTCAGTCGTGTTCGACTCTGTGCGACCCCAGAGACGGCAGCCCACCAGGCTTCCCCATCCCTGGGATTCTCCAGGCAAGAACACTGGAGTGGGTTGCCATTTCCTCCTCCAATGCATGAAAGTGAAAAGTGAAAGTGAAGTTGCTCAGTCGTGTCTGACTCTTTGCGAACCCCTGGACTGCAGCCTACTGGGCTTCTTCGTCCATGGGAGTTTCCAGGCAAGAGTATTGGAGTGGGGTGCCATTGCCTTCTCCCATATAAATGTTACAGAAGCTATATTTGAAATAGTAAAAAACTAGAAATATCCTTGATTTTATTTTTCTCAATTTTAAGTGAGACTATGTCTGCAATGCCGTTAGTATCATCAATATTTGACTATTCTTTTGTTCCAGTATCATATGTCTATATATTCATTAAATTTCTTTTCAACATTTTATTTTGTACTGCAGTGGACGGGAGAGTCTGGTGGGCTGACATCTATAGGGTAGCACAGAGTTGGACATGACTGAAGAGACTTAGCAGCAGCAGCATAGCTGATTAACAAAAAATGCTGTGATCATTTCAGGTGAAAGGTGAAGGGACTCAGCCATACATATACATGTATCCAACCTCCCTCAAACCACCCTCCCATCCAGGCTGCCACATAACACTAAGTAGAGTTCCATGTACTATATAGGAGGTCCTTGTTGATTATCAATTTTAAATACAGCAATGTGTTCATGCCCATCCCAAACTCCCTAACTGTTCCTTTCTTCCATTCTTGCCCCTGACAACCACAAGTTCATTATTGGAGTATTCCAAATTGAAGTATCTGTGTAGATTCAGAGGAGTCAGCAGTGGATACTTTTGATTGTTTATGGTCGCATATAAACTGTTAATTGATTCCAAGACTTGCTAAAGCCTTGATTAGAACTTTATAAATTCACCACATGTTCTCTGCTGCCTCTGCTGTCTCAAGTCCTTATTTGCATCATGATGATGCTGCTGCTGCTAAGTCACGTCAGTCGTGTCCAACTCTGTGTGACCCCATAGACGGCAGCTCATCAGGCTCCCCTGTCCCTGGGATTCTCCAGGCAAGAACTCTGGAGTGGGTTGCCATTTCCTTCTCCAATGCATGAAAGTGAAAAGTGAATGGGAATTCGCTCAGTCGTGTCCGACTCTTCGCGACCCCATGGACTGCAGCCTACCAGGCTCCTCCGTCCATGGGGTTTGCCAGGCAAGAGTACTGGAGTGGGGTGCCATCACCTTCTCCGCATGATAAACTTCCACTAATCTTCTAACACCCAACTTACACAGCTGCTACCTTTAGAATGTTTCCTTTCATATCATCTGTACTATCTAACTAACATAGTTGTGTGCCCCCTCAGTTTTATCATTACTATTCCTTATATTTGCTTCCTGGGTACCTCAGCTGGTAAAGAATTCACCTGCAATGCTGGAGATCCCAGTTTGATTCCTGGGTCGGGAAGTTCTCCTAGAGAAGGGATAGGCTACCCATTCCAGTATTCTTGGGTTTCCCGGGTGGCTCAGATCCACCTGCAGTGTGGGATACCTGGGTTCAATACCTGGGTTGCAAGATCCCTTGGTGGAAGGCATGGCAACCCACTGCAGTATTCTTGCCTGGAGAATCCCCAGGGACAGAGGAGCCTGGCGGGCTATGGTCCATTGTCGTTGCTGTTGTTCAGTCATGTCTGACTGTTTGTGATCCCATGGACTGCAGCATACCAGACATCCCTGTCCTTCCACCATTTCCTGGAACTTGCTTAAACTCACGTCCATTGAGTCGGTGATGCCATCCAACCAACTTGTCCCCTTCTTCTTCTGCCTTCAATCTCTCCCAGGATCAAGATCTTTCTAATAAATCATCTCTGCACGTCAGGTGGCCAAAGTATTGAGCTTCAGTGACAGTACATAGGGTCACAAAAAGTTATACACAACTGAGTGACTAAGCACAGCATAGCACATCCTTTATGTATGTTGCTGGTAAAACACAAATTAATGTCTATTTGGACATGTCTATTTAATTGTAAGGTATGTGTTCAGTAACAAAATGATTTATCACCTGAATTGTAACACTTCTAAAAGTAAAATGTGATGTTATTATTAATAATATCAGGCTACCTAACTATTTGGATATAACACAGAAGCCAGGATAAAACTCAGTACTAAATAATAATCATGTGGAGTTTGAGGACTGTGGGGAGAGAACAAATTAGCCAAGACAGACTGTTCAGGCTGTTTCACCTCCCATTTTGTAAATAATGACTATGAAACAGCTGAGATCATTTACAGCACTGTGCATGCATGTCATGAGATACTTGCTTGGTCATGGGCTGCTTTGCATGGTATGCCTGTATGAGCTTCGCCATGAAAGCCCTGGCTGCTCCTGCATTGGGGCAACACTGGAGCAACATCATGATTATGTTATATGAGATTATGTTGTGGTTATGTTGTGGCTACATTATGGTTATGTTATGGATGCTACCACAGCTGCTGTCAGCCAAGAGAGAAGCTGTATTATGGTTGCTGTGATAGCCAGGAGAGAATAAACATGTCTTCAGTTCCTACAGCTCCTCGAGTCTCCTTCCCTGGGTTTAGTGAATCATGTGAACATTGAGACAACTGGCATCACAAACAGGAACAGCAAGAACAGGGACCATATATTATACTACTTATATATTAAGACTGAAAATTTGCTTTTCACGTAATCAATGTACATTAACGTTTATGGTACCTGATACACAAATGAATCCATAAGTGACTCAGTGTATACACATTCTCGCCAATAAGACTTTTTTTTGTAACCGGTGATTTCAAGGGACTCCTTTGGTACCAGTTGATGAGCATCTCTCTCTCAGTGATTTATTTTTACAATGATGTAGATAGAACTTTCCACACCATATTTGTGTTCTGCCGCTTGTTCCTTTTCAGGTTCTTCCAATAATAGCCACTTGAGAAAGACTGAGAAACTGGAAGAGGGAGGAAGGCCTTGTTTCCTGTTTGCCTCCTGTTTCTTTAGCAATCATGTATCTTCACCACAGCAGCCCCAGTTACATACAGTGACAGCAGTTGAATCTATTAATAGTTTGCAGCTTTTTACACAAGTCACAAGCACAGCACCATCATTCCTCTCAGGGACACCAGCACCTTGGGCTGGCACCTTATCTTCAAAGGCATGTTTCTCTTCAAACTGACACATCTGTGGCAAATGGCCATGACCCACTCCTCAGGGCTCAGAGTTTCAGTCGTGCAGGCCCCTTTCTCCAAGCTCTTAAGTTTTAATGACACAAACCACTTCCTTTGTCCCATGAGTCCTAAAAGTAGCAAGTGTTTCGTGCTAAGGTTACTTCCATGATATCTTAGGGTTTTCTCTGTGCCTTTCTGATTACCAATTTGACACTGTTAATCTAATTAAGAATTATTTACATTGTTATCTTCTCAAATCCATAGAAGGAAATGGCAACCCCCTCCAGTATTCTTGCCTAGAGAATCCCATGGACATGGGAGTCTGGCTACAGTCCATGGGATCACAAAGAGTCAGAGAGGACTGAGTGACTAATACACACACACACACACACATTTTCTCAATTAACAAAATTGTACAAGCACCTTCTATAGGACAATGTTCCTACATATTTCTCACAATATGGATTTTTCTCCTTGTGGGTTCATGCTTTCATACAGTTCATTTCTTACTAGCTCTTGATCACCAAATACATAAAATCAATAATCAAGCCTAAGCAGGAAATGTGATATTTCTATTGCTCATGACCCTGTTTTGCGTTCTGTAGCTACATATCTGAAGACTCCAAAAGAGAATATCAATATCAGGATTTCTAACTGGACATGGAACAATAGCCTGGTTCCAAATAGGAAAAGGAGTATGTCAAGGCTGTATATTGTCACCCTGCTTATTTAACTTATATGCAGAATACATCATGAGAAACGCTGGATTGGAAGAAACAGAAGCTAGAATCAAGATTGCCGGGAGAAATATCAATAACCTCAGATATGCAGATGACACCACCCTTATGGCAGAAAGTGAAGAGGAGCTAAAAAGCCTCTTGTTGAAAGTGAAAGAGGAGAGTGAAAAAGTTGGCTTAAAGCTCAACATTCAGAAAACGAAGATCATGGCTTCTGGTCCCATCGCTTCATGGGAAATAGATGGGGAAACAGTAGAAATAGTGTCAGATTTTATTTTTTTGGGCTCCAAAATCACTGCAGATGGTGACTGTAGCCATGAAATTAAAAGGCGCATACTCCTTGGAAGAAAAGTTATGACCAACCTAGATAGTATATTTAAAAGCAGAGACATTACTTTGCCGACTAAGGTCCGTCTAGTCAAGGCTATGGTTCTTCCTGTGGTCATGTATGGATGTGAGAGTTGGACTGTGAAGAAGGCTGAGTGCTGAAGAATTGATGCTTTTGAACTGTGGTGTTGGAAAAGACTCTTGAGAGTCCCTTGGACTGCAAGGAGATCCAACCAGTCCATTCTGAAGGAGATCAACCCTGGGATTTCTTTAGAAGGAATGATGCTAAAGCTGAAGCTCTAGCACTTTGGCCACCTCATGTGAAGAGTTGACTCATTGGAAAAGACCCTGATGCTGGGAGGGATTGGGAGCAGGAGGAGAAGGGGACGACCGAGGATGAGATGGCTGGATGGCATCACGGACTCAATGGACGTGAGTCTGAGTGAACTCTGGGAGTTGGTGATGGACAGGGAGGCCTGGCGTGCTGCGATTCATGGGGTCGCAAAGAGTCGGACACGACTGAGCGACTGAACTGAACTGAACTGAATTTTTCCTGACTTCAAAACACATATTTTTATCTTCATTGTTTTGATAGCCCTTTATAAACAATTCCCTGATCAGTTATGCTCTTTTTGAGGTTCAATAATAAACAAAACATAATAATTATGAGCTCCCAAGAAAGAAGCTCCTAATGGCAAAACTTTAGTTTCATCTTCAATATTCATCCTTCTAATATCTATATTTATTTTCTTTCTATTTTTACTCATAATGTACAATATGTTGATTATAATAGTGATTTAATATAAAACATATACAAATTTGTAAGATATTAGCTGTACCCATAATTAATTTTTAGACACCTTCCTACTTCAATTGGTGTCATACATTATTTCATTAAACTTTTTAATTTCACTCATCATCTGGGATCATATAAGTCTTTACATGACCATTTATATAGCTAGAAATATTTTATTAATTTGATATATGAATATTTAAGGAATAATAATCCAGTTTCCAGATGTTCAATTTGGCTTCACATTGTCTACAATACACCACACCATAATAAATATGTTTGCAATATATATTTTCCTTTGGGAATATAGCTTTAGTGAAAATACCTAGTTTTAGAAATATTGAGTCTGAGAGAATGAAATTATGTGCCTCTCATAAACTCAGACAGTATCTGCTATCCTGATACTTTAGTCTCATCCAAGACAGGGGAAAGCACTACAGTCTTTTCTTTTGTAGCCAAAAGTTTCTGCATGAAAAATGGTGCTATAGGGCACTATGTTCATGGAAAATTATAGTGGGTTTAAAGTTGGTAGTGGGTTTTTAGGTATGTGCTAAGTGGAGAAGGAAGGGCACCAGTGATGCTGGCATTCAACAGTCTAGTAAGTTATTACTAGTAAATTCTTTTTGTTAGTTTCCAGGTGAAATAAGGTTGGTAAGTAGAGAGAAGCTTGACAATTCTTAAAAATACTTTAAAATTGCAATTCAGACTTAGACCTGATAATCAATTGAGAAATAATACACTGTTAGCAGAGTGAGAGTTCACTGATTCCTAGAATGTCAACATTCACACTTGCCATCTCTTGTTTGACCACTTTCAACTTGCCTTGATTCATGGACCTGACATTCCAGGTTCCTATGCAATACTGCTTCGTAGCCACTGCACCTTACCTTGGATGAGGGGTATCTCCTTATCGCCACCGTTCCTGACCTTCAACGTAGGATAGCGACTGAACTGAACTGAGCAGAGTGATTTTCCACGGACACCATTTTCTGAGCATGTTAATTTTTTCTTCCTCACTTCTTCTGAAGTTATGTGATGAATACTCTGATATCCACTGGTGAACTATGAGCAAACATTAGAGCTTCAAAAACTTAGGTCAGAGCAGAGAAGGATGAGGATGTGCCTGGCATGTGAACAGAAATTAAAGACAGGGATAAGAAAGTGTGTGTGAGTGCTAACTCACTAGGGTTGAAAGGACAGGGAGCTGGAGACAGAGGAATGGGACAGATTTTCTGATGTTCATTAAACCAAGTCATTATTGCTAAGTTGCTTCAGTTGTGTCTGACTCTTTGAAACCTTATGAACTGTAGCCTGGCAGGCTCCTCTATCCATGGGATTCTCCAGGTAAGAATTGTGGAGTGGGTGGCCACTTCCTCCTCCAGAGGATCTTCCCAACCCAGGATTGAACCTGTATCTCTTATGTCTCCTGCACTGGCAGGTAGGTTCTTTACTACTAGCACCTGCAAAACCCGTAAGAAAATGTTCAGTTCAGTTCAGTTGCTCAGTTGTGTCCGACTCTTTGCGACCCCATGAATTGCAGCACCCCAGGCCTCCCTGTCCATTACCAACTCCCAGAGTTCACTCAAACTCATGTCCATCGAGTCAGTGATGCCATCCAGCCATCTCATCCTCTGTCGTCCCCTTCTCCTCCTGCTCCCAATCCCTCCCAGCATCAGTCTTTTCCAATGAGTCAACTCTTCGCATGAGGTGGCCAAAGTACTGGAGTTTCAGCTTTAGCATCATTCCTTCCAAAGAAATTCCAGGGTTGATCTCCTTCAGAATGGATTGGTTGGCTCTCCTTGCAGTCCAAGGGACTCTCAAGAGTCTTCTCCAACACCACAGTTCATAAACATCAATTCTTTGGCACTCAGCCTTCTTCACAGTCCAACTTCACATCCATCCATGACCACTGAAAAAACCACAGCCTTGACTAGACGGACCTTTGTTGGCAAAGTAATGTCTCTGCTTTTGAATATGCTATCTAGGTTGGTCATAACTTTTCTTCCAAGGAGTAAATGTCTTTTAATTTCATGGCTGCAGTCACCATCTGAAGTGATTTTAGAGCTCCCCAAAATAAAGTCTGACACTGTTTCTACTGTTTCCCCATCTATTTCCCATGAAGAGATAGGGAAGAGTAATTCAAAATAAAGCAGTGGCTAACAGTACACTGAAAGAACACAGAAAAATCAGAAACACCACCTACATTCTTGGAAAATTAATAAAACAGAGCCTATTGGTAATCTGTGGGGGAGAATTTTCAGTGGTGTGATATGAATGAAAACTAGAGTAGAGAGGTTAAAGAGTAAGTAGAAGTGAGAACATGGATGTAACATATTGGGATTGCTTGATGCAGAAGTTTGTTTATGAAGAAAATGGAAGAAATAAAGTCATGATTGGAAGGAGTAGTAAGATCAATATAGAGTCCAGTTTTTGTTGTTCTTTTTTTTTTTTTTTTAAGTTTTTGTACTCAAGACCAGGTGATCTCTAAGTGTTGATGAGACAACACCATATAGGTACAACTTTTCTTTCAGTACACCATATATTAGAAATTCATGCAAGCAACAGGTAGGAAAAGTTGAAGCAGAATCATCCATCAAAACTGGATATAGATTTAAGGAGCTAAAAAAGTAATTTTGTTACATGAATACATGCTGAATAGAATATATGGAGTGGATAACATTGCCAAACGTTGTGCAGAATAAGAAGAGAAAGTAAACAAAGGGAAGAGAAATAAAAGAAATGAGAGAAATCAAGGGGCCTACAGAAATATCTTAGGACTGGTTATGTAATTGAATGTTTTTGTTTATGAGTAGATATATTCATGTAACTTTTCCTATATCTAATATATGTATTTCTTAAAATTTATCTATTTTTTATTGAGGGATCATTGATTTAGGGAATTTTGCTGTTTTCCCTGTCAAACCTCAGAAAGAATCAGCCATAGGTATACATATATCCCCCCCTTTTGAAACTCCCTCCCATCTCCCTCCCCATCCCACCCCTCTAGGTTGATACAGAGCCCCTGTTTGAGTTTCTTGAGCCATTCAACAAATTCCTGTTGGCTGTCTATTTTACATACGGTAATGTAAGTTTTCTTTCCATACATCTCACCTTCTCCTTCCCTCTCCCCATGTCCATAAGTCTATTCTCTATGTCTATTTCTCTATTGTTGCCCTATAAACAAATTCTTCAGTACCATTTTTCTAGATTCTGTATATATATATTAGAATATGGTAGTATTTTTTATCTGTCTAAATATATTCTGAAACTTATAGGAAAATAGAAAAATTTATTTGTCTTTATACACCTACTTTTTAAAAAACAAGATCTATAATCTATTTATAAAATTATGAAGGTATATTTTTATTGTGCATCATTTTTAAAATTTGTTTTTTATACTTTTCTTAAATATGGATTTTAGTATGCAAAATTTATAAAAATAATCAATATTAATTTAAGATTGATAGACCACTGTTTGAAAACTATATCTTTAGGGAGAGCAGAAAACTAAGTGTAGCCAATAATAATATGATATTGAGGCATTTATTCCTCCAAAGTAGGCTGGAGAAACAGAGCTCCTGATTTTTTATAGGAATACAATTGCTGCTTAACTGTGATACAGAATCAAAGTAAATTTATGTCTGTTGTATTTTTATTAATAAATTTAATTCATAAGTTTGAACATTTTAGAATTAGAACACTGTATATAGGCTCAGATGGGAAAGAATCTGCCTGTAATGTGGGAGACCTAGGTTCAATCCCTGGGTTGGGAAGTTTCTCTGGAGAAGGGAACAGCTACCCATTCCATTATTCTTGCCTGGAGCATTCCATGGACAGAGGAGCCTGTTGGGCTACAACCTATGGGATCACAAAGAGTCAGACATAACTCAACAACTAACACATAGTCTTTTTTCATCATAATTACTCAGAGTGGCATTTCCCCTTCTCTGGGATATAAGTAAACAAAATTGATGGAAAGGAGGCAAAGGAACCCTCCAATTCAAGAAATATTTCAGAAAATCATTCTTAGGCAGCTTCCTAAATGCTCTTCAAATAAATACACTCCTTGTAATTAAACCTTTTTATAACTGTTTCCCTTCAAGTATGGGCTGGATCTAATAATTTGCTTCTAGCAAACAGAATATTCCAATGTGATGGAGTTTCTTTCCAAGATTAAGTTATAAATCTTTATGACTTTTTTTCTTACTCACACTTGTTTTCTTCCCATTGTCCACTGCTACTTGCTCAAAGTGATGAAGCCAACTGCCATGTTTTAGATGCCTCATTTTGTTTTTTAGTAGTTAAGACATGTTTGACTCTATTGCAACCCCAAGGACTATATCTCACCAAGCTCCTCCATCCATGGGATTCCCCAGGAAAGAATACTGGAGTAGATTGCTGTTTCCTTCTCCAGGGACTCTTCCAACGCAGGGATCGAACCTACATCTCCTGCATTGCAGGCAGATTCTTTACCTCTGAACCACCAGGAAAGCAGGTTACCTTGTTCATACTATAATGCTATAATGACTTGATGACAGCCTCTGGCAAATAGCCAGCAGGTAACTAAAGTCTCCAACCCAACAACTTGCAAAGAATTAGATGCTGTCAACAACCATCAGATGAGTATGAATGGACATATCAACACCAAATATTAAGAGAATCCTAGATCATATAAAATATTGATATAACTGTATCCTGGAAAACACTTTGATTGCAGGCTTGTAAGAGTCCTTGAGTCTGAGAACCCATCAAACCACATGCAGATTCCTGACCCATGAGTACTGTAAAGTAATAAATGGCTATAAAAGTCTAATTTTTGAACAATTTGTTATGCAGCAATAAATAACCACTAGAATAATATCATACACTAAAACCTAGAACTGTCATTAGAAAGTGTAAAAAAGAGACTAAATCAATGATAAAGAAGGCAGAAGTTTTCTGCCTTGTGATTAATATCAGTTCAGTTCAGTTCAGCTCAGTTGCTCAGTCGTGTCCGACTCTTTGCGACCCCATGAATTGCAGCACTCCAGGCCTCCCTGTCCATCACCAACTCCCGGAGTTCACTCAGACTCGCGTCCATCAAGTCAGTGATGCCATCCAGCCATCTCATCCTCTTTTGTCCCTTTCTCCACCTGCCCCCAATCCCTCCCAGCATCAGAGTCTTTTCCAATGAGTCAACACTTCGCATGAGGTGGCCAAAGTACTGGAGTTTCAGCTTCAGCATCATTCTCTCCAAAGAAACCCCAGGGCTGATCTCCTTCAGAATGGACTGGTTGGATCTCCTTGCAGTCCAAGGGACTCTCAAGGGTCTTCTCCAAAACCACAGTTCAAAAGCATCAATTCTTCGGTGCTCAGCTTTCTTCACAGTCCAACTCACATCCATCCATGACCACTGGAAAAACCATAGCCTTGACTATATGGACATTTGTTGGCAAAGTAATGTCTCTGCTTTTTCATATACTCTCTAGATTGGTTATAACTTTTCTTCCAAGGAGTAAGCATCTTTGAATTTCATGGCTGCAGTCACCATCTGCAGTGATTTTGGAGCCCCCCCCAAATAAAGTCTGACACTGTTTCCACTGTTTCCCATCTATTTGCCAGGAAGTGACGGGACTGGATTCCATGATCTTCATTTTCTGAATGTTGAACTTTAAGCCAACCTTTTCACTCTCCACTTTCACTTTCATCAAAAGGCTTTTGAATTCCTCTTCACTTTCTGCCATAAGGGTGGTGTCATCTGCATATCTGAGGTTATTGATATTTCTCCCAGCAATCTTGATTCCAGCTTGTGCTTCTTCCAGCCCATCATCAGACCTCTCCACCATGCCTGCTTGTCTTGGGTAGCCCCACAGGGCATGGCTTAGTTTCATTGAGTTAGACAAGGTTGTGGTAAATTCACTATTACATCTTGAATATTCCAACATTATACACACACCAAAAAAAAAAAAAAAGGAAAGGAAAGAAAAAGACACTCTTGAAATCACTCATATGATGTAATAGATTTCAACCTATAGTGTCTAAATAAGATATTTATTCTCTTCACACAAATTTAATAAGTAATATCATTAATCTATAATTTTAACAGTAATAGCCAAACTATTCAGAGATGAAACTCAGGTCAGTATAAGCAGTAACAACTAGACCAAGATATTATCTATCTTGTAAGTCTGCTATTACCAAGAAAACTGATTTAATCACATGGTTAAAACTGGCTTCTCACCGTAACATCTACAGTTTTCACTGTTGGAAGTGGAAAGATACAGAGAGCAAGTAGTTTTATTTTAAAGACACGCCACTGAAACTGCATACTTTTTTTTCTGTTCACATCCTTTTAGCTAGAACTTAGTCATGTGGCACACTAATCTTCAAAGGAAGTTAAGAAAGAGAGCTTCTAGCAGGCAGGCTCTATGTCCATTAAAACTCCGAAAGTATGCATGGATTTTAGAAGCCATGAAGAACATCTGTTATAGAAATTAATTCTTCATCAAACATACTGGATGTTCATAAAGAATACCTTAGCATGATAGACAAACAAAACACAAATCAAAAAATGAAGTAAGACAGAAGTTGCCATTTTCAAGAAGTAGAAAGTAATACGTTATGGCTGGAGGGATTTGAATGAGCTCAATAGAAAAAATTGAATCTACAAAGGTAGCTCAGTGTCTTGGCAGAAGACTTGAAAGCCCCACAAATAACTAAGTTTGTGTTAAGAAGTATTTCAGAAAGCAAATATAAGGATTGACTGGAAACAAATATATTTTTAAGCAATATTATAATTCATAGTTAAATTTTAAAGCATATTAGAAATAGAACCATAGAAGTGAGAAAGAAAGAATGACAGTTTAAAGCAGCAGTCCCTAACTTTTTCATCACCAGGAACAGAGTTTGTGGAAGATAGCATTTCCAGGGATAAGGATGATGGTACAGGGGAAGTGAAATGGTTCAGGCAATAATGCCAGCAATGGGGAGTGATGCGGAGCAGCAGATGAAGCTTTGCTCATAGTCTGCCACTCACCTCCTACTGTGTGGCCTAGTTTCTTACAGGCTGAGACCCACTACATTTCTACAGCCCAGGGCTCAGGAATAGCTGGCTTAAAACATACGCTTGAAATAAGATAGACTTAAATAAGATAGGATGAAATGGGATAGGATAGGATAGGACAGAACAAGCATCATAACATAACATAGCATAACACAACATAACATAACATAACACAGCACA
The DNA here is from genome assembly GCA_006408695.1 of Aepyceros melampus. Taxonomy (NCBI): domain Eukaryota; kingdom Metazoa; phylum Chordata; class Mammalia; order Artiodactyla; family Bovidae; genus Aepyceros; species Aepyceros melampus. The sequence goes on from SJXQ01009888.1 coordinate 15,027, forward strand.
AAATGCAAATTAATAACAAGTTGAATGTAAAGAATGAACCAGAGTGAAATTTGACTATGATTCCAGTGTTTCTAAGCTAAAATTCCCTAAGCAGTAGCTCTTATGAAAAGTAGAACATTAGAAATGACTGAGGTTTTTTGAAAAAGAGGCAATGTTTTCCATTCTGCATATGTAGGGTCTCAAGTACTTATGGTATGATCTGACAGAAATTTGTGACTAAAATCATATATTATATTTTGGTTTGCCTATGTTTATCACCTTGGCTTTATTTTGGAACACAATGCTTTTGCTGTGCTGAGTTGATTGATCTAGTAGTCTGTCACCAGGCCAGTATTTCTAAAATCTATTACTGGGTTAATGTCTTTCACTAGCTCCTTTGCTCTCCATCAGCATGTGTTGGGCAATGAAGCACAAAAATTGCATATGGTGCCTTAATTTTAATATGCAAATATATATTGTTTTACCATTGTATTTATGTTCTTTCTTTTCCTGAAAGCTTATGTGATTGAATTTTTGGCTCCAATTGAAGTGACTGAAATAAACCAATTTTACCTGGAATAATGATTTTCCTTCCCTTGCTCTTCTGGAATAATGTGAACTATATACCTAATCAGACAGAAATTAAATTTGTTTTGGTGATTCTGAACAATACTTTTGTATTACACTTTTTAGAATTGATTTCTTTTAAGTACTAACTTTAAATATTGGTAAAGATAAAAAGAAAACCAAAAGGGAAGCATATATTTTAATAATAATGAGCTTTATGAAATTACTTCAATTTAAGTTTTCTTCATTTATTCATCAATGAACTAATATACCGCCCTGTTACACAAAGTTTTTAAACCAATTATATAAGGTCAATTGTATAAATTAGCATATCTGATATGATAGCAATAGCACTAAGTGTTAAATAATGAGTTTTCTAATGGAATGCATTAAATTCATCTCTGTTCACCTAATATTAAAAACAATAACCTTTTAAACATTAAATGGAAAAATTATGTCTACAAGTATTTTCTTTTTCAGAAAATAAGAGAAATATATACAAATCATACTATTTGTTATTTATTTCTAATTTTGCTTGCTATAGTGATATTCTTACAAAGCACAAAACAGATTTATTTAAAAAATAAAATCACTATCTAATGATTAAATATAGTTGTCCTAAGTAAGCCTAAAGAATAATGTTACATTTATAATTTTCTTCATATTTTGTGTTTTTAACAATGTTTGTAGATTTTGGCAAACCTCACACAACCATCCTAAAATCTGTAAAATGCCATAAGAGGACATTTAACATGTTTCTCAACTGATTTCCAAACTGGTTTCTATTCTATAACTCATGAAGTCCAGCCACAGGTATTTTCTGTTGTTTGAAAGTGTTGTGCTCTCTCATGACTATAAATTGGCTGATTTTCTTCACTCTTTCAAGTATTGTCATAGCTCTCTTTTCTCTAGTTTGAGTTCTTAATTCCTTTTCTTTCCCATGATACCTTTCTATTATTTGTCTTCCTTCCATTTCCCTTTCTTCTCCTCATCTTTTTCCTCTTCCTTCTTTACCTTATCAAGTTTTTTGAATACTCAATTTGTTTCTTAACAGTCCACCTCATTACAGATCTATACCTCTCTGTGAAAATTTAAGACTAGGTTTTATTTTTCTTCTGCCATCAATCACTGCCTCTCTTGGGCTATTTCTTAAATAGACATGTGTCTCTTATCCAAGGCTTGAAAGAGATTTATTATGTTTCATTCACATTTTTTCTTTAGTTCCAACTCCTCAAATTTCCCCATGCTTTGCTGCTGTTCAGTCACTACATCATGTCAGCTGTTTGCAACACAATGCATTGCAGCACATCAGGCTCCCATCTCCTTCACTATTTCCCAGAGTTTGCTCAAACTCATGTCCATTGAGTTGAAGATATTAGTCAATCAGCTCATCATCTGTCACCTGCTTCTCCTCCTTCCCTTAATCTTTCCCAGTATCAGGTGTTTTCCAGTCAGTTGGCTCTTTGCATCAGGTGGCCAAAGCATTGGAGCTTCAGCTTCAGTATCAGTCCTTCCAATGAATGTTCAAGATTGATTTTCTTTAGGACTGGCTGGTTTGATCTCCATGTTGTCCAAGAGACTCAAGAGTCCTCTCCAGCACCACAGTTCAAAAGCATTAATTCTTTCACATTTAGACTTCTTTATGGTCCAACTCTCACATCTGTACATGACTACTGGAAAAACCATAGCTTTGACTATATGGACCTTTGTTGGCAAAGTGATGTCTCTGTTTTTTAATATGCTGTCTAGATTTGTTATGGGCTTCCCTGTTGGCTCAGATGGTAAAGAATCTTCCCACAATGCAGGAGACCTGGGTTTGATCCCTGGGTTGGGAAGATCCCCTGGAAGAAGTCATGGCAACCCACCCCCGTATTCTGCCTGGAGAACCCCCATGGACAGAGAAGCCTGGAGGTCTGCAGTCCATGGGGTCACAAAAAGTCAGACATGACTGAGTGACCGAACTGAACTGAACTGGGTGCTTAGTTGCTCAGTTGTGTCTGACTCTTTGTGACCCCTTGGATTGCAGCCCACCAGGCTTCCCTGTCCATCACCAACTCCTGGAACTTGCTCAAACTCATGTCCATCGAGTTGGTGATGCCATCCAACAATCTCTACCTCTATCATCCTCTTCTCCTCCTGCCTTCAATCTTTCCCAGCATCAGGGTCTTTTCCAATGAGTCTGTCATAGCTTTCCTTCCAAGGAGCAAGTGTCTTTTAATTTAATGGCTGTAGTTACTGTCCAGAGTGATTTTAGAGCCCAAGAAAATAAAATCTGTCACTCTTTCCACTTTTTCCTCACTATTTGTCATGAAATGATGGGGCCATATGCCATGATCTTAGTTTTCTGAATGCTGAGTTTTAAGCCAATTTTTTCACTCTCTGGTTTCACCTTCAAGAGGCTCTTTAGTTCCTCTTCACTTTCTGCGATTAGAGTGGTGGCTCAGTGGTGTTGGTAAAGAATCTGCCTGCCAATGCAAGAGATATGGGTTCAGTCCCTGGGTTGCAAAGATTCCCTGGAGAAGGAAATGGCAACTCACTATAGTATTCTTGCCTGGGAAATCCCATGGATAGAGAAGACTGGCAGTTTACATTCCGCGGGGTCTCAAAAAGTTAGTTGTACATGACTGAAGAACTGAAGAACAACATCTGCATATCTGAGGTTGTTGATATTTCTCCCAGCAATCTTGATTACAGCTTGTGATTCAGGCAGCCATACATCTTGAATGATGTACTCTGCATAAAAATTAAATACAGCCTTGATGTACTACTTTCCCAATTATGAACCAGTTCATTGTTCCACGTCTGGTTCTAACTGTTGCTTCTTGACCCACACTCAGGTTTCTCAGGAGGTGGGTACAGTAGTCTGGCATTTCCATTTCTTCAAGTATTTTCAGCAATTTGTTGTGATCCACACAGTCAAAGGTGTCAGCATAGTCAATGAAACAGAAGTAGATGTTTTTTTCTGGAATTCCTTTGCTTTTTCTGTGATCCAATGGCTATTGGCAATTCAATCTCTGGTTCTTCTGCCTTTTCTAAATCCATCTTGTACATCTGGATTTTCTTGGTTCACTTACTGAGGAAGAGTAGCTTGAAGAATTTTGAGCATTACCTTGCTAGCATGTGAAATAAATACATTTGTACAGTAGTTTGAACATTCTTTGGTATTGTCCTTCTTTGAGATTGGAATGAAAACTTACCTTTTGCAGTCCTGTGGCCACTGCTGAGTTTTCTAAATTTTCTGACATTTTGAGGGCAGCACTTACACAGCATCATCTTTTAAAGTTTGAAATTTCTCAGCTGGAATTCCATCACATCCACTATGAGAGAGTCAATTCCTAAGCAGGTTGATAAGAAGTCTGGGGTCCCCAAGGAGGAGAAAGGGGTCTGAGGCCCTCAAAGTAGAGATAGAGGTCTGGAATTCTCAGGAGGAGGAAAGGACAAACTTTTTTTTTTTTTTTTAAACTCTCTATTCCTTAGTCTTAGTCACAAAAAGTGTTTTTTGTTTTTTTGTTTTTCTTGAAGCCCAGAACTGATGATTACACAACAAACAACTCAGTTTAAACTCTGTACTAAGGATTATAGGGACTTCCCTGGTGCCTCAGATGGTAAAGCTTCTGCCTGCAATGCAGGACACTTGGGTTCGATCCCTAGCTTTGGAATTTCTCCTAGAGAAGGAAATGGCAATCCACACCAGTACTCTTGTCTGGAAAAGTTCATGAACCGAGGAACCTTGTAGGCTATGATCCATGGGGTCTCAAAGACTGAGTGACTTCACTAACTTACTCACACACTAAGAATTATATAACAACTATGTACCCTGCTTGAGGACAGTTTCTCTTTCCTGAAAAGCTTTGGATTAATCTTGATATCTTCAGTTCAGTTCAGTGACTCAATCATGTCCAAATCTTTGCAACCCCATGAATTGCAACACACCAAGACTTTCTGTCAAACACCAACTCCTGGAGTTCACTCAAACTCACATTCCTCAAGTCGGTGATGCCATCCAGCCATCTCATCCTCTGTTGTCCCCTTTTCCTCCTGCACCCAATCCCTCCCAGCATCACAGTCTTTTCCAGTGAGTCAACTCTTCGCATGATGTGGCCAAAGTACTGGAGTTTCAGCTTCAGCATCAGTCCTTCCAATGAACATCTAGGATTGATCTCTTTTAGGAGGGACTGGTTGGATCTCCTTACAGTCCAAGGGACTCTCAAGAGTCTTCTCCAACACCACAGTTCAAAAGCATCAACTCTTCGGCGCTCAGCTTTCTTCACAGTCCAACTCTCACATCCATACATGACCACTGCAAAAACCATAGCCTTGACTAGACGGACCTTTGTTGGCAAGTAATGTCTCTGCTTTTGAATATGCTATCTAGGTTGGTCATCACTTTTCTTCCAAGGAGTAAGTGTCTTTTAATTTCATGGTTGCAGTCATCATCTGCAGTGATTTTGGAGCCCCTCCAAAAATAAAGTCTGACACTGTTTCCACTGTTTTCCCATCTATTTCCCATGAAGTGATGGGACTGGATACCATGATCTTCGTTTTCTGAATGTTGATCTTTAAGCCAACTTTTTCACTCTCCACTTTCACTTTCATCAAGGGGCTTTTGAGTTCCTCCTCACTTTCTGCCATAAGGGTGGTGTCATCTGCATATCTGAGGGTATTGATATTTCTCCTGGCAATCTTGATTCTACCTTGTGTTTCTTCCAGTCCAGCATTTCTCATGATGTACTCTGCATATAAGTTAAATAAGCAGGGTGACAATATACAGCCTTGACATACTCCTTTTCCTATTTGGAACCAGTCTGTTCCACGTCCAGTTCTAACTGTTGCTTCCTTACCTGAATATAGATTTCTCAAGAGGCAAGTCAAGTGGTCTGGTATTTCCATCTCTTTCAGAATTTTCCACAGTTTATTGTGATCCACATAGTCAAAGGCTTTGGCATAGTCAATAAAGCAGAAATAGATGATTTTCTGGAACTCTCTTGCTGTTTCCATGATCCAGCAGATGTTGGCAATTTGATCTCTGGTTCCTCTGCCTTTTCTAAAACCAGCTTGAACATCTGGAAGTTCACGGTTCATGTGGTGCTGAAGCCTGGCTTGGAGAATTTTGAGCATTACTTTACTAGCGTGTGAGAAGAGTGCAACTATGCAGTAGCTTGAGCATTCTTTATCATTGCCTTTCTTTGGGATTGGAATGGAAACTAAACTTTTCCAGTCCTGTGGCCTCTGCTGAGTTTTCCAAACTTGCTGGCATACTGAGTGCAGCACTTTCACAGCATCATCTTTCAGGATTTGAAATAGCTCAACTGGAATTCCATCGCCTCCACTAGCTTTGTTCATAGTGATCCTTTCTAAGGCCCACTTGACTTCACATTCCAGGATGTCTGACTCTAGGGAGTGATCACACCATCGTGATTATCTGGGTTGTGAAGATCTTTTCTGTACAGTTCTTCTGTGTATTCTTGCGACCTCTTCTTAATGTCTTCTGCTTCTGTTAGATCCATACCATTTCTGTCCTTTATCGAGCCCATCTTTGCATGAAAGTTTCCCTTGGTATCTCTAATTTTCTTGAGAAGATCTCTAGTCTTGGCCATTCTATTGTTTCTTCTGTTTCTTTGCATTGTTCACTTAGGAAGACTCTCTTAATTAGTCCTTACTATTCTTTGGAACTCTGCATTCAAATGGGGATCTTTCCTTTTCTCTTTTCCCTTTTACTTGCCTTCTTTTCTCAGCTATTTGTAAGGTCTCCTCAGACAACCGTTTTGCTTTTTTGCATTTCCTTTTCTTGCAGATGATTTTGATAACTGTCTCCTGTAAAATGTTATGAACCTCCATCTATAGTTCTTCAGGCACTCTATCTATTGAATCTATTCCCTCAAATAAAGAATACTTATTGTGTCAAGGGGGCTTCTCTTGTAGCTCAGCTGGTAAAAAATCTGCCTGCAATGTAGGAGACCTGAGTCCGATCGATCCCTGGGTTGGAACAATCCCCTGGAGAAGGGAAAGGATAACTACTCCAGTATTCTGGCCTGGGGAATTCCATGGACTATATAGTTCATGGGGTTGTAAAGATTTGGACACAACTGAGCGATTTTCACTTCACTTGGTGTCAAGGAGAATATGAAATAGGTATATATATGGAGTAGTGCTTTCTCATAACCCTTACTTTCCAGACTGATAAAGCCACCAAAGCTGCACAGCATTTTACCTTGTTTCTTGCCCTGTACATTTACACACTTTTAAACCACAGTCTTACAATAAAATCAGGAACTAATTCTTACCTACATTAAGGAATTTTTAAAATCTTTTAAACCCCTATGTTTCAACATTCAAGTGGACTTGTTCCTATCAGTTTTGATATTCTGGACACATATTCCTGAATGCCTGGCACACTTTTGTAGAATACCCCCCCTTATCTGTCATGATCACTTTGGATATATTATTTCTACTATGATTTTGTTGCTTCTACTGACTGCTTCTTGTAACATAAGGTGCCAGTTCTTTCAATTCTTTATATGGCATAATTTCAATTCTCCTTTCTATAATTGTTATGCCAATCTCTTCTACTTTGCCTTCTGTTAATTGTCTTGCATGATACAGGCTACTATTTAACAATAACAAAAGTGCCAGAAATATCTTTAAACAATATACATGGCAAATCCCATAGGCTGTAAGAAATACTTCTTAACTGAAAACTACCACTATCTTGTTAACAACTAAGTTACAGAAATGATATGTTTGGAATCTGAAATTCAAATCAAATCTTTCTGGTTCCAAAGTCAATTATGTTTCCACTCTGTTTCCAGCATCATACGTTTTATCCTCTATTTTCTCTTCCCTTTACACTGTTAGTTTCCTGCAGATGACATAAATTACCATAAATTTGGGGTTTTAAAAATACAGAAATGTATTCCCTCATAGTTTTAAAAATCATAAGTCTAAAGTCAGTATCTCTTGGCCAAAATCATGGGGTTGCCAGAGCCACGTGTCCTCCAGAAGCCCTATGCGAGAATCCATTGTTAAACTCTTCCAGTTGTTGATGACTGCCATAATTCTTTGGCTTGTCATTGTATAATTCTGCTTTTGTAACCATATCACTTTACCTTCTTCTGTGTCAAATCTCCCTTTCCTCTTTCTTATAATAATATATGTAATAATGTTTACGTCCCACTTTATCATCCTTAGTATTCTTCCTATTTCAAGATGTTTAAGTTAATTGCATATGTAAAGTTTGTTTGTTTGTTTTCCTCATACAGGGCAACATCCAGAGGTTCCAGTGTTTAGAAGACAGATCTTTTTGGCAGGAGGACATTATTTAGCCTATTATACTCTCTATCCTCTCCACTCTGCTCTTCTGATAACCATGTCTTCCTTTCATTCCTTCTGCTCTACAGGGAGCTACAGCTCCTTCTTATTAACTCTGTGACAACACTATTCCTCACACTTTCACTCACTTGTACTTTATAAATAAAACAGTCTATTATACGCTTCTAGAATTATTTTAATAATATTGATTTGTGTGTGTCTATATGCTACTTGGATCTTTAAAATATTTATGACATAAAATATATTTTGGGACATCAGCAAGATGGTAAATAGGAAGTCCTGACAATGTTTTCCCCTCATGGACAAACATATTTAGTGACAATCCAAAGAATAGTTTCCCTTGGGAGAAATCCAGGAACTGACTGAAAGATTTATGAATGCAGAGTGAGCACAGACTGAGCCACATTAAAGCTGGCAGTGATGTTTCATCATTAGTTGTAACAGGGCACAGCACCACGCTATTGAAAAGATACTCCCAGTTCCCACTTTCTTCCTCAGGATGGAAGGAAAGCACTAGACCTTAGGTTCAACATTATGATGATGATGTGGGCTTCCGGAGGCACTTACTTCTGTCTCACCTGTTTTTGATCTCTGATGAGACCAGGGATACTCTAGATCTTAGGGACCATTGAGAACAAAAACTGTTGCTTAAACTGCCAAACTAACACATACCACATCACACACCCCAGCTCAGGCAAAAAGAAACCCAGTGCCCAGATTCTTCAAGAGAGGAAACAACATTGTGTGTCCAATACTCTGATTTTTCTGGTAATTTTCTCAGTTATTGGATTCTGTCATGTCTTAGGGGACTGATGAAACCCACACTAGATGCCTGGGGGGCCACTGAGAACAATATGTCAGTTTGAACTGGCATGAAATTTTGAAAGGCTGCTCAGAATCTCTGACTGGGACAACTAGTTTGGGTCTTATCTCATGCAAGACCAGTGCAAAAAGAATGAGAAAAGCAACTGTATTGTCTAATATAAGGAATCAAGACAATGGAAAAATGATAAAAATATGTACCAAGCAAAGGAACACAATGAATTTCTAGAAACTGACCCTCATGAAATGGAGATATATAAGCTACTTGAAATAAAACTTAAAATAATAATCATAAACATATTCAGTGAGGTTTGAAGAACAGCACATGAACAAACAGAATATTAGCAGAGATAGAAAATATTAAAAAGTACCTAGCAGATGTCATAGAGTTGAAGCACACAATAAGTTAACTAGAAAATTCACTAGAAGGGCTTCTCAGAAGACTATATCAAGCAGAAAAAAGGATCAGTAAACTCACAGAAAAGACATTGGAAATTATCCAATAAGAGGAGGTAACAATAACAAAAACAGAATAAAAAAATAATGAAAAATGCTAAAGAGACTTATGGAATGCTATAAGAGGGTCAAAAGACAAAGATGTAGTAAGTTATTCAAAGAAATAGTGGCCCAAAGTTTCCCAAATCTTGGAAAGGGAAAATGAATCTCTAAATCTAGGAGCCCAATAAGAGGCTCAATAAAAGGTTACCAATAAGAGGAATTTATACCAAGACACATTATAATAAAATGACCAACAAAGACAAAGACAAAAAGCAAGTGGAGCAAAGGTTATATACCACATGTCATTAGATTATCAGCTTAAAACACTGTTATAACCATAGACAGTTTTACATAGGTCCCATTATAATGAGAAAGAAAATGCCAATAGAATATGTATGAAAGAAAAATGGAAAGAATCAAAGTATACCAATGCAGAAAAATCAATGAAATACAAAGAAAAACAGCCAGAGAGAAAAAGGGCCAAATACTATAAGGCAGACAGAAAACAATAAAGTGGAAATAGCAGGCATTCTCTATCAACAATTACTTTAAATATTAATGAATCAAACTCCCCTATACAAAGACATAGACTATCTGAAAGAATTTTTTTAAGCAAAACAAAACAAAAATCTCAAGATACAATTATATGCTGTTTACAGAAGGGACTCTTTAGTTATAAGAATACATATGAACTGAAATTGAAGAGATAGAAAAAGTAATCCATGCAAATAGGAACCAAAAGAAAACCAGACTGTTATTATTTATATCAAACTAAACTTAATGTTAAGTCAAACACTGTCACAGAGATAAGAGAAGGACTTTATATAATGACCTTGGTGGCTCAGTGGTAAAGAACTTGCCTACCAATACAGAAGATGCAGGAAACACAGGTTTGATCCCTGGGTCAGGAAGATCCTAACCTACTCCAGTATTCTTGAGTGGGAAATCCCATGAACAGAGGAGCCTTGCAGGCTATGGTCCATAGGGGTAGCAAAGAATCAGACATGAATTAGTGACTATAACAACAACAGAAACAAAAAGATCAATTCACTGGAAAGGCACAATTATAAATATGTATGCATAATTCTCCCAACATCATGACATCTAAATGTACAAAGCAATCTGGCAAAATTGAAAAGAAAAAGAGACACCAATACAGTAATAATAAGAGTTTTATTGTTATTTATTATCTTTATTATTATATTTTATTACTTTTATTATCTTTCATTTGTGAATATAATATCCAGACCAAAAAATAAATAATAAACAGCAGACTTGAAAAGCATCATAGACCAATGGACCTAACTGACATACATAAAACTGGTAAATTCATGAATATACAGAAATTAAACAAGTCACTCTTGAACAACAAATGGGTTGAAGAAGAAATCAAAAGAGAAATCAGGAAATATCTCAAGACAAGTTAAAATGAAAACAAATATACTAAAACTTAAGGGATATACTAAAAGTAGTCTTAAGAAAGAAGTTTATAGTGATAAATGCCTTTATTAAGAGAAAATCAAATATACAGTCTAATTTACACCTCAGGAAGGAAAACAAACTGAGAACAAAAATAACAAGCTACTCTAAAGTTAGTGAAAGGAAAGAAATAGAAGGATTAGAGCATAAAAATTTAAACAGAGCTAGAAAGACAATTGAAAGGATCAATGAAACTAAGAGCTAATCTTTTGAGAAAATAAAAATAACAAGCCTGTTTAGCTAGACTAACCAAGAAAAAGAGAAATACTAACTTCATCAGCACATATAGTAAAATCAGAATGATACACAGAAGATTAGCATGAGCCCTGCACAAAGATGACAAGCAAAATAATAAAGTATTTGAGAGAGAAGCAGGAGAGAAGACTCCAATAAATAAATTCAGAAATAAAAGAAGAGGCATTACAAGTGCCACCAAAGACAAAAAAAGAACCATATCATGTTACTGTCTATGGCAATAAGTATAATTTTCTATAAGACTTGACACTGCTATCGGCAAACATTTATAGTTGGATGAGTTGTCTATTCTTGTGAGAACAAATCACTTCCTTTTCCAAGGTGGAAGGGATATAATTGAATTAAACTGAAATCAAGTAACTCTGATCACTTGGAAGAATGGTACAAATGGAGAATTTGTGGAAATCTTTAAAAATTTATCTAAAGGTACCATATAGGACAAAACTGCTGAAAATACCACTTGAGTAAGTTTACTGAGTTACATTTTGGGTCATTCTTTAAGCAAGGATGACAGAGGTGAAATGAAGACTGTATAATAGGGACCACAAACCTCTTCATCGTTTAAAGGGAATTGCACTGAAGACTTCAACAATTTTTCTCAAGACAAAGTATCACTTATGATTTATTAAGTTGGAAGAAAAGGATAGGATTCCTATCAAGTTAGGAAGCCATCATGAGGACTCTTCTACCAGTATGTGTCCATTCTAATTATGCACTAAAGTGCAAGGTAAATAAACACAAATGGAATCTGTGTACCTACTGTATCAAATGGAAGATGTTTATGCCAGAATTCCATGCATTACTTCAATCCAAAGGACTCCCTCCAATAAGAAGCTATAATAGCAATTCAAGATCAGTGCTAGTGGGACTCTGTATATAACAGATGCAAAACGCCTGATATTTCTCTTTTCCCAATGGTATCTTTGAGGAAGGATTAAAGGGCATTGGGACAATGTCTTCCTCAAGAACCCCTACCTCAGTCAATGTGCTTTGAGTCTGATAATAGGATTATCTAAAAAATGGATGAAAATTGCAAGAGTATCTATCCTTGTAGCAGCTGACTAAGCTTTCTTTCTTTCTTCTTTTTTTTTTAATCACACAAATGAATCAGCATCCTAGATGACAGCCTGTTTGTCTTTAGCGCTCAAACTATTTATTATCTGGCTCTTTTTCCTCCTCAATAACTCTTGATTTACTTGTCTAATTTCCAATAAAAATTTGAGATTGAATTCTACTTTTTTTCTCTTCTATTTTCTCACCTAGCCTAGCCCAAAATATTTCATTACATTATCTTTTTTGCTGCTGCTGCAAAGTTGCTTCAGTCGTGTCCAGCTCTGTGTGACCCCATAGATGACAGCCCACCAGGCTCCTCTGTCCCTGGGATTCTCCAGGCAAGAAATCTTTTTCAGGTACTTTTAAAATAATTAAGGTAAAAATCCCAAATAAACACACTGAAAAATTGTCATTGGCGCCTTTTACTTGCTTCCAAATTTCTGCAGCTTTATCTTAATGTATCTTTACTATTCTGCTTGAAGATACAGTTCATACTAAGGCTTCACAGTTATATTCCAATAGAGCATTCAACTGGGAATCCCTGGTGGCTCAGAAGGTAAAGAATCTGCCTGTAACACAGGAGACCTGGGTTCGATCTCTGGGTAGGGACCTTCCTCTGGAGAAGGAAATGGAAATCCATTCCAGTATTCTTGCCTGGAGAATTGCATGGACAGAGAAGCCTGGCGGGCCACAGTCCATGGGATCGCAAATAGTTGGACATGACTGAGTGGCTAAGCATGACCAGAGCATTCAACTAAAAATATATAAAATATATATGACATCAAATAGTCATTTAAAGAGTTTCATATTTTACTCTCAAAGATGACATATAGGATAATCCAACTTGGAACAGGTAAAATTTCAATGAATCTTTTCTTAAATATATCCAATGATAAATCACTTAAAATATACAATTATGATAAATCACCATGTATATATACAATTATAATGACAGGTCATTTAAACCATTTAATTTACATTTTTAGTGAAATATACTAATGTGTAATATAGATATTTAAATAATTCTCTTTGTATATTATTAAAGAGGTTCACATCAATTCATATTTTTGGTCTTATTTAATAATGCTTCCTTTATTTCCTACTACTTTAACAAGTTCTTTTCAAATGTTTACTCTGTGATTAATAAAATGTCATAAAAATATAAAATCTTGTTTAAGTTTTTATATTCTAAGCTAGAAACACATTCTATATTAGCCACAGCCACTTGAGTTTTAATGAATATTTATAGAAATATGATCCATTTATTTTATATTACCTGTTGAAAATGAAAGACATCCCAGGAGGTCTTCGACTACCTGAAATGGATCAAATTTCACATGTTAAGCATAATCAGTGTGTAAAATCAGTCATCATTTTCTGCAAACTAAAGGAGCCATAGAAAGCATCTCTGGATATTAAAATTAAAAAAAATGCTCACTTCCGTTCATGTTGTTAAGGGCCCAAATATATAAAAAATATATTGATTGTGGTTTTATTTCAATTCCTAAAATAATCTGTAGCATGTCTTCTAGACTTGGACAGCAGTTGTCTTTTTTACCTTCTTGTACATTTACATCAGAAAACTAAGAGATTCAGAGCTGAGTGTACTTTTTCATATAAGATGCTTCTTAGACATATGCAGTGCACAAGAAATCAGCAGTAATATTTTAACATACTTAATCTTAAGTATCAAGCTGCAGCCTACTTTTCTCTAATACACTTAAAACCATATGGTTGTTTCTGTTTTTGGTGTCAGTTTGGTTGGGTGGGCACTACTTAGGCACAACATAACACAATTTCATTGATTCTTAAAAGGTCTTTATTCCACTTGAGCTAAAGCAGCTGGTGGAGGGTTAGAGAGCACTCGAGTCACCAAATCTCTGGATATTGCTTTCTGCTGCACCATCTGTGCCCTGTTAAATATTCTTGATTTTTGCCAAGTTTGGGCCAATTTATATGTTAAATCAGTTACTGAAATCAGGATCCAAGAAGCTTTCAGGAGAAAAAAAAATGATATTAAACTGTGCAATTCTTATACATTAATCATTAGTATTGGAATGGGAAGTTCAAGTACTGCCACTCAAAAGATCGTTGTGAGAAATCAAGCTTCCTGAATATGAGAGGACTGTGAATGTGAATTATTTTTCAAAAGCATTCACCTCAGAGACATGTACCCCATCCCAATCTTTCAAGACAGTGAGTGAATTTTGTATGGGTTGCTACAGAGCAGCTGCAGACTCAATTCTGTTCACAAATGCTTTTTAATCTTCTATGCACCATAGCCTAGCAAAACCTAATATAGTGGCTAATTTCTTTGGTAGCCTAACAATTTACTGTCTTGTACTTGACAACAGCTTCAAGTAACACAAATTAGCCAGTATGTAACTTCTCACTTTAAGAAGTGTAACATTCTAAATTCCACATGGAACAAGGGCTCAGATTATGAAGTCTACTGCTTTTAAGATATTGATTTTCAACAGCGAACAAGATTGCATTTCAAAATCAAAGAAAATTTTAGGATATAAAGGTCAAATTACATTACACTTTTAGATGTCTTTGACTGAATTAGATATAAATATTCACTGAGACTAGTGGCTAAAAAAGGAAAACACTAAAAATTGACTGAAAATTTTAGTGTAAATAAAGGAAAAGAAAAAGACTAATGGATAATTAAGAAATATCAGGATTAAAAAAGCATATAGACACAATGCCCCAAAATATATACATGAAACAATAATTAATCTAATTAGAAATTTGTTTAGTGAAAAATCAACATGTTGTACTACGACTAATGAGACTCATGTTAGCTAGCTAATATTTGCAAATTATTTTCTCCATGCTCAGTACCTGCTGCTGAAGGCACTGATTCATTTTCTCATTCAATCTACTCAAACCATCCAAGTATGTGCACTCCAAGCATACATTAAAAACTATATAAGATTGTTCAGTGTCTTATACAAATGAGGTAGTAAACAATATTTATTAACCTCAAAACTATATCAAATTCACTCTGTCAAAAGTGCCTCTTAAATCATATACAGATATCTTCAACAATTGTCTCATATTAACTGAGACAACAACCTTTGACATCCTATATTATAAAGAGCTGAAAATATACATTGTTTTTTTCTTTAAGAAAAATAATAACATATTTGCAAAGAGTATTCACTACATCACACCTCAAAAGAAACAAAGAGAAAAACAATGGTCCACTACAAAAATATCAAACTGGTCAAGCATATTTGTAGAATTACTTGAAGATTTGTCAAGTTTTGATATTTACATTTAAAACAACAATATTCTTTAGGAGTAAATGTTTAGTTTTGTTTGCCACTAGGTATGACTTAGTCTGTATTGGGATGTTAAAGCATTCTGTCATGATTGTCAAAGTTCAGATAATTCTACCAAGATTCGAAGTATTTTAAGAAACAGGGAGATTGTGTTAAATAAAACCTAAAGAGGTCAAAGAGATTGGGTTGTTTAAAATTGTTTTTAAATTCCAAAAAGAGAAACACAGGCACTTTCTTAGAGAAGGTTAATGTAACATCACAAAATTCAACATGATTTAAGAGTTCCTGAGAATCTACTGTAGAAAATGTTAAAATTGAGAAATTTGATTTTAAGTAATTTCTTCAGGATAGAATACTAAATTATGATACACTTTTAAAAGAACATGTATTCCACACATTATTTTTATATAAATGTAGAGTTTTCCCAGTTTACTTTATCTCTGATAAGGAGAATGATAGCTATAGAGTTGCCTTTTATACCAGAATTAGTCAATAGACACCATGTCCTTCAAACAGTAAAGAATGATATAAGTGAATAACAATGATACTTCATCAGTAAGAATCAACCATATAAACTAACTGAATGGAAAGATTAAGATGAGGAAGAGGACAAGGAACTTATTTCTCCCATGAAAATTCATTTGCATGTGGGATAATTCTCACTATTAACTAATAGAAAACTGGCAGAAGGACTCTTCTATTACCAAGACCATAAGAAAGATACAAGCATAATTGTGTAGGAAGGGAAGAAGAACAATTGTGTCAGAACCTATGCCCCCAGAAGGGGAACTCAGAAGAAAAAGGAAGTTGTATGGGAGGAAATACACCCTAAGGAATGAGCAGTTCCAGTCACAGACTGGACACTCATGTCCTGGGGTCCTATATGGGGATATAAACCCCCTTATCTAGTTGGATAAATGTTAGAACAGACAGAATGGCTGTGGGAAGCCTAGACTCTGGAATGGCTGTGGGAAGCCTAGACTCTGCTGATGAGGAACAAGCATGTGCTGGCTAGCACCCATTCAGGGAAGATAGAGATTTGCTGTAGTGGTGTCTGGATTTACTATGAAAGCCTTGCTGTGTATCTCAGTCTGATCTGAGTGAAAATGTTTAGCCTGCTTACTCCATATCTCAGTACAGCAGTGGATCTAGGGCACGTTTGACTGAGGAAAAGACTCAGTCATGAGCCACAGGTGACCAAGTTATGGGGCAGAGCCTGAATGGAGCAGTGGTAGCTACTGTTGGTGCTTACTCAAGTGGTATCTCAGAAGTGTTTCCATCACATCTCACCTCCGGATACACTGAGAGTATACACAAGTTCAGCCCTGCTAAATGATTCCACAACAGGGTAGGGGCAGTAGAGGATGGGGTAGTTATCAGTTATGAGAGATTTATGCTTAACTGAGGTTGAGCCTGAGCAGAGGTGTAGGCACATACACAGATAGCCCACTGGACTTCTGTTTATGGAAGGACCTCACTTGCCTCAGCACTCCCCTCCTCTGAGGTAAATTTCCCAGTGAGGGGAAAGAAAAAAAACACACCTTTGAAAAGAGTAGATTCAGCTTGAGCCTGACCCTTGGAGCTTCTGCTTCAGTAATTTGAATCAGGTCATCCATCCCTAGTAGGGCAGTGAGAGGTTGTACTGAATCAAGAGGTTGTACTGTCTCACACCTGTTGCCTCCAATTACAGCCATACTCATTATAAGGGTCACAGAAGGAGAACAGAGAGAGGAGATCAAAAATGCGGTTGAGGAAATGATGGTTGAAAACTTCCCAAATGTGAAGAAGGAAACAGATTTCCAGACATAAGAAGCACAGAAAGTTGAAAGATGAAATAAAAGGGACTTACACCAAGATATGATATAATTAAAATGGCAATAATTAAAGAGAGAATTCTAAAGGCAGCAAGAGAAAAGCAGAGTCATATAGAAGGTAATCTTCATAAGATTATCAGGTGATTTAACAGCAGAAACTTTGGAGGCCAGAAAGGGGTGGCATAATATATATTAAAGGCTTGAAAGGGGAAAACTTTTATCCTAGGACAC
The DNA here is from genome assembly GCA_006408695.1 of Aepyceros melampus. Taxonomy (NCBI): domain Eukaryota; kingdom Metazoa; phylum Chordata; class Mammalia; order Artiodactyla; family Bovidae; genus Aepyceros; species Aepyceros melampus. Next base: position 32,344 of record SJXQ01009888.1, read on the forward strand.
TTTACATTGCAACATCATTATTCAAAATAGAAGGAGAAATATAGAACTTCTAAGACAACCAAAAACTAAATGAGTTCACTGATATTTAACCTACCCTAAAAGAAATGTTAAAGTCTTCTCTAGGTGGAAATATATGAAATTAAATATGAAAATCTAAGTGGATTCCACAGGAAAAGGAAAACACCACTAGAAAAGGCAAATATAGAATAAGGACTGAGGATCAATGACTCAAGTGCACCACTATGAAGATTAAAAGACAAAAAAAATGCAAAAGCAATTATAAACACAATAAACAAATAAGGGATGAGCATGAATATGTGAAAATAGGATATAAAAAACATGAAATGTGGAGATTTTATGTAGATATTTTAGCATGTGTTTGAACAAAATGACTACTTGTTAATAAACAAATAGATATAATTTTGGGGCTTCCCAGGTGGTGCTTGTGGTAAAGAACTTACTTGCCAATGCAAGAGACATAAGAGATGCAGGTTCAATCCCTGAGTCAGGCAGATCCCCTGGAACAGGGCATGGCAACCTACTCCAGTATTCTTGCCTGGAGAATCCCATGGACAGAGAGCCTGGCAGGCTACAGTCCACAGGGTTGCAAAGAGCGGATACGACTGAAGCAACTTAGCACGCACACACACAGATGTAATTATAGGTCAATACATATGAATGCCACTGTAAGCTCAAATCAAAAATATGTAATAGATACATAAAAACTAAAAAGAAAGGAACACAAACAAACTAATAAAAAAATCATGAAACCATAAGGGAAGAAACAAAAAGAAGAAATTAATAGTGAAGAACAACAAAAATAACCAGAAAACAAGTAATAAAATGGCATTAAATACTACCTATCAAAAATTACTTTATTAATGGACTAAATGCCAATCAAAAGAGGTAGAGTGGCTGAGAGAAAACAAAAAGGCCCTTCAATGTGCTGCCTACAAAACTCAGTTCAAGGCTAAAGACACACAAGGACTGGAAATGAGATGATGAAATATATTTCCAGTGGAGAGAGGAAAGCAGTGAGAGTCATGATAGGAACAGAGGATTAAGAGATACAAACCACTGTGTACAATGTAGATAAACTACAAGATATATTGTATTATACAGGGAATTATAGTCATTATCTTTTAGTAACTTTTAATGGAGTATAATCTATAAAAACAAAATATAATGTTTTAAATATTTTATACTTCAATAAATATTTTTAATTTTAAAAGAATCATATAAAATAAATAGATAAAACAAATCAAGGTGGGTATATCAAAGCCAATAATGTGATTATTTTCCATAATATACTATCAATTATTAAAGATTGATGAAGTACCATTTTTATAATTTGCATCAAAATTTACCATATTAATAATTATATTATTTAAAATTATTAAAGAATAATTAATGGAATTTCTGTAATATTTACTGATACTTCATAAATACAAAAGGGCTTCATTTTTGGTTCTACTTCAGAATACAGGCAGTAATTAAATTTAATATAAAGAAACAATGCTGCTAACACTTCATAAAGACCCTATATTTCTATTTGTTAGTTATAAAAATACAAATAAATAACACAAAACTTACTCTATTTGACAAGTTGTGGTTTTCAAAATTTAGACATTGAAATCCAGCCCAATAAAGAATTTCCATTATGCTGGGGCAAAGCCCAACTATCTCAGAGTGTCTGCCCCATCCTCTTGGGGTATGGCCTCACCCAGGATATGTCAGCAAATGCTGTTGGGCCTGGGATAAACCCTGGCTCAAACTGGGCTCTCGCCATAGACCCTGATTTAGGCCCTCCTTCTTCACATCATGCAGTGGCTGCCTGTATATCATAGGAGAAGAATTGTCATCTGCTCTCTTTAGATCCAACCATCTCACCAAAGCCACTTGGACATATGCAAACTGCACAGGCATGCTCCCACCCAAGGACATGTTTTCAAGACCAGGATAAGTAACAGTCTCATCTAATTTATTAATAGAGACAAACTAAGAAAGTCAAACAAAATGAGAAGACAAAGGCATATGTTTCAGACAAAAGAAAGAGACAAAACTCAAAGGGGGAAATCCTAGTAAAATTGATATTTACCTTACAAAGAGTTCAAAGCAACAATAAAAAAATAAAAAATAAAAAAACTGGACTCAATATAAGTTCAACAAAGAACTAGAAAATACGAAAAAAGAATCATAGTTGAAAATAAAATAATTGAAATGAAAAATACATTAGAAAGAAGTAACAGCAGATTAGATAATAAAGAATGCATAAGCAAACTAGAAGAGACAAGATGGATTACCCAGTCGGAAGAGGAGAAAAAAAAAAATCAAATGAGGATAGGGGACCTCTAGGACAACACCAAGAACACTAACATTCATATTTTAAGAGTCCTAGAAAGAGAAGAGAGAAATGGGTAGAAAATGTATTTGATGAAATAATGGCTGAAAACTTCCCTAACCTGAAGAAGAAACATTTTAAAAACACTGTAAGTATAATATGTTCAAGATTAATGGTCACAATGTTCCAAAAGAATATTTTGAAAGCAGGAGGTGAATATTGTTGTGCAATATGAAGCATTATTTTCTAAAGAGATCAAAATTTTTTTTTGGATTCACAAGAAGACAAAGTTAGCACAACTCCATGGTAATTCCCATATAGGTTATATAGGTTACACATAGTAATTAAGGTGATGAGGTGCAATGGAATATGTTCAATAGGAGATCAACAAGAAAAAGAAGGCAACAGCTCAAAATAAAACTTTTGACCACTTAAAAACTGTCTTTCTTAAAAATAACTGACTTAGAAAGAACAGTAAAGTGATGCTGTCCATTCTAAATGACCTTCAAATGCATAGTCTCACTTTTCCTAAACATAAATAAACATGAGCCAATAAAATTTTTTCTAACCTTTTCTAAAAAAATCAAATTGTCTCTGCAAATAATGTAAATGAGTATATAACAACAAAAGAGGGAGCTCACTTTAAGATACATATTTATATTGTACTAAATTGAATGCTGAAAAGAAAAATGAAAAATATAAAACTCACAGATCTTTCTTCTAGATAATTAGAAGGGAAGTGTAAGTTAGGTAAAATTGAGATTTTTACCCAACTCATTACCTGAGTTAGGTAAAACTGTATATAAGCAGTTTTTTTCCTGACAGAACATGAGTATGACTATTATAAGGAAATGGAGATTTAGATGCAAAGAGTGGAACTGGTATCAGGATCAGAGATACAGATTTAAGAGAAATCAGAGATAATGTTTGAAGGCAATGCAGTGATGAGAAAAGAATTGAACAAAAAGTTTCAAAACAACAAAATTTAGCTATTGCCTTTTCTTATATTTTCTTTTTCTACATTTAAACTATAAATAGGAGTAACCCACCTGCTCCAACTTATTTTATAGAAAACTAAAGACCCTGATGTTGGGAAAGATTGAAGGAAAAATGAGAAAAAGATGGCAAATGATGAGACAGTTAGATAACATCACTGACTCAATGTACATGAATTTGAGCAAACTCTAGGAGAGAGCAAAGGTCAGTCTGGTGTGCTGAAGTTCATGGGGTCACAAAGAGTTGAACACAACTTAGTGACTGAACAACAAGGCAGTGAACTCAGTATCTCAAGTTCATACAGATGGAAGAGTTTAAGTCTCTCGGGCCTTGGCTGTTTATAACATATTGTTACCCTGCTGCTAAATGGCTTCACTTGTGTGTGACTCTGTGTGACCCTATAGACAGCAGGCCACCAGGTTCCCTCATCTCTGGGATTCTCCAGGCAAGAGCACTGGAGTGGGTTGCCATTTCCTTCTCCAATGCATGAAAGTGAAAGTGAAGTCGCTCAGTCATGTCCGACTCTTAGTGACCTCATGGACTATAACCTCAGATATGAAGACGATACCAACTCATTTCAGAAAGTGAAGAGGGACTAAAAACCTCCACCCTTATGGCAAAAAGTGAAGAGGAACTAAAAACCTCCACTAGCTTTGTTTGTAGTGATGCTTTCTAAGGCTCACTTGACTTCATATTCTAGGATGTATGGCTGTAGGTGAGTGACATACCATTATGATTATCTGGGTCATTAAGCCCTCTTTTGTTCAGTTATTCTGTGTGTTCTTGCTACCTCTTTAATCTGTTTTGTTCCTGTTAGGTCCTTACTCTCTCTGTCCTTTATCATGTCTATCCTTGCACAGAATGTTCCCATGATATCTCCAATTTAATTGAAGAGATCACTGATCTTTCCCATTTTATTGTTTTCCTCTATTTCTTTACATTGTTCAGTTAAGAAGGCCTTCTTATCTCTCCTTGCTATTCTCTGGAACTCTGCCTTCAGTTGGGTGTATCTTTCCCTTTCTCCTTTGCCTTCTGCTTCTCTTCTTTTCTCAGGTATCTGGAAGGCCTTCTCAGATAATCACTTTGCCTTCTTGCATTTCATTTTCTTTGGGATGATTTTGGTCACCACCTTCCATACATAGTTCTTCAAGTGCTCTGTCTACCACACGAAACCCTTGAATCTATATGTCATCTCCACTGTATAATAATAAATAATTTGATTTAGGTCATACCTGAATGGCCTAATGGTTTTCCTTACTTTCTTCAATTTAAGTCTGAAATTTTCAATAAGGAGCTTGTGATCTAAGCCTCAGTCAGTTCCAAGTGTTGTTTTGATGACTGTATAGAATATACAAAGAATTTTCTTCAAATAATATAATCAATCTGATTTCAGTATTGACTACTTGGTGATGTCCATGAGTGGAGTTCTCTGTTGTGTTGTTGGCAAGGGTGTTTATTATGAATAATGTGTTATTTTGACAAAACTCTCTTAGCCTTTGCCCTGCTTCATTTTGTACTCCATGGCCAAACTTGCCTGTTACTCCACATAGCTCTTGACTTCTGTGGATTCCAATCCCCTAAAATGAAAAGGACATCTCTTTTTGGTGATAGTTCTAGAATGTCTTGTTGTTCTTCATAGAACTGGTCAACTTCAGCTTCTTCAATATCAGTGATTGGGGCATAGATTTGGATTACTGTGATGTTGAATGGTTTGCCTTGAAAACAAACTGAGATCATCCTGACATTTTTGAGATTGTACCCAAGTACTGGACTTCCCTAGTGGCTCAGACGGTAAAGTGCCTGGCTATAATGCAGGAGACCCGGGTTCGATCCCTGGGTTGGGAAGATCCCCTGGAGAAGGAAATGGCAATCCACTCCAGGACTATTGCCTGGAAAATCCCATGGACAGAGGAGCCTGGTAGGCTATAGCCCATGGGGTCGCAAAGAGTCGGACATGACTGAGTGACTTCACTTCACTGTATTTCTCATTCTTTTTGTTGACTATGAAGGCTATTCCCTTTCTTCTAAGGGATTCTTGTCTATAGTAGTAGATATAATGTTTCTGAATTAAACTTGCCTATTCCCATCCATTTCAATTCACTGATTCCTAAGATGTTCATTTTCACTCTTGCCATCTCCTGGTTGACCACATGCAATTAATTTACCTTGATTCATGGACCTTACATTCCAGGTTCCTGTGCAATATTGTTCTATGTAGCATCAAACTTTACTTTCACCACCAGACACACCCACAACATAGCACTGTTTCTGCTTTGGCTCAGCTGTGTTAATCTTTCTGGAGCTATTAGTAGTTGCCCTCCACTCTTTCCCAGTAGCATATTGGACACCTTCAATCTGGGGGGCTCATCTTTTGGTGTCATATCTTTTTAACTTTTCGTATTGTTCATGGGGTTCCTGCAGCAAGAATACTGGGATGATTTGTTCTTCCCTCCCTGAGGGGACCGTGTTTTATCAGAACTCTGCACTATTACCCATCAGTCTTGGCTGGCCCTGCAGAGCATGGCTCATAGCTTCATTGAGTTACACACCCCCTTCCCTGCAAGAAAGTTGTGATCCATGAAGGGGCCAGATTATGCAAATGTTATGAGTTTAAGGAGATTGGAAAGTCATCAACATGTATCTGAACAAGCATTTATAAATTAAAGCATATGTGTATGTGTGTGTTTGTGTACTCATAAAATTAATGAAAACCTTGTTTATATTTTGGAGCAAGCAAATGGAGATTTAATACAGCTACAGGTGATGGCTTTTTTGTCTAGTCAGACTATGATGGAAATTTTCAACCAGGTTATTATAGAACACTAGGTCACTAAACAGTCGTGGAAGATGCGATCTGTCTCCAAGTCCAGACGCAAAACCCCTTCTTGAGGTTCAATGTTTATCTTTACCTAAGTTATGTTGGAGAGTTCTGTAGCAGAGGAGTTTAATTTGCTTATGTCCTTGGAAAGATACCTTGAAAACAAGAAATATTTTTTGTTCTTTTTAGTTACTAGCTTTTTGATACAATGCTGTTATTTCATAGTGTGCTAATGATGTCAAGAACAATTATTTAAGATCAGAGTTTGACAATGACAAATGGTTTACATGTCTGCATAAAGTAGAAAATGTATTTTCTTCAATGTATGCTGCATCTGAAGCATTCTGGCTCCTACTCCATTTCTGTCTCCTGTGCTTTGGAAATATCAATATACATTAGGATGTGTAGAAATGTTCTTACCTGATTTACTAGCCTGACAATGGGTAATAAAAAACATGATGGAAATGTCTTATTAGGCAGTGAAAGTTGAATAACTTAGAAGCTAAGTTAGAAAAAGAAAGCTAAGCTCCATTAATTTATTTAATATGTTGTTATCAGTCACCAAGTTGCGTGACCCCATGGACTGCAGCAAGCCAGGTCTCCCTGTTCCTCATGATCTCCTTCTTGAAGTCTGCCCAAGTTCTTGTCCATTGCATTGGTGATGCCATCCAGCCATCTCATCCTCTGATGCCCTCTTCTCCTTCTGTTGTCAATCTTTCCAAGCATCAAGGACTTTTCCAATTAGTCAGCTGTTTGCATCAGATGACTAAAACACTGGAGCTTCAGCGTCAGTTCTTCCAGTGATAATTCAGGGTTGATACCCCTTAAGATTGACTGGTTTGATCTTCTTGCTGTCCATGGGATTTTTGAGGAGCCTTCTCCAGTGCCATAGTTCGAAGGCATCAATTCTTTGGTGCTTCACCTTGTTTATGGTCCAGGTCTCACAAACTTTTGTGACCACTGGAAAGATCATAGCCTTGACTATATAGACCTTTGTCAGCAGAGTAATGTCTGCTTTTCAACACATGTCTAGGATTATCATAGCATCCTTGCCAAGAAGCAACTGTCTTCTGATTTCATGGCTGCAGTTGCCATCCACAGTGATTTTAAAGCCCAAGAAGAAATCTGTCACTGTTTTCACATTTTCCCCTTCTTATTGCCATGAAGTAACAGGGCCAGGTGCCATGATCTTAGCTTTTTTAATATTTAGTATTAAGCTGGTTCTTTCACTCTCCTTCTTCACCCTCATCAAGGCCCTTTGTTCTTTGTAATTTTCTGCCATTAGAGTGGCATCATAAGCATATCTGAGGTTGCTGATGTTTCACCCACCTATCTTGATTCCAGCTTGTAACTCACTCAGGTCTTCATATTTAATATATTGGTGTATATTTGCAGAATAGTGAGATGGACAGAGAAAAAGATTGCTTTCAAGGAGCAATGAAAACACAACTAAATTTCAACATTTGTGTAAATTCAGTGAATACAAAGCAGAAATTTTTATTGTGCATAGTATAAAAAATTCTGCAAAGACAAGAAGAACAAGAGAATCAAGATATTCTAAAATAAAGAAAAACCTTAAAGTCACTAACAATTAAGGGGAAAATAAGCTCTTTAGTTTTTATACATAATTGGAAGCTGAGGTTAAAAAATATATATCATTCAAGAAAAAAAGAAATTCTGAATGTATACCAAAAGACCTAAAAGACTTATAAATGCATATAATTTAAAAAGTCATAAAAGTCTTTTCTGAATTATGAGTCAGAGTCTCAATTAAGGCAATATTAAAATATGCTTTAAGAGAGGCCAAAGACTCTTAGCATAATAAAATAAAATTACTGAAAACCACAAAGATCAGCACAAAAACTGGACCTTCTCCAAAATAACTTGGCATGACAAAGTAGATCAACTTATAAGCTGCATCTACTCTGCTAGAATACCAGCCAATTAGACTTAACATTTTCTTGAATATACACTTTAGTTTTAGAAAAGCAAAAATGTGAAGCATTTGTTATCAAGCTAGTTGAGAAATTTTTCTTGAAAATAAGATTACTAAAACTGCATTTTAGGGATTTCTAATGTTTAAGATGTTGTGATTCATAGGAGTTAGATATAGAGTTATTCTCCTCCCATTATTCTATAAATATCAATATATTGCACATGTGTGTGTGTGTGTGTGTGTGTGTGCTCAGTTGTGTCTGATTCTCTGTGACCTCGTGGACTGTACCCTGCCAGGCTCCTCTGTCCATGGAGCTTTCCAAGCAAGAATACTGGAGTGGATTGCCATTTCCTACTCCAGAGGATCTTCCCGGGGCTTCCCTGGTAGCTCAGTTGGTAAAGAATCCACCTGCAATGCAGGAGACCCTGGTTTGATTCCTGAGTCTGAAAGTTCCACTAGAGAAGCAATAGGCTGCTCACTCCAGTATTTTTGGACTTCCCTGGTGGCTTAGAGGGTAAAGAATCTGCCTGCAATGTGGGAGACCGGGGTTGGATTCCTGGATTGGGAAAATCCCCTGGAGGAAGGCATGGCAACCCATCCCAGCCAACCCAACCCAGCTTACCTGGAAAATCCCCATGAAGAGAGGAGACTGACAGGCTACAGCCATGGGTTCGGAAAGAGTCAGACACAACTGATTGACTAAGCACAGAGGATCTTGCCAACTCAGCAACTGAATCTCAGTCTCTTATGTCTCCTGCATTGGTAGATGGCTTCTTTACCACTGCTCCACCTTTAGTTAACTCTTATTCAAATATATTTTCACATCAACATATTGGAAGTTAGGATTTTCTTAAATATTAAACTTTGGTATAAAATAGTCAATTACTAACTTTGAGAAAAATGTAACACATTAAGAAAAGCTCACAAACATATTAAATATAACCAAACTAAAGACAAAGGCCAATTATGAAAGTGTTTGTTATTTCCATTCAGTTTAATTATTTATTGAGGACCTTCTGTGTGTCAGGAGCAAAAAAGATTGTGATGATGAATAAGAGAATATTTACTGTATCTAAGTGAGTCATACAATGAGTTAGCAAATTGAAATGAAGTTTACCTACTTTTCACTTTTTACTCTGTCCAAATTAATTCTAAGGAATTAACTCTCTTGAAAATTTATATTTTGCAGTCTTATTATGAAATTTTTTAAAGTACAGAACACATTAAAATAATAAAATGATAGCATAACTAATTAATATTTTTTCATATTTGATTTAACATCTATATCTATCATTATAATCTAGTGTATCTATTTATTCATCTACCTTTGCTTTTTTTGTTTCTTTATTGAATCTTGCAACTAAATAATCATATTCAGATATATTGAACAACTCTTCACTCAAAAATCACACATTGCATTTGACTCAAGTCTCTTCATATTATTTAAATGATTATTTAATTTTTTATAAGACCAGGATAGCTCTTTTACAAACTGTACTGATGTCTGGACTTGATTGCTTTTCTCTTTGTTATATTATTCAATTTTTTCCTTCATATACTGTATTCTTTGTGTACTGGAACACAGGTCTAAAGACAAATCAAACACAGGTTACACAATTTGTTTGAAAAAATATGTCATAGTTGGTTGGCTAGTTAATTGAACCTCACAAGGATGTACATACTGTAAACTGTCCTGCTCATAATCATGAATGAGCATGAATGCTCATAATCATGCTCATTTGAATCATTTCATTTCTTTGGAGACAATGAGATCTTCTCATTGTAAAGGTACATTTTTAAACTCTCTGATAATAGTAAGTACATTTATGAATGATGCCAAACCCATTAATAATGTACACCTGAATAATTATTGTTTTTGGGTTAAATCACATAAATTTTATTAGTTCATCTTGTTTTTAATTCTTCAATTTGTTAACAGGTGGTCTTTACAAAGGACTAGAGCTAATCTTATGGGCCAATCTCATCAAATATGATAAACACAATACTTCCTTTGATAGTAAGATATAAGTTTGATTCTTTTTCTTTACCTTTTCTTTGGTAAGAATTTGTATGAGTCATTTATTTTCATTTTGTTTCTTTATAGGGATTCATATGTACTTCAGTTCTGTCAGTCATATCCAACTCTTTGTGACCCCATGGACAGGTAGGACCAGGCCTACCTGTCCATCACCAACTCCTGGAGGTTGCTCAAACTCATGTCCATTGAGTTGGTAATGCCATCCAACCATCTCCTGCTCTGTCATCTCCTTCTTCTCCTGTCTTCAATCTTTCTGAGCATCAGGGTCTTTTCCAATGAGTAAGTTCTTCCCATCAGATGGCCAAAGTACTGGAGTGTGTGTGTGTGTGTGTGTGTGTGTGTGTGTATGTGTGTGTTTGTGTGTGTGTGTGTGTGTGCTCAGTTGTGTCTGATTCTCTGTGACCTCATGGATTGTACCCTGCCAGGCTCCTCTGTCCATGGAGCTTTCCAAGCAAGAATACTGGAGTGGATTGCCATTTCCTACTCCAGAGGATCTTCCCGGGGCTTCCCTGGTAGCTCAGTTGGTAAAGAATCCACCTGCAATGCAGGAGACCCCGATTTGATTCCTGGGTCTGAAAGATCCACTAGAGAAGCCATAGGCTACTCACTCCAGTATTTTTGGACTTCCCTGGTGGCTCAGAGGGTAAAGAATCTGCCTGTAATGTGGGAACCGGGGTACTCCAAAGTATTGGAGTTTCCGCTTCAGCATCAGTCCTTCCAATGAATATTCAGGACAGCTTTCCTTTAGGATTGACTTGATTGATCTCCTTCCTGTCCAAGGGACTCTCAAGAGTCTTCTCCAACATCACAGTTCAAAAATATGGATTCTTCAGCTCTCAGCTTTCTCTATGGTGCAACTCTCACATCCATACATGACTACTGGAAAAACCATAGCTTTGACTTAAGTAAAGTAAGGTCTCTGCTTTTTTTTTTTTAATATAAATTTATATATATTAATTGAAGGTTAATTACTTTACAATATTGTATTGGTTTTGCCATACATCAACATGAACCCACCACAAGTAAGCCAGAAAGAAAAACACCAATACAGCATACTAATGCATATTTATGGAATTTAGAAAGATGGTAATGATAACCTTTTATGCCAGGTCTCTGCTTTTTAATATGCAGCCTAGATTTGTCAAAGCAGTAAACTAAACAAATACAAACAAAAGTAAATGTTATCAAAAAAGATAAAACAGAAAATAATACTACATAGTAATTAAAAGGAATGGAGTATTGATATTATTTGTATGAGGGTGAGGTCAGAAGTTGATTTCCTGGACTAACAGTGATGTTCTATATCTTGAACAGAATTTGTCACAGGTAAATCTATGCATTTGTTAAAACTCAATACATGTACATGAAAGGTTTATAACTGTTACTGTACTTTATGTATAAATATAAACATTTTATATATAAAGAAAATAACTAAACAAATATGTAACTGTAAATAATAAAATATTTAGAAAGAAGAAAATAAAGCATTCTTTACTTCAGAGCTAATTGATCTCTACTGATAAAGTGTGACCTTCTGTGGTCTCTACTAAGTTTACTATGTTTTTCCCTACTAGGGCAGATTAAAATTCAAATGTCACCCACCACGGTAGGAGCTCTGCTAATTATTGACCTTACACCATTTGTCTCTTTGTTTTGCTGTTGTTGTGCATGAATATGTGTGTGTGTGTGTGGTGCATACTCTTGAAATTGTATATTATAATTTTTTAATGTCTGATTTTATAAAGTCTCACAATACACAACCAAACATTTAGCCTGAAATTCATTTAAAAATGCATATTTCTGGAGTCCCTTATCTATAGTTTCCTTGTCTCTGTTACTCAGCCACATAAATGTTCACTGTTTTGGTCCTCCCAAACATTAACCTCATTCTCACCAACTTAGACCAAAGGCCAGCTTGCATTTCAAAGACACCCTTCTCCAGTCAGATCCAGATAAGGCATATGGGCATAAAGTCAGAGAAATCATGATAGTCTCATTCATTTCTTATCTCTAAGGGAAAAATTGATGCTTTTGAACAGTGGTGTTGGAAAAGACTCTTGAGAGTCCCTTGGACTGCAAGGAGTTCTAAATGGACTGCAGTTCATTCTAAAGGAGATCAGCCCTGGGTGTTCTTTGGAAGGAATGATGCTAAAGCTAAAACTCCAGTACTTTGGCCACCTCACGCAAAGAGTTGACTCATTGGAAAAGACCCTGATGCTGGGAGGGATTGGGGGCAGGAGGAGAAGGGGACGACAGAAGATGAGATGGCTGGATGGCATCACAGACTCGATGGATGTTGAGTTTGAGTGAAATTGGGGAGCTGGTGATGGACAGGGAAGCCTGGAGTGCTGTGATTCATGGGATGGCAAAGAGTCAGACACTACTGAGCTAGTGACTGAATTGAACTGAACTGAAGGGAAAAAAAGTTGTATTTTTCCTATTGTTCAACGCCTGTAACTGTTATCTTTTTCTCAGTTTTTTTTATTGTTTACTTTGCAATGTGAGTCCAATATCAGAAGATTTTTCATAGATAATGATGGAAATCTTTCACATTTATTTCTCGTATGCTTGATAGATAATATTACTTCAGTGAGGCACACATCTTAGTATTTTAACCTGGATTTCATTAAATATATAAACTAATTTTGATTTAATTGCTGTCATTAAAATATTGAGGGCTCTTATGCAAAAAATAGCTTTCTCTTTGTTCAAACTATTTTTGTCTTTCATTTATGTTTTAAACTTTCCTCATTTTTGTATAATTTTTAAAAAATTTATCATTATTTTTATTTCTCTTGTTATTATAAATAATTGCAAGATTATCAATAATAGCAAACAAAACATTGTGTCTCATAATATTTGATAATTTGTTATTTGTTGATAATATGGACTATTTATTGCATACTAAATTCATGTCCTATATTTTAAAATTAATTTTTCATTGATTTTATCAATCATTCTTGGTTTTTCCAGTTAATTATATCATTCACAAACAGAAAATATTTTATTACTTCTTTTAAAATTTGTATCCCTTCATTTATTTTCCTTCTTATTTAATTGCATTGTCTAGTAGTTCCAATAAAATGTTAAATAGCACAGAAGTCCATGGTCAACTCTGCCCTTTTCCATTAGATGATGGAAATACTTCAATTTTCCCCATTAATAAAGATGTTAATTCAGTATAAAGTATATGTGCTTTGTCAGGTAATAAAGATAGCATCATTTAACATATTACTCCACGTTTTAACCAGAAATGGGTATTGAAATTTGATGGAAGTATTTTCAGCATCTATGAAAATAACCATATTTTTCTTTAGGCCTACTAATATGAAGACATTAATATTTAATACTTTAAATCTCTATTTCCTCTTATAAAACACTGTAATTATATAATGAGGTATTTCTTTAAACAAAAGCTTTTGTGGCAAAGGGCAAATAAATACCCATATCACTTTTATAAATACAAATAATAAATGCCATGTAATTAATAAACTGTGATATTTGTGTTTAAAATAAGATATATCAAGTATAACCTCATTTTTAAGTCCTCTTAAACTTTCTGAATAAAACATCAGATCAGTTTCCATTTGTATGTAACAGATACGGAGCAAACAGCATCAATTTTGTATTACTAAGAGGCTATTCTCTTTTATTTAACTATTGTTCTATATTTCAGACTTCTCATTCTCAGTTCAAAAATTTCCATTTATTCCTAAAAAGTGTAAGTAAAATCGGTAAAGATATCACAGAATAATATATATCAGTTAAAAATAAGACAAGCTATAAGTACAAAAATATTATAAGTATATACCTTTTACCTCAGCAAGTCTATTTGAAAAGTTATAAAAATAATACTATAAATGCACAAAAATATATGAAAATAATATTCATTATAAATTGTTCTGCAAGTATCAAAAATGGGAAAGAATCAGTATGTTCATCCTGGAGGACTTATGTAAATTATAGTGTTTATATACAATGAAACATTCTTAAACTGTTAAAAAGAAAGTGAAAATGAGTATATGTTAACATGGGAGGATATCAAAATATGGTAAAAATGAGAGCAATTTAAAACTATGTATAATATGATCTCCTTTGAAAATTTATATGTGCCCAGAGAATTTCTGAGAGAGAATATACCAAAAAAAAAAAAAAAAGACTTAAAAGAGAACTTATATAAAGGAAAGTTTTTATTTATTTTGGAATATTAAAAATGTTCACATATTGCTTTTCAAGAAGCTATTTAAGTTAAAAAAAGTATTGAATGTGTCTAAATGCAAATTATGCATAGAAAATCCAAGATTGACTTTTTATACTCAAAGTAAAATTTTATTATTTTGTCCTGACAATTAGATTCAAGCACAATATTCCAGATTAAATAACCTTCAGAAAGTTTGGCCTCAAATAGCCACTTTACTTTTTTTTTTTTTTTTCTCTTTTGGCTCTTATTTCTCAGAACCAGAGAATTCAAAGCTAACTATATTCGGTAATTTGGGATTGCACAATGTAGGGGTGAACTTATCTTTACCTTCTATTACTTTTGTTTCTGTATGAAATGTTCTAGGAGGCTAAGCTATAAATGCTAAGGAGCTCTAAATATGATCCTCTATATATTATAGGTACATAGTAGTTAGAGATGTCATTGAAATACTGCTGGCCAGAAAATGTTAGATTCTGTATCCAAATAACTAGACTTTTCCAGCACATATCAGGATGATTGCTTACCAAAGAGCCAAATTAGGCTACGAGAAGCCAACCAGAATTTAGAGGCAGCATATATGCATTTAGAAAGTGCTGAATCCCAAAATAACTTCATCACAGATCCCAAAAGTGAAATGAAGTTAAAAAAAAAAAAAATGTCTTCTGGCAGTTGACTTTCATTAGCTTCTCTGGCTTTCAAGCTAAATGACAGTCTTTTGCTCTCTCTTTTCCACCCAGTGCAGAAGTATTTAACCAAATAGTTTTCTTTTTTTTTTTCTGAAAATGAAAGCTGATCTCTTAAATGCCCTTCAGTGTTTATTGGACACACAAACATGTATGGAATCACTTTTTATATTTCTCAGTCCAAAGTGGATGAAACAAAAACATGTTATGTAGGTTCCAAAATGAGATGAGCCCTTGGGAAATAAATAACCTAAATAGATGCAAGTTTGCCTAACTGGGTGAAGTCGCTGTGAAGTCGTTCAGTCATGTCTGACTCTTTGCGACCCCATGGACTGTAGCCTATCAGGCTCCTCCGTCCATGGGATTTTCCAAGCAAGAGTATTGGAGTGGGTAACTGGCTAATAGTGGAGAAAAAAATAATAATCTGGTTACATATCCAAGCATTAATATATCTTGGGCCTTAGTAGTGGTACATTTGGGAACCACAGTGTATCGTAAAATTGTAAACTCTTAGTTAGGAAATAGGCTTTAGAGATCCTAGAGAGCTAAGCTAGTCCAATTTTACTTCAAAGTATCATTTATCTGTGGAGCATGATGGGGAAAAATGAGGATTTATTTTGAACATGCTTATTTTCAGTGAGAACTTGACCATTTATTGGACTGGCATAATGATTAGAAACACTTTCTCTAAATTTTACTTCCTTGTGTCCCTAATCAATAGTCTTTGATTTTCCCTCAAAACAAAATAGAACCAAGTCTTCCAAATTCATAGTACAAATCATACCTGAATATTTCTACCCTAACTCCACTTACCCATTACAAGTTAACAGTCTACTATACCTTAAATCACTCTCCCTTGACCATGAAAACCAAACAATTCAATGCTTAAGTGAAGGTGTAACTGGTCTTTTAGACATCCTTTTCTTCTGTTTTTCAAACTCCTAGCCATTTTTAAGAATCAAGAGGTAGTATATACTACTTTTTGCTCTAACAACCAGTTTAAAATGACACTTTTGTCCACTTTAACATCACACAAATTTCAAAACATCAAGAACTCTGTATCTAATTTAAAATGTATGCTTCATGTGAGGTTTTACTTCACTTTCAAACAAATATTCTACAACAGTTGTTCTCAGTTCAGTTCATAGACGGATGGGCTTCCCTAAGCCACTTTTCAGACACTTGCAATTTCAAAAGTATTTTTAAAATAATATTGAGATGTTATTTTTCCTTCACTGTATTGATATTTGCAGTTTTAATACAAAATAATGGTAGATAAATATGCTGACTCCATTTAGTGAATCTTGGTAGTGGTAGTAATTTTATTTTTAACACCATGCCCAAATACTGGAGTGGATTGTTATGTCCTCCTCCAGGGGATCTTCTCAACCCAGGGATTAAACCCAGGTCTCCCCCATTACATACAGATTCTTTATCGTCTGAGCCACCAGGAAAACCCAAAAGGAAAAAGATGGTTCACTTAAGATTAGCCTTATGAATGAGCAAAAATTATTACTTTATTAAATATAAAATTTTATTATTCTATGTAATGAAATGGAAAAAAGTATATAACACAGAAATGATAAAAAAAATAACAAATATGATCAATTACAAGGTGTGACCAGAGAAAAAGAGAGATAAAATTGAGAAAGTAATCATTGAAAGTGAGTAGTTCAAGAGACTGAGAAGCCAGTGTTTGTGGACTCCAAAATGAGTGATGATATAATTGAGGTGGTAATGCCTGAGATAGAGGAGAAAAGTAAAACAGAATACAAAAAATACTCTTCAGTAATTAAAAAGAATGACATAGATCTGTAAAGCATTGGCAAATGACAAATTAGGAGAGTTAATTTTTTTTTTCAATAGTAAATGGCACAAGTTTCAAATAAGCTAACATTGTGAAGGAATAGCTTAGACAATGATTTTCACTTCAGAGTGGAATACAGAAAAAAGACATACTATCCCTGATGCCTAGTTATAAGAAATAAAAGGGATAAAACATCTTCCACTAGAGAAACCTACAAGGAAAATTGATTATTCAATGAGCAAGAGAACTCCAGTTCTCACTAAGACTGGGAAGATTAAAGAAATATCAAGAGAAGGTGTTTAGGTTAGAAAGGACTTTAAAAAATCACATGTCTAAAGTGCAGAGGAAGAAAGGGGTAGGGCATTAGATCTACAAGAAGGTGAGTGGTATGGTGATGGATGTTCTCTAGATAATTGATGGTCTGAGATGAACAGGAATAAAAGGATTAGAGGTATCAGCCCTCATCAATTTCCTGCTTTAAAGTAAGCAGTTCAAACTGTGATCCTGAACATTTAGCATGGGGAGTTCTTTGAAATTTCTCCCTCTAGAAGCCACTAAAGATATGCCTGCTGAGGGCAGAAGAACGAAAGAGATATTTTATTGAGGGCAGAAGGAAAGCTTTTTTCTTTTCTGTATTCTGTATCTCACCTTCTGTGATAGTGAAATACTTCAAGGTGACAACTGTTCCCATTGCTGCTCCTGATGGGTACAAGGACTTTGATGTGATGTAACAGAGTGGCTAACAAGGAGAGAAGAGAGCAGGATTCTTGGCTCAGATCAGGGTGATAAATGAACAGAGTTGGAAAAATAGGGCCAAGATGTGTTTCATTGGGGGACTGAAACTTGGTGTTACTATGCTGTGGCTTGCTAGAGAGATGTTGACTAAGAAGGATGAAGTTGAAAGCAATGAAGTGATATTTAACAAGCATGGAGCATGACTCAATGAGGAGTAGAAATTGATGAGGCAGAAACAGACTCATCTTGAAAACAAATGAGGCTAAAACAGACCAACTACCAGCTCTTTTCAGGATCCTTTTTCTGTTTGCAACTAAGTCAGCCAAGCTGAGTTCTAGTCATATTTCTTCCTACTCTGAATTGCCTATATTTATGTCCAGTTATGGACATGAAAAATGCCTACTAGAAGCATAATTGCCCATCCTCCTTACTCCTCAGCCGAAATTGCAGTTTATACTGCGCTAGTTCTAACTCACAATGTGCTTAAATGTCATCACTCAGTGTCTATATTAAACCAAATACATCATCCCATTTCTCTTTTCAGGATATTGGGTTTGGAGTAAACAAGGACATTAGAGAGGACATTGAGCTAATGAACAGGAGTAGAATTCACACAAAAATATCAGGATCCAAAGGAAATATTCAGACCAAAAGTTATGTTGTATTCCTAGGAACAGGTTTGCAATTGCATAAGGCTCTGAGAATATTTTCAGTTTGGTTTAGAGTTAAGGAACTACCTTTTAAAATAGTTGAAAAGCATGAGATGAGTTCATTGTTGTGTAACAAATATTCAGACAAGGATGTGTGGAGAAGTTAGTGTCTTAAAAATATCTATTGAATTCATAAGAGGGCAAGGATAATTCACTTTAAGATTCTGGATAAAGATAAGTTTACATTATCTCTATGGTTTTCAAGGCATTCTATATCCACTGCCTGTTTCCTCACCAGATTTATTCATTCTCACTAAAGGCAATGTTAATATAGAGATAATGCTCACTCCCTTCTGAAATTTTTCTAATGTTGTTCTCAACACACAATGCAAAGTTCAAGTGCTCAGGAGCCAAAGCTCAGAAAACCGTGCTCACCAAAGCCAACTATTACCTTTCTGTTTTCCAGTCCTTCCAAGATAATAAATCATTAGAGGGGAAAGCCTAGGAACTTTTTTTCTCTCTACACTGGGTCTAGCACAGTCTTGTGAGGTAATACATATTGAATTTGAACTTTGAGATGACATGAGACGTGTCAAAAAAAAAAATCCATGGGTTGTGGACTTTGAGACATAGATCTGATATTTAAATCTGTTTCTACCAACTACCAACTCTAACATTTCAGAAAAATTTATATTCCCTGTGTCTATAATAACAATAGAAGATCAAATTAAAGATAGCATATAAAAGTGTTCAGCACAATATGACAATAATGATTGACTAATGTTAACTCATTTTATTTTCTGGCCTAAAATAATGTCTCAAATAAAGTAAAAGAAAGAATTCTGAATTTCAAAAGTAGATATCAAGTTTGGTCAAGCTTTGGAACAAAGTTGTAGAGATAGCGTACTTCAAATAATAAAGGTATTTCTCCAGTCAGTTCAGTTCAGACACACGGTCGTGTCTGACTCTTTGCGACTCCATGGACTGCAGCACACCAGGCTTCCCTGCCCATCACCAACTCCCAGAGCTTACTCAAACTCATGTCCATTGATTTGGTGATGCCATCCAACCATCTCATCCTCTGTCGTCCCCTTCTTCTCCTGCCTTCAATCTTTCCCATCATCAGAGTCTTTTCTGATGAGTCAGTTCTTCACATCAGGTGGCCAAAATATTAAAGTTTCAGCTTCAGAATCAGTCCTTCCAATAAACATTCAGGACTGATTCCTTTAGGATGGACTGGTTGTATCTCCTTCCAGTCCAAGGAACTCTCAAGAATCTTCAACACCACAGTTCAAAAGCATCAGTTCTTCAGTGCTCAGCTTTCTTTATAGTTCAACTCTCACATCCATACATGACTAGTGGAAAAACCATAGCTTTGACTAGATGGACTTTTATTGGCAAAGTAATGTCTCTGCTGTTTAATATGCTGTCTAGGTTGATCATAGCTTTTTTTCCAAGGAGCAAGTGTCTTTTAATTTCATGTCTGCAGTCAGCATCTCCAGAGGTTTTGGAGCCCAAAATAATAAAGTCTGTCACTGTTTCCATTATTTCCCCATCTAATTGACATGAAGTGATGAGTATTTCTCACTTTTTCCAATTTTTTTCTTCTTCTAGGATTCCAATAAGAAAAAGAAAATCTATTTTCTATTGATTTTTTAAAAATATTATATATATATATGAGGCCTATGTTATACATACAACTTTGTGCAAAGACCTAGGCCTTAGTTTTAATTTTGCTATGGACTATTTCTTCTTAATTCATAGGTCTCCAGATCAAATAAAACCACATCTGAAATCTTGAACCAGTTTAGGACCATTTCACAGCACCCCAACTCAAGGACTGCCATGAACTCTCAGAAATTCTATTCTTAGATGTGAATAAAGTGACAGGACTTTTGGATTTCTCCCTTAAAAAGGGAGTATACTTGGGTCTCAGAGAAAGAAGGTGAATATCTGGTGACTAGTAGGCCAACTGGGCTTCCCTGTTGGCTCTATGGTAAAGAATCTGCCTGCAGTGCAGGAGATGCAGGTTTGATCCCTGGTTTGGGAAGATCCCTGGAGAAGGAAATGGCAACCCACTCCAGTATTCTTGCCTGGGAAATCCCACAGAGGAGCCTGGCAGGTTACAGTCCATTGGGTCTCAAGAGTCAAACATGACTTAGTGACTAAACCACTACCACCTGAAGGCAGATCATGGTAGTCACTTGTGTGCTTACATTACTTCCAGTTCTCCTGTGTGTGTTGTTTTGCACATAGTTATAATTAGGTGAAGGCATGGCATCTGCCTTGAAACAAATGAATAGAAACTGTTGTGTCAATTTCAGGTTGAAGACATTAAGGGCAAATATATCATTTAATATCTTTCTTGTTTCTTATTCAGCAATTGGTGACATCTAGATGGCAGAGGTTTTGTTAGACTGTGTACCTAGAAGAGGAGACTATGGAGAAGAACCATAACTAAATTATAATAACCATATATCACACAAATAATAAGTGAACCTGGGGTTGTTTATTAATACAATATATCTTAACCTGTTCTAACTAAATTTTGAACATTTAAAAGAACTATTACCTTTAAGTCACTTCAAATTACTTCTGATATACAGATGATGTGATTAAAAAACAAAACAAAACAAACAAAAAAAATGGTAGACATACCTTCCATTCACTATTCAAAAACACCAGAAATCAGAAAAGAAATGGGTAGAATTCAATACATGTTTGCTTTAATCATCAGTCTTCTATTCTATAACTGTAGATAAGTTTAGATTTATTCAGAAATCAGAATAGTATACTATAAATTTTGATAAAATCTATTCATAATTGTTAAGATCTCTCTTCCTTTAGCCTTCCTCACTGTCATTAATGGGTTTCACACTCATTTTAGCTTTCCAAAACTCAGGATCTCAGTACTGTTATCTGCCTTGAGATTACGCATATTTTTATGACATTTGCCAAAATAAATCCCAGATTCCCAGGCCCCCTCTCATTTTCTACATTAAAATTCCAATAAGGATATATATGTTCTTACTTTATTCCAGTATCACTCTTTCTCCCAAGTCCTAAAACTCTCTTACTTATCATTTTAGAATCATGGTCAAACATCAACAAACTCTTTTAAAAATCTGTAACTCCTGCATTAGTCAGAGTTCTCCAGAGAAATATAACTACTTACAAGATGGATGGATAGAGAGATAGAAAGAGAGAAAAGGAGACTTACTATAGTAATTAGCTAATGTGACTATAGAAACTGGGAAGTCCCATGCTATGTCATCCACAAATCTGCAAGCTGAAGACAGGGAAGCTGATGGTGCAACCCAGCCCAAGTCAAAAGACGTGACAATTGGGGGAAGAGAAGTGGTGGTTTGATAGTGTGAGTCCTGCTCCAAACTGGAAAACACAAGAATCAGGAGCATTGATATCCAAGGGCAAGAAAAGATGGATGTCTCAGCTTAAGCACAGAGAGTGAATTTGCTATTTCTTGACCTTTAGGTTCTGCTCTGGCCTTCAACAGTGACAGTGATCAGTCTACTGATACAAATGCTAATCTCTTCCAGAGACAACCTCACAGACACAACCAGAAATAATGTTTTATGGGGTACCTTAGTATCCCTTACCTGAGTCAAATTTACTCATAAACTCATCATACCCTTTCTTCTATAGTCTTTAAATGTCTTTATCAATAATATCTATCTAGATCTGCCCAAGGAAACAGCTTTCTCTGCATTCTCTCCAATAGTCCTTACATCACTGGTCTCAGACATAAAACAGGTATCAATTATCCTCACTGTGGTTCCTAGAAAAATAAATCTCACTATTATTTTTGGATAATACATTTCTATATCTCTGTAAGTCTTTTTAAAACTCCTTGTCTTAATGTTTAGCAAATTCAAATATATGTTCTGATAGAACAATAATTTAAAATTTGTGAATTTAGACTAGATATCTTCTGATTTGTTTTTAAATGGTTTCCTTTAGATAGTATATTGTCAGTTGGCATTCAAAGGCATTGTTAGGAAAAGTGACAAGTCATTAAATATCATAATAATGAATACAGAGTAGAATATTTACTGTATCATATCATATAGATTTCCTCTAAGGCCATGCTTTCCCAAACAACTGGCTTGCTTGGAACAGAATAACTTTTTTCTTTTGGTCACACTATCTGGGGATCTTAATTTCCCAAACAGGGATCAAACCAATGCCCTCTGCACTAGAAGTGCAGAGGCTTAACCACTATACAACCAGGGAAGTCCCTTGAGTAATTTTTATAAGGATTTATGATCACCTCTCTGTCTTTCTAGAAAGTCCAAAATCTATTTGGAATCTATCTCTAGCAATTATACTTTGTTACACGAAGTCTTTTTTTCAATTTTTTTAAATTGTATAGCAAAGTTTTTCTCCTACTCTAGTCTATTCTTCTATTTATTTGCTTTATTTTATAGTGGTGTAGCTTTTTTCTCTCTGTAATGACTTATATCTTCCTTAACTAGGCAGAATATCAATTAATCAATTTAAAAACAACAAGAAAAATATGACTGGCATACTAATTACAAGCTTCAAAGAAAAATGTATGGCATCAGAGATAATAGGCAGATTATACAGACAGACCTAAACACCAAGAAAAACAGATTCACTCTCCAGAAATGAGGTTTATGACACAGGGACTCCTGAATAATTAGGCAAAATTCTATTTATTAGGAAAATTAACAGAACTATTTAAATAAATGTTGACTCAGGTGAGAGAAAGTTTGAAATATTTAGATGGGGCACAAAGTGGTGAGGGGATTGTTAATGGAACCCAGTATCAGAAAGAGAAAAAAAGCCTAAGGTAAGTTGAGTTGTCTTGTCCTAGGTGGTTTTCAAGGACATAATTAACCACAACTTCCTGAACCTAAATCCAGGTGCCTGCTTTCTCACTTAAACCACTTTGAAAATGATAACATTTTTTTGTGTGTTTCCTTTAGGTAGAGTCCTGAGGTTAAGGCTTCAGAACTTATCTATAAATTCATGAGGAGATTATTCTAGGAATTAAGTGGATTTTACTCTATGTCTGTTCAGTTTAACAAGCAAGACAACACAATGCACACTTCACATATTCCAACATGAGTTCAAATGCATAATTTAATTTTATATTCAGCAAGTATAGGACATTTGCCATGATATATGTTGAAGACTGAGACTGTTTGTATATACAAAGTTTAATTATTATGACTAAGAAGAAAAACTATTTCTTTCAACATTAGCTGACTATTTAGTTCCAAAATTGTCTCTTAGGCAGAGAAGGCTGTAAACCAACAAATAATTTCATTATTTGGTTTTGGAAAATCTTAAAAATCAATTCACCCAGACAAAAATTTGCTCATGTGGGCAAACAACTTGTTTTGTCAAACACTTTACTTGGCCAAGGGGCCAAGGCTCTTGGCCTCTCCTTACTGTGTCTATGAATTCTATCTTATGTTATTAAATTGGCCCATTAATACCCAGTAATATAATACATTGTCCTCCTTCATAAAAAAATCACCTTAAGTTGCCTGAGTCCAGATTCAAAAGCCTATAGTTACACTTTTCTGACCCTCCTTTCCTAGGCACTACTTAATGTTTTTTCAAGATTATGTTCTTCACTTCAACTCTTTTAATGAACTTAGCTTTCCTTCAGTATCATTTTTCCTTGTGGTGGCTGACAGCAGACAATGTAAGCCAGAAAGCATTGTGTCCTTGTGTATTTTCCAGAATGGATTATCTGCAATTTCATGACTAACCCTGGAAAACAAACAGCCAGAAATGAACAGACTTTGGAATACAACAAGCTTGGTTTGAAGTCTTTATTGTCCACTAAGTACCTCTCATATCATATCCATGACCTATACAACATATATATTACTGTGTATGCTGCTGGCATGTAAATTCAAAAGTTTGATTTAACTAGGAGAAAAAGTTTTAATGGGGAGAATGGAACAAAGGTTAAAATTAGGCACCAAGAGGATGTTGAGTGTGATAGGCAACAAAAGTAACTGTTTAGGGAATCAAGTAGAAGAAAGAATTTAATCAAATTGACAGTAGACCTCAAAACCCATCATCAGGAAAAAAAAGTAATGATGCTTTACCCTCTAAGCCACCTAAGTCTAATAACTGTAATTAGGATTGGTGGCGACAATCACCTTAAAGCTAAGTCATTTAACTTCTTAGAAGAGGAGTTTTGTAATTGCCTTATGCAGAGATACACAAGTGATATCAAACTTGCTATAGAAAACTAAATATATTTTAAACAGGAGTTCAGGAACAGAAAGCCAAGTAAGTTCTTGGAAATATTCTTATAACATCTAGCTAAATATTAGACCAAATGAGTCCTCTTAGTTAACATCATCTAATTTGACATAGACTTAGAAAAGGAAATGTGGCTGAGAATGTGTATGATTTCCTGCCTTCTTTTCATTTTATCAAATTGCATGATAAGGAGGAAAGTTTTATAGCGTTTCTAAGTATTCTTTAATTCTTTTAATGAGGGGATTCCAGGTAGATTGTTTGCTTTTCTAGTTCTTGTTTGGACAAGTTAAATATTTCACATGACTTATATATCTGACAGACATTACATCAATTGAGAAGGTACTTTTCCAAAAGCATTATTGTGAATTTCCATTATGCAAGTTATTATTTAAAAATACAATACCTTTTCTTCTTGCAACTTAGCTGTCAAGCTTTTTTCTTTTATTCCATTTCCACAAAGGTAATGGCTATCACTGACTATTTCAATTTGGAATGCTGAATATGAGGCATAAATGATTCTTCCCTGAGAAGTGTTAATGCTGTGGAATTTATGTTTCATTTTATCACCTTTTGTCAATGTCTTGAGATAATTATTATCTGGAAAAAGTTGTACATTTCTCAGAAGAAACACTAATGTAAAGCTATTCATGCTTGTTTTATGTCTGAAGAGATAGAATAAACAATGAAATTTAATTGTCAATAGTAGACTGTTATGTGAGAGAAAAGCAAAAGGTGAGAGCATCTATATCAGTTAAAATAATTCAAATTAGGCTTTTAATACATCACAGGAGTTGACTTATTCAAATTTAAGTAGCAATTAGCCAGTCTAAAAAAGACTGCAGAACATAAAGAAAGTGATGAGTAGAACAAAATATTTCAGATATAGGATTCAAATTAGACAGTAGTTGGGCATGCCCTGGGACTTTCACCTCAGTTATTTTTCTCTACCAGAAGTACTAATCTCTTAGATGGACAAATAGTTGATTCCTTTACATTCTTGAAGTTTTTATGCAAATTTACCTTAGTAAGTCTTTTTGGCCAGCCTATTTAAAAATCACAGTTTTGCTGATATCTCAATAACCTCTGCTCTCCTCTGTTATTAACATTTAAAAAATTCTGCTTATTTATTGATTTTATGAAGTTATATATCTATGACTTGCTTTTATTCATTAGACATTTTGTCACTAATTTTCATACAGTCTGTAATGTGAAGTTATTTTGACTCATTTTCACTGTTAAAATATGATTCCAAATATACTATTTTTTTTTTTAAATTTTAATTTCATGGGCCTTTGCATTGCTTCTAGGTTTGTGCTATTACAAACAGAGATGTTACTTATCTTTGTTTTGAATCTTTTGGTGTAGATGTGCAAAAGTAAATTTTTCAGATTGCAGGGATACAATTGTTGAGTCATAGGGTAGAGGGAAGCACTGCCTTTTAAAAATGATGTCAAATTGTTTAACCAAGTATATATAACAGCTCATACATCCATCAGTTATGTATATAATCTTTATTTCTGTTCTCAGTTTTCAAATCATTTTTTTCAGCCTAAATCAAGGACATAATCTTGGAGACATGTTCAATTCAGATATGTACCACTATTTCACATGCTTTGGTAGGATATAGATGAGGCTTAACTTCTGAAAGTGTCAGATTCCTTGAACTTCTTTAATGGTCATTTATCAAATAATGTGATGTTACTGAAAAAGGTACAACATTTGAGACTTGAAATTATAAGCACTGAAATACAAATGAAAATAAGAGAAAGATTATGGTCATAGTTGGTGGTTCAATTATAAGTTGAGATCAAAAAAAAGTTAGATTCTAGATCTTATTTCCAAATTTAAATCTTTAGGACTTTTAGAAAGCTGAGAAAATAAAGAATAAGAGCACAAAGATTAAACCTGATAATTAAACCTGATAAACCTGGTTCTGAATTTTGTTCCATTGGGTTGAGGAAGAAACTACTCACATACTGAGATTCAATGGATCTGGAAATACTAGACCTAAAAGGTCTTTCGTTAGGAATTGTCTTTTCCTGAAAATCATCTGACACTTTCAGTCTGAAGTCTTTGGCTAGAATATTTTTTAATATTCCATGAATTCCTGAAAAACGTGCATGTGAGAATCATTGCCTTAGAATTTTATTGCTGGGTTTGCCTTTATGTTGATTTTGTTCAGCTGTCCAGTCATGTCTGACTCTTTGCAGCCCCATGGACTGCAGCACACAAGATCTCCCTGTCCCTCACCATCTCTTGAAGTTTTCCAAGTTCATGTCCATTTTATCAGTGATGCTATCCAGCCATCTCATCCTCTCATGCCCTCTTCTTCTTCTGTCCTCAATCTTTCCCAGCATCAGAGACTTTTCCAATGAGTCAGCCATTTGCATCAGATGACCAGTATACTGGAGCTTCAGCTTCAGCATCAGTCCTTCCAATGAGTATTCAGGGTTGATTTCCCTTAAGATTGACTGGTTTGATATCCTTGCTGACCAAGAGACTTTCAGAAGACTTCTCCAGCACCACAGTTTAAAGGCATGAATCTTTCATGCTGCCTTCTTTATGGTCCAGGTCTCACAACCTTATGTGCCCAGTAGGAAGACCATAGCCTTGACTATATGGACATTTGTCAGCAGAGTCATGCCTCGGCTTTTCAACACACTGTCTAGATTTATCACGCTTTCCTGCAAAGAAGCAATTGTGTTCTGATTTCAGGGCTGCAGTTGCCATCCACAGTGATTTTAGACCCCAAGAAAAGGAAATTTGTCACCACTTCCAGACTTTTCCCTTCTATTTGCCATGGAATGTGGGGCCAGATGCCATGATCTTTTTTCTTTTTTTTTTTTTCTTAAAAATTTCACTCATAATTATTTTTAATCTGGCTCTTTTATACTCCTCCTTCACCTGCACCAAGAGGCTCTTTAGTTCCTCTTTGCTTTCTACCATTAGAGTGGTATGACCTTCCTAGATTAAGGGTGTTGGTATATGGAAATGAAGTCCTCTTGGCTAGCACTTTGTGAGATACCAGGCATAGGTCTTAGGAAGCATCACTGTGAACGAAGCTAGTGGAGGTAATGGAATTCCAAATCCTAAAAGATGATGCTGTGAAAGTGTTGCACTCAATACATCAGCAAATTTGGAAAACCCAGCAGTGGCCACAGGACTGGAAAATGTTAGTTTTCATTCTAGTTCCAAAGAAGGGAAAAGCCAAAGAATGTTCAAACTACCTCACAATTACACTTATTTCATATGCTAGCAAAGTAATGCTCAAAATTCTCCAAGCTAGGCTTCAACAGTATATGAACCGAGAATTCCCAGATGTTAAAGCTGGATTTAGAAAAGGCAGAGGAAGCAGAGATCAAATTGTCAACATCCATTGGATCATAGAAAAAGCAAGAGAGTTCCAGAAAAACATCTACTTCTGCTTCATTGACTACGCTAAAGCATTTGACTGTGTGGATCACAACAAACTGTGGAACATTCTTAAAGAGATGGGAATACCAGATCACCTGACTTGCCTCCTGGAAAACCTGTATGCAGGTCATGAAGCAATAGTTAGAACCAGACATGGGACAGTGGACTGGTTCCAAATTGAGAAAAGAGTACATAAGGACTGTACATTGTCAACCTGCTTATTTAACTTATATGCAGAGTACTTTATGTGAAATGACAGGCTGGAGAAGCACAAGCTGGAATCAAGATGCCAGGAGAATTATCAATAACCTCAGATATTCAGATGACACTACCCTTATGGTAGAAAGTTAAGAGGAACTAAAGAGCCCCTTGATGAAGGTGAAAGAGGAAAGTGAAAAACTTGGCTTAAAGCTCAACATTCAAAAAAACTTATGGCATCCAGTCCCATCACTTCATGGCAAATAGATGGGGAAACAGTGGCTGACTTTATTTTTCTGGGCTCCAAAATCACTGCAGATGGTGACTGCAGCCAGGAAATTAAAAGACACTTGCTCCTTGGAAGAAAAGCTATGACAAACCTAGACAGCATATTTAACAACAAGAAGGCATGCCAAAGCATCCAAAAACAATACAAGAAAATAGTTACTTAAGACTACCAAGATTACCATATTTACTACAAGTGAAAATGCCACCATTAAAGAGTTTTGTTGTGTCAAGATTATTTTCTAATGTTTCTGAAAATGTATACTCCCTTTTAAAAAATCTGCTTTTCACTGCCCCTTCAGAAATATGACTATTATTAATTATGACTTCATATTCAGCTCTTCCGTCATATCAGGAAGGCTCTTTGTGAACCCATGGACAAAGGCCCGCCAGTCTCTTCTGCTGCTGCTGCTTTTTAGTCACTTCAGTCATGTATAACTCTGTATGATACTATGGACTACAGCTTGCCAGTCTCCTCTGTCCATGGGATCCTCTAGGCAAGAGTACTAGAGTGGGTTGCTATGACATCATTCATGGTCTCTTCCCAACCCAGGGATTGCACCCAGGTCTCCTGCATTGCAGGCAGATTTTTTTTTACTTCTGAGCCACCCAGGAAGTGGCACCTCTGTCCATGGGATTTTCTTGGCAAGAATACTGGAGTGGGTTGCCATGCCCTCCTCCAGGAGATCTTCCCAACCCAGGAGTTGAACCCATATCTCTTTCATCTCCTGCACTGCAGGTTGAATATTTACCCTGAGGCCCTGGGGAAGCTGATCACTAGTGCTAACATAGTAATGAATAATGATAAACTATCATAAATAACAGACCAATATAGCTGATATTAACTGATTGCCAAATATATGTTGAGGAACATGAAAAATGTTTTATTGTGTGTGGGTTTTTCTTGTATTTCTTATAAAGCCCTATGATGTAAGAAGTAGTACAGACTAAAAAAATGAGCTAAACATCAAGTTGCTAAAAACATTACACCAAAAACTGGAATTAAATAAAATTTCTATTAAAGTCACTGTTCTTAGCACAGGGGATTTAGAAAGATAAAAATGCCTACACTTGTGCAGCTTATATTCTACTAAATAGAGAAAGACAATACAAAATATAAGCAAAATATAAGAGCTGGAAGGTAATAGTCAAAACGGTGAATGATAGAGCAGCAAAAAGATAAAGTGGTGAAGACAGAAAAAGTAAGGTAAATTTGATGATGAGTTCAGTTCAGTTAAGTTGCTCAGTCATGTCTGACTCTTTGTGACCCCATGAACCACAGTACACCAGGCCTCCTTGTCCATCATCAACTCCCAGAGTCCACCCAAACCCATGTTCATTGAGTTGGTGATGCCATCCAACCATCTCATCCTCTGTCATCTGCTTCTCCTCCTGCCCTCAATCTTTCTCAGCATCATGGTCTTTTCCAATGAGTCAGTTCTTCGCATCAGGTGGTCAAAGTACTGGAGTTTGAGCTTCAACATCAGACCCACCAATGAATACCCAGGACTGATCTCCTTTAGAATGGACTGGTTGGATCTCCTTCCAGTCTCCTTATGTCTTGCTAATGTTTGCTCTATATATTTCAGTGTTCTATATTAGGTGTGTATGTTAACAAGAGCAACATTCTCGTCTTGTACTAATTCCTTTATCAATATAATGTCCTTCTTTGTCTTTTGTTGTAGCTTTTATGTTAAAATATAGTAATCTACTTGGATATAAGTGTCATTATCTCTTACTTCTTATTCTTTCTGCTTACATAAAATATCTTTTTCCATCCTCTCACTTTCAGTTCATGTGTGTCTTCAGTTCTGAAGTGAATGTTTGCAAGCATTGTATTCATGGATTTTTTTTTTATCATCAAGTTCTGACATATTGTCCTATAACTGTGTACTTGCTTTAAACTGGTAGTCACTTGTAGTACCACTGGCTTTCCAAGAAGCCAAGGAAGTTCATCTTCCTTGTGCTGGCCTAAGGACTGGAGCACCAAATATGTCTCAGACTACTCATTCTCCAGGGAGGATCTCCACACCTGGAACCTTCCTTTTCTTCTGAGCCCCTTCCCAAGGGTACAGATTCTAACCCAATTGCTTCTTTCCTTTTTCTTCTTCATTCTATGTGAATATTTCTTAGAGCCTTGGTTGTATAGAAGTTTTCCTGCCAGATTCCAGTTAATTTTCAATGAAAATTGTTTTATTTGTTATTATTGTTCAGTTTCTCAGTCTTGTCCAACTCTTTGCAACCCCATGGACTGCAGCATGCCAGGCTTCCCTGTCCTTCACCATCTTCTTGAGCTTGTTCAAACTCATGTCCATTGAGTCAGTGATATCATACAACCATCTTATCCTCTGTTGTCCCCTTCTCCTCCTGCCTTCATTTTTCCCAGAATCAGGGTTTTTTCAAATGAGTCAGTTCTTTGCATTAGGTGGCCAAAGTACTGGAGCTTCAGTTTCAGCATCAGTCCTTCCAAAGAATATTCAGGATTTATTTCCTTTAGGGTTGACTGGTTTGATTTCCTTTCTGTCCAAGGGACTCTCAAGAGTCTTCTCCAACATCACAGTTCAAATGCATCAGTTCTTTAGTGCTCAGCCTTCTTTATGGTCCAACACTCACATCCATACATAATTACTGGAAAAACCATACCTCTGACTAGACAGACCTTTGTCAACAAAGTAATGTCACTGCTTTTTAATACACTGTCTAGATTTGTCCTTTTCTTCCAAGGAGCAAGTGTCTTTTAATTTCATGACTGCAGTCACCATCTGCAATGATTTTGGAGCCCAAGAAAATAAAGTCTATTGCTATTTACATTGTTTCCCCATCTATTTGTCATGAAGTAATCAGTTCTTTAGTGCTCAGCCTTCTTTATGGTCCAACACTCACATCCATACATAATTACTGGAAAAACCATACCTCTGACTAGACAGACCTTTGTCAACAAAGTAATGTCACTGCTTTTTAATACACTGTCTAGATTTGTCCTTTTCTTCCAAGGAGCAAGTGTCTTTTAATTTCATGACTGCAGTCACCATCTGCAATGATTTTGGAGCCCAAGAAAATAAAGTCTATTGCTATTTACATTGTTTCCCCATCTATTTGTCATGAAGTAATGGGACTGGATGCCATGATCTTACTTTTTTGAATGTTGAATCTTAGTTTTTCAATGTTGCTCTTTGTTTCTGAATGCTTTGTGTGTTTGAGGAGGAAGAGTTGAGTTCCACATCCTCCTACTTGGCCATCTTGACTAGTTTCCAGAGTCTTTTATTTTAAATGCTCTTTTATCCTGAGAGAACTTGAAGGACACTAGAGGGCAGTGATATAACTGGACTTCCATTTTGATAATCTCTTTATGGCAGCTGTCTTCAGTGTCATTTATAGGAGCTCAAGAATGAAGCAAAGAGACTATACAAGAGGAATGATGATTATTAGAATATTTTCTCTCTGCTTAAACCTATTCTATGTTATGCCTTATGATCTGGAATAGTATTCTCTAAACCTGTTAACTTCCAATTAGTTGTGTCACTAGAGATGTCAGTGACCCCCTGGAAACTGAAGAAGAAAAGAATGACTCTATCCTTCACTTTGTTTCTTGTCCCTTCAGTTGGACTCCAGCAGTTCACTAATAATTCCAGAGGCAGTAATCAAGTCCAGTTTGTAGTTTCTTCAAAATTCCATTAACCAATCTTTTTCTGCCTTCTGAGTCTCAGGTCCATAAGTCTCATTCTTGAGTTTCCAGGCTTTTAATTTATTTGTCTATATCACAATTTACAGCTTAAGGACCACATATATGACACTAAAACTGTAAAGAAAAGCAAGAGAGTTACTACTATAAATGTCAGGATGGTGTTTACTCTAAAATGATCAGAAGGGTCTAGAAGGGAAATGTTGGGGAGATAGACACTTCTGTTGTGACTGAATCTTTATTTATTGGATGATTGTTTTATGATAATTTATTGTATAATCATTAACTTTACTGTATATTTGTTTTATATACTTTCAGTGAATGTTTTATTTCACAACAAAAATCACAGATAAATTTAATGTAAAGTGTGGTGTTATTCTGTCAATATGTAAACAATATCTATAAATGCTTAACAGATCTCTAAGTTGTTGAAACAAAAGCAAATCTGGAAAAATTTACCAAATTACTGGGTTAACAAAACTTTCTGTTCAATCCAAATTTGTATGAAATTTTTTAATACATGTGTTTTGATTTTTTTCCAATCTTTTTCTTCAGCTATTGAGATATACATTGATTTTTTTTTCTTTTGCTGTTGTAATGAAATTTATTTATATAATTTCAGTATTAAATACATCTTTCCTTCTTGGATTGAACGTAACTATGCATTGACTTCAGAAATTTAAATTTAAAGAAGATTAAAAAGACAGAATGTTATTTGAAAGTTTACAGTATTACACAGCCAACACTTTTTCATAATTCTGTTAGTAATTATACATTTTCAACATTTAATTTCATTTACATTACAATGTATCAGTTCAGTTCAGTTCATTTCAGTTGAGTTGCTCAGCCGTGTCTGACTCTTTGCAACCTCATGAATCGCAGTACGCCAGGCCTCCCTGTCCATCATCAACTCCCTGAGTTCACTCAGACTCANCTTGATTCCAGCTTGTGTTTCTTCTAGTCCAGCGTTTCTCATGATGTACTCTGCATATAAGTTAAATAAGCAGGGTGACAATATACAGCCTTGACGTACTCCATTTCCTATTTGAAACCAGTCTGTTATTCCATGCCTAGTTCTAACTGTTGCTTCCTGACCTGCATACAGATTTCTCAAGAGGCAGGTCAGGTGGTCTGGTATTCCCATCTCTTTCAGAATTTTCCACAGTTTCTTGTGATCCACACAGTCAAAGGCTTTGGCATAGTCAATAAAGCAGAAATAGATGTTTTTCTGGAACCCTCCTTCTTTTTCCATGATCTAGTCGATGTTGGCAATTTGATCTCTGGTTCCTCTGCCTTTTCTAAAACCAGCTTGTACATCAGGGAGTTCACAGTTCACATATTGCTGAAGTCTGGCTTGGAGAATTTTGAGCATTACTTTACTAGCATGTGAGATGAGTGCAATTGTGGGGTAGTTTGAGCATTCTTTGGCATTGCCTTTCTTTGGAATTGGGATGAAAACTGACCTTTTCCAGTCCTGTGGCCACTGCTGAGTTTTCCAGATTTGCTGGCATATTGAGTACAGCACTTTCACAGCATCATTTTTCAGGATTTGAAACAGCTCAACTGGAATTCCATCACCTCCACTAGCTTTGTTTCTAGTGATGCTTTCAATGCCCACTTGGCTTCACATTCCAAGATGTCTGGCTCTAGATTAGTCATCACATCATCATGATTATCCAGGTCATGAAGATCTTTATTGTACAGTTCTTCCGTGTATTCTTGCCACCTCTTCTTAATATCTTCTGCTTCTGTTAGGTCCAGACCATTTCTGTGCATTATCGAGCCCATCTTTGCATGAAATATTCCCTTGGTATCTCTGATTTTCTTGAGGAGATCTCTAGTCTTTCCCTTTCTGTTCTTTTCCTCTATTTCTTTGCATTGATCGCTGAAGAAGTCTTTCTTATCTCTTCTTGCTATTCTTTGGAACTCTGCATTCAGATGCTTATTATATCTTTCCTTTTCTCCTTTGCTTTTCACTTCTCTTCTTTTCACAGCTGTTTGTAAGGCTTCCCCAGACAGTCATTTTGCTTTTTTGCATTTCTTTGCCATGGGGATGGTCTTGATCCCTGTCTACTGTACAATGTCACGAACCTCATTCCATAGTTCATCAGGCACTCTATCAGATCTAGACCCTTAAATCTATTTCTCACTTCCACTGTATAATCATAAGGGATTTGATTTAGTAATCACTTATTGGTGCATTCTTTATCAGTCTCAAAGTTATTTTTAGATATTATTCTTTTAAAGTTAAATTTTGCCTTTGCTGTTTCGTTATATCTTATAATGTAGTTTTTCCATTCTTCCTGCCTTCATTCTGTTATTCTAAGTTACCTCTGTGCTTAAAATGTAAGCTTCTCTTTCTCTTCTATGCATACATTATTGTTAAAAATACTACATTAGAAACTCATGTTTTTATATGCGACAATTTTAGTCTCTTTGCATTCCCAATTGATTTTAAATTTCCATTATTTTCATATTTATATTTCTCAGTTCAGTTTAGTTAAGTTCAGTTGCTCAATTGTGTCCGAATCTTTGAGACCCCATGAACTGCAACCACCAGGCCTCCCTATCCATCACCAACTCCTGGAGTCTAGCCAAACCCATGTTCATTGAGTCGGTGATGCCATCCAACCATCTCATCCTCTGTTGTCCCCTTCTCTTCCTGCCCTCAATCTTTCCCAGCATCGGGGTCTTTTCCAATGAATCAATTCTTCGCATGATGTGGCCCAAGTATTTGAGTTTCAGCTTTAGCTTCAGTCCTTCCAATGAACACTCAGGACTGATCTCCTTTAGGATGGACTTGGATCTCCTTCCAGTCCAAGGGATTCTCAAGAGTCTTCTCCAATACCACAGTTCAAAAGCATCAATTCTTTGGTGCTCAGCTTTCTTTATTGTCCAACTCTCACATCCATACATGACCACTGGAAAAACCATAGCCTTGACTAGATGGACCTTTGTTGACAAAGTAATGTCTCTGCTTTTCAATATGCTGTCTATGTTGGTCATAACTTTCTTTCCAAGGAGTAAGCGTCTTTTAATTTCATGACTGCAATCACCATCTGCAGTGATTTTGGAGCCCAGAAAAATAAAGTCAGCCACTGTTTCCCCATCTATTTGCCATGAAGTGTGGGACCAGATGCCATGATCTTCGTTTTCTGAATTGGGCTTTAAGCCACTTTTTCACTCTTCTCTTTCACTTTCATCAAGAGGCACTTTAGTTCTTCTTCACTTTCTGCCATAAGAGTGGTGTCATCTGTGAATCTGAGGTTATTGATATTTCTCCTGGCAATCTTGATTCCAGCTTGTGCTTCCTCCAGCCCAGCATTTCTCATGATGTACTCTGCATATGAGCTAAATAAGTAGGGTGACAATATACAGACTTGGCGTACTCCTTTTCTTTGAACTTTTATCAATTTTTAAAAATATATTTACCCAGGCTGTCTAATTACATGAAGAAAAGTATAAAATTGTTCATGCTTTTTGAGTGACTTAGTTCTTCATAATTCCATACTGATTTCTACTTGATGAGAAAAATCTATTTTGCATTAAATTAGCATAGCTTTATTCAGATTAACATTTTATGTGGATTTCCACCCATAAGTTGTCTTTTAGGCATTCAATGTTTGAACATTTTGGTACTTATTTCATTAAAAAGTTGTAGTTTGATTTTGCATTTTCATACACACCAACCATTATTATTTTTGTTACCAATTATTTTGCATATATATATGTGTGTGTATTTGTGTATATATAAATATATATATATAGTACTTCCAAATCACCTCCATTTTTTAAACTCTTATTTATTTTTTTCTTTTATTACTCTCAGTGGAGTGTATAATTTCCTTGGTTCTCTCTCATCACAACAAAAATTTGAAGTGACAGACATTAAAGCCCTCAGTGTGTCACAGCTCTTGGACAGATCAGTGTTACAACTCCATGTTACAGATCTGTGTTACAGCTCAATTTTATTTAGAAAATAAAGGAAAATACATCCTAGAGGCATGAAGGCATGCCAGCCCAAAAGATGCAAAGAGAAAAGAGAGAGAGAGACAGAGTGAGACAGCAAGAGTGAGACAGCAAGAGTGAGAGAGAGACTCCCGGCCCTTTGACTCCTCTTTATATGTTTTTTCTCCTGCCCCAGGCCTGCCTATGTAAATTGCATTAGCAGGAGTGCTGTTTGTTCTACTTAAGGTCCTCACTCTGGTCCTCAGACCTTCCTTTGTTCTATTATCAGGAGCTTTTCTTTTCCTTGTGTTTTAGCCACTGCCATTATGGACTCCTTTTTCCTATTCTAATTATCTAACATTACCATAAACAGATTACAGGGCATTACATATGGACTGATTAAGGTTACACTTTTCCATGCCACATTTCTTGCTATCAATTTGGATGTATTTAACATTAAAATAAAACTACTTAAGTTGGTACTTTAATATTTTTACCTAGAATATTTATTTTTAAATTCTAGAATACATTGACATAGTAATCTTCTCAAATAATAATAGATTTTAAAACATTTTAACACATCTCCCCATCCAAAATCACAAGATTTTAGTTTTATTTTGTATTTTTACTCTTATGTATTCTTTAGTCTTAAAGTTTACTGCATATTTATCACATTAACAATTAGATAAAAATTAGATGTTTTAGAAATTTATGAATATTTTGTTTAATGTTTGACTAGAAAATATCCTAAAATTTACTTTATATTTGAGAGATAACCTTCTTGTGAATTATATACCTTTTTATGGGATGCATGAATATGTTTCTCAAATCTTATTTCCCCTTAGAATATCTTGGAATATTTTAGATAACAGCATTCAAAGTCTTTAACTTCATGAAACCTGAGCATCTGTACTTTTATAGACAACCTCCCATCCACTTTCAGGTGATTGTAATAGCAGCTATCTTTAAAACAACTGGTTCACTTGAACAGTGGGCTCTTTGCAATCTGAAGAAAAAAAATTTTTTGCTATTTTTTTCCTATTCCTAGTTCTTTACACAACATCAGATATGGTGATTGCATGCTAGACAAGTAAGTGAATAACCACATGCCATAATGAAATTCAAAGCTCATAGATATCAAAATCTGGCATGTTCCCTAAAGTCAGGAACAAGACAAGGGTACTCACTTTCACCACTACTATTCAACATAGTTTTGGAAGTTTGGCCACAGCAATCAGAGCAGAAAAAGAAATAAAAGAACCTAGATTGGAAAAGAAGTAAAACTCTCACTGTTAGCAGATCACATGATCCTCTATAGAAAACCCTAAAGACTCCACCAGAAAATTATTAAAGCTAATCAATGAATAAAGTAAAGTTGCAGGATATAAAATCAACACACAGAAATCCCTTGCATTCCTTTACACTAACAATGAGAAAACAGAAAGAGAAATTGAGGAAACACATCCGTTCACCATTGCAATGAAAAGAATAAAATACTTAGGAATATATCTACCTAAAGAAATAAAAGACCTATATATATATAAAACTATAAAACACTGGTGAAAGAAATCAAAGAGGACACAAATACATGGAGAAATATACCATGTTCATGGATTGGGAGAATCAATAAAGTGAAAACGAGTGTACTACCCAAAGCAATTTATAGGTTTAATGCAATCCCTATCAAGCCACCAACAGTATTTTTCAGAGAACTAGAACAAATAATTTCACAGTTTGTATGCTAATATGAAAAAACCTCAAATAGTCAAAACAATCTTGAGAAAGAAGAATGGAACTGGAGGAATCAATCTGTCTGACTTCAGTCTCTACTACAAAGTCACAGTCATCAAACAGTATGGTACCAAAACAAAGACAGAAGTATAGATCAATGGAACAAAACAGAAAGCCTAAAGATAACTCCATGCACCCATGGACACCTTATCTTTGACAAAGGAGGCAAGATATACAATGGAGAAAAGACAATCTCTTTAACAAGTGGTGCTGGGAAAACTGGTCAACCACTTGTAAAAGAATGAAACTAGAACATTTTTTAACACCATACACAAAAATAAACTCAAAATGGGTTAAAGATATAAACATAAGACCAGAAACTATAAAACTCCTAGAGGAAAACATAGCAAAACACTCTCCGACATAAACCACAGCAGGGTCCTCTATGACCCTCCTCCTAGAATATTGGATATAAAAGCAAAAATAAACAAATGGGACCTAATTAAACTTAAAACTTCTGCACAACAAAGGAAACTATAAGCAAGGTGAAAAAACAGCATTCAGAATGGGAGAAAATAGTAGCAAACAAAGCAACTGATAAAGAACTAATCTCAAAAATATACAAGCAACTCCAGCAGCTCAATTTCAGAAAAATAAATGACCCAGTAAAAAAGTGGGCAAAGAACTAAACAGACATTTCTCCAAAGAAGACATACAAATGGCTAACAAACATATAAAAAAATGCTCAACATCACTCATTATCAGAGAAATGCAAATCAAAACTAGAATGAGGTGCCATCCCACACCAGTCAGAATGGCTGCTATCCAAAAGTCTACAACCAATAAATGCTGGAGAGGGTGTGGAGAAAAGGGAACCCTCTTACACTGCTGGTGGGAATGCAAAATAGCATAGCCACTATGGAGAACAATGTGGAGATTCCTTAAAAAACTGGAAATAGAACCGCCATACAACCCAGCAATCCCACTGCTGGGCATAAGCACTGAGGAAACCAGAATTGAAAGAGACACGTGTCCATATCATAGCAGCACTGTTTATAATAGCCAAGACATGGAAGCAACCTAGATGTCCATCAGCAGATAAATGGAAAAGAAAGTTGTGGTACATGTACACAATGGAGTATTACTCAGCCATTAAAAAGAATACATTTGAATCAGTTCTAATGAGGTGGATGAAACTGGAACCTATTATACAGAGTGAAGTAAGCCAGAAAGAAATACACCAATACAGTATACTAATGCATATATATGGAATTTAGAAAGATGGTAATGATAATCCTGTATGAGAGACAGCAAAAGAGACACAGATGTATAGAACAGTCTTTTGGACTCTGTGGGAGAGGACGAGGGTGGGATGATTTGGGAGAACGGCATTGAAACATGTATATTACCATATGTGAAATGAATCACCAGTATAGTTTCGATGCCTGATACAGGGTGCTCGGGGCTGTTGCACTGGAATGACCCAGAGAGATGGGATGGGGAAGGAGGTGGGAGGGAGGTTCAGGATGGGGAACAATGTACATTCATGGTGGATTCATGTCAGTTCAGTTCAGTTCAGTCGCTCAGTTGTGTCCAACTCTTTGCGACTCCATGAATCGCAGCAGGCCAGGCCTCCCTGTCCATCACCAACTACCGGAGTTCACTCAGATTCATGGCCATCGAGTCAGCGATGCCACCCAGCCATCTCATCCTCTGTTGTCCCCTTCTCCTCCTGCCCCCAATAACTCCCAGCATCAGAGTCTTTTCCATTGAGTCAATGCTTTGCATGAGGTGGCCAAAGTACTGGAGTTTCAGCTTTAGCATCATTCCTTCCAAAAAAAATCTCAGGGCTGATCTCCTTCAGAACTGGTTGGATCTCTTTGCAGTCCAAGGGACTGTCAAGAGTCTTCTCCAGCACCGTAGCTCAAAAGCATCAATTCTTCGGCACTCAGCTTTCTTCACAGTCCAATTCTCACATCCATACATGACCACTGGAAAAACCATAGCCTTGACTAGACGGACCTTTGTTGGCAATGTAATGTCTCTGCTTTTGAATATGCTATCTAGGTTGGTCATAACTTTCCTTCCAAGGAGTAAGCATCTTTTAATTTTATGGCTGCAGTCACCATCTGCAGTGATTTTTGAGTCCTCATAAAACAAAGTCTGACACTGTTTCCACTGTTTCCCCATCTATTTCTCATGAAGTGATGGGACCGGATGCCATGATCTTCATTTTCTGAATGTTGAGCTTTAAGCCAACTTTTCCACTCTCCTCTTTCACTTTCATCAAGAGGCTTTTTAGCTCCTCTTCAGTTTCTGCCACAAGGGTGTTTTCACCTGCATATCTGAGGTTATTGATATTTCTCCTGGCAATCTTGATTCCAGCTTGTGGATTCACGTATGGCAAAACCAATACAGTATTGTAAAGTAAAATAAAATAAATAAAACGGAAAAAATAAAAATGAAAGCAAAGAAAACAATGTCCATTCACTTTTCTCTTGAAGTGTCTTTTATGTGATTTCAATGATTTCATTTACTTTTTGAGAATAGAATTATATCATAACCATAATTTTCCATCTCCTTATTTTAATCCATCATTTGGAACTCTTAGTCATTGTTAGTATTTCACAATGTACTTGTTTATCTCCATTATACAAAATCAGACTTATTTTCTTATTATAATTGCAATTGTTTAAAGTTAGTGATAGTTTTAAATGCAAGCAGCAGTTCTGAGTTGTAGCTTATTCCACAAGGCAGCCGTGAACTAAAGTTTTTTAAAACTGCTAGATGTCTGGTGAGATAGGTAGGCTTAATTAATGCCAAATGATGCTCACACCAGGAAAGAGATTTCTTGCAGTGAAGGAGGAAGCAGCACATTTAACTTGTTATTACTAAAGAAAATGTGATACTGGGGCTGGATGTTGAAGGCACAAAGGCCTATTTAACAATCTGTCAAATTAGGCTCATTTCCATTCAATAAGTAATAAAGCTATATTTAAATAAATATCAATACAAGCTATATTTATTTTGAATTGATTTGTCTTAATTTTGGTTTCCAGCAGTTTGTTGAAAGTTAAATTCAATGTGGAGAGTTAAGGGGGAAATGGCATTCAGTCCCATCTTACCATTACTATGTATTATTCTGAATCCTGACTACCAGATTAAATAGTGATCTTTCTATTTAAACATTAATTCATATTCCTGGTTGAACATATATAATAAACACAGTGTACATATATTTGTACATGTGTGTATAATCCTCATATATGTTTTTAGTTTCTCTAGACATATTATTTTCTAACATATCTGCCTAATTTGAAATGATGTTTACAGAAGTCTATTAATTAGACTGAAATGTTTATCAAGGCTTAATTCTAATTATAAACTTAAAAAACATATTTAACTGATTTGTTATTTGGTGCATACAATTGTATAACTATTATGTTTTCTCTATAAGTTTTGAATTTTATCATTACCCAATGTCCTTTTATACTCCTCAATGATTTGCATTTTTAAGTACATATTTTCTTTTAATTTTAATGTGTGTGACTATTGTTATGTAAAATTCCTTAGAATAAAATTTTAGAAAGAAGTTGAGGAGATACTGTTGTATACATCTTTTAGCATGTTTTATAGCTGTTGCTTTGAAATTTTTGTCTGATAAATCCAAAATCAATGTCATTTCAGATGGTATTTGCTTTTGAGAATTAATCTCTCTTTTCTTATTTTCCATAGGTACACTTATTCTGGATTGTATCTTGGACATTGTAAGTATTCTATTGTAGAGTTTCTGTACTGTTATGTGACTGAAGAGTTTGAGCTTATTAATGCTATTGTTACGACAAACACTTAACTTTGTTGCCTTCAGACTGCAGTTCACTGAGATTTGTTTCTGGTTTCTGG
Organism: Aepyceros melampus; assembly: GCA_006408695.1. Taxonomy (NCBI): domain Eukaryota; kingdom Metazoa; phylum Chordata; class Mammalia; order Artiodactyla; family Bovidae; genus Aepyceros; species Aepyceros melampus. The sequence goes on from SJXQ01009888.1 coordinate 73,977, forward strand.
GAGTAAATTATTTTTAAAACCTAGGAATCCTTAGGTGGAAAGGAGCTAGACGGTCTCTATTTCTCTGAAACAGGCATGCAGAGGAAGGCTTCCTGTGGAATGTCTGTTGTTGATGGTTTCCTGTTAGCACATATAAAGAAAAGTTCCTTGCTATCCAGGATCCCTACACTCTCTGAGGTAGGTAAGACTCAGTATACCTAGATAGCCTCTTTTTGCTTTGAGAAATTAGTGTGTATCTCAACTCTGTGAATTAAAAAAAAAAGCTAATTTCTACAATTATCCCTATAACCACAAATCTCTGAAAGCCAAACTCTGCTACATTATTCAAATCTATACTCTAATACACTTCTCTTGATATTTTAACAGGTAATGAGGGAGAAAGCCATGTCTAGTCTACCAGTTTTATCTGCCAGAATCATGAGTGCCCCAGTTCATTAGACAATGCTGCTGTGTAGACCCCAGAAATTTTTTGACTTAGAAAAGGCAAATAACTTGAGGCTGAGCATGTTAAAGATTGAATCATATTCAGATCAGCATGATTTTGCCTAATATTCTTTACACTGAGACTGAATAAAATACATATTAGTATATTGTTAAGTGGGTGTCTGTGATTTTATGATTTTGATGTTTTTATTTTTCTTGCATACCTTGAGTAAATGCCCTGCTTCTTTAGTTGACCAGATTCTGCTTACACAGATGGACTGTACCCTAGTTTTGGTGCCAACACACCAGAACTTATCCTACTGTCTGACAATTATGTTCCTTAATAAATATAATTAAAACATTTCATTTACTTAAAATATAAAAGAATCTACCCTTCTGGTCTACTATATATAGAGAAAAACTATAAAGACTTTATAATGTAGCTGAGATGCAGATGTGGCAATACTTTTTAAGTGTACAAATTTGTAACAGTTTTCAATTAAGAAAAATAATATTCATTATTCAAGGGATGTGCCTATAGCTTTGCATATCTTCCAACAAATCATTACTCAAAAATATAGTCCACTGATCAGAGCCATTCTATGAACTATTAGCTAGTCTGTCACATGGTAAGTGGAGACATCGAGAGTGTTTTTAATACATTTCCATAGAAACTTGTTGAAGAACTTCTTATCTGAGGAATGTAAAAACAACTGAAATGATCTTGTATTTTTATGTCTTTATTTCTCTATTGTATAGTAGTTTCCTTTTTGTTACACTTTATGGTGTTATCTATTTGCAATTTATTGGACATTAAATATATATATATATATTATATATTATATNCTGTTTGTGGGAATGTAAATTGTTGCAGCACTATGGAAAAGAGTACAGAGTTTCCTATAAAAATTAAACTAATACTACCATATGATCCAGGAATTCCCCTTCTGGGAATTTAACTGATGAAAAACAAACAAAATAATTTTTTAAAATGTACTCCTAAGTTCACTGTAAAATTATAATATGGACGCAAACTATGTGTTCATCAAATGATGAATGGACAAAAAAGATGTCATGTTTTACATTTATATATATAATATATATATAATATATAATATAATCTTTCTTTATATATATATATATTAACAAGTATCTTTACCATGGCCATAGCAACTAAGAGTATGGCTAGAAGTACAAGTATATTGATACAAGCATGCCTGTACATGTTGGTGAATAATTAAGAAGTTCACTCAAGAAAAGGATTTGATACTGCAGAGTTTAAGAGGATCATTGCAGTGTCAAAGTGAAGGATGCCTAAAGACAAGAAAACATACTGTAAAATTTAGTGTACAATGCAGAAACTGAGAACCAGGTTCAGGAAGATAGTGGAGTAGGAAGAATAAAAATAAGACTTGAAGGATCTTGATAAAAATAATAGTAGGCCTGGATTCATTTTCTCATTTACTGCTAAGCAAAACCAATGAGAACTAAGATCACATCTGGTACCATCACTTCATGGGAAATAATGGGGAAATAGTGGAAACATTGTCAGACTTTACTTTTTTGGGCTCCAAATTACTGCAGATGGTGACTGCAGCCATGAAATTAAAAGATATTTACTCCTTAGAAGGAAAGTTATGACCAACCTAGGTAACATATTCAAAAGCAGAGACATATTTTGCCAACAAAGATCCATCTAGTCAAGGCTATGGTTTTTCCAGTGGTCATGTATGGATGTGAAAGTTGGACTGTGAAGAAAGCTGAGTGCTGAAGAATTGATGCTTTTGAGCTGTGGTGTTGGAGAAGACTCTTGAGAGTCCCTTGGACTGCAAGGAGATCCAACCAGTCCATTCTGAAGGAGATCAGTCCTGGGATTTCTTTGGAAGGACTGATGCTAAAGCTAAAACTCCAATACTTTGGCCACCTCATGCAAAGACTTGACTCATTGGAAAAGACTCTGATGCTGGGAGGTATTGGGGGCAGGAGGAGAAGGGGACAACAGAGGATGAGATGGCTGGATGGCATCACCGACTCAATGGACATGAGTTTGGGTAAACTCTGGGTGTTGGTGATAGGTAGGCCTGGGGTGCTGCAATTCATGGGGTCAAAAGAGTCAGACACAACTGAGCAAATGAACTGAACTGAACTGAAAATCAATGATACCAAGGATTTTCCATAGGATATAATGAGCTTTGTAACTGTTTTGGAGTTGCAAACAGTGAGTAAAACAAATAAAATTATACATATATATCTAAAGAAACAGAATCTCAAGAGGATAAAACTTTGTTGTTGTTCTGTCACTAAGTCATGTCCACCTCTTTGTGAACACATGAAGTGCAGTACACCAGGCTTCTCATTCTTTCACTGTCATCCAGGGTTTGCTCAAACTCATATTCACTGAGTTGATGATGCCATCAAACCATCTCATCGTCTGTCATCCCCTTCTTCTCCTGTCCTCAATCTTTGCCAGAATCAATCTTTTCCAATGAGTCAGCTGGCTGCATTAGGTGGCCAAGGTATTGTAGCTCCAGCTTCAGCATTAATCCTTCCAATGAATATTCAGGGTTGATTTCCTTTGGGATTGACTGATGTGATCTCCTTGCTGTCCAAGGGAATTTTAAGAGTCTTCTCCAGTGCCAGCATTCTAAAGCATCAATTCTTTGGTGCTCAGCCTTCTTTATGGCCCAACTCTCACATCTGTACATGACTACTGGAGAAACTATAGCTTTGACTATATGGACCTTTGTCAGGAATGTGATGTCTCTATTTTTGAATACTCTATCTAGGTTTGTAATAGCTTTTCTTAAAAGGAGCAAATGTCTTTAATTTTGTGGCTTCAGTCAACATTTGCAGTGATTTTGGAGCCCAAGAAAATAAAATCTGTCACCATTTCCACTTTTCCCCCATCTATTTGCCATGAAGTGATGGGACTAGGTTCCATGATTTTAGTTTTTTGAATGTTGAGTTTTAAGCCAACTTTTTCACTCTCCTTTTCACTCTAATCAAGAGGCTCTTTAGCCCCTCTTTGCTTTCTGCCATTAGAGTGGTATCATCTACATATCTGAGGTTGTTGATAATTCTCCCAGCAGTCTTGATTTCAGTTTGTGAGTCATCCAGCCTGGCATTTTGAGAATGTACTCTGCTTACAAGTTAAATAAGCAGGGTGACAATATACAATCTTGATGTACTCTTTTCCCAATTTTGAACCAGTCCATTGTTCCATGTCTGGATCTAACTGTTGCTTCTTGTCCTGCATACAGGTTTCTCGGGAGGCAGGTAAGGTGATCTAGTATTCCCACCTCTTTTAGAATTTTCCACAGTTTCTTGTGAACCACACAGTCAAAGGCTTTAGCGTAGTCAATGAAGCAGATGTGTTTTTGTTTTTGTTTTTTATTTTTAATTCCCTTACTTTTTCTATGATCCAGCAGATGTTGCCAGTTTAATCTCTAGTTCTTCTTCCTTTTCTAAATCCAGCTTGGAGACATGGAAGTTCTGGGTTCATGTGCTGAAGCCTAGCTTGAAGGATTTTGAGCATATTCTTGCTAGCATGTGAAATGAGTACAACTGAATGGTAATTTGAACATTATTTGACATTGCCTTTCTCTTGGATTTGAATAAAAATTGACATTTTTCAGTCCTGTGGCCACTGCTGAGTTTTCCAAATTTGCCAGCATATTGAGTGCAGCAGTTTAACAGCATCATCTTTTAGAATTTGAAATAGCTCAGCTGCAATTCCATCTCCTCCACTAACTTTGTTCATAGCAATGCTTCCTAAGGTCCATTGACTACACACTCTAGGATGTTTGGCTCTAGGTGAGTGACCACACCATAGTCGTTACCTGGGTCATTACAATCTTTTTTGTTTGTTTGTTTATAATCTTTATAATTTTACAGTTATTCTTGCCACATCTTCTTAATACACAGTTATTCTTTGTATTCTTGTCACCTTTTCTTAGTCTCTTCTGCTTCTGTCCTTTAATGTGCCCATCTTTGCATGAAATGTTCCCTTGGTATCTCCAATTTTCTTGAAGAGATCTCTAGTTTTTCCTGTTTCATTGATTTCCTCTATTTCTTTGCATTGTTCACTTAAGGCTTTCTTCCCTCCATTCTATTTTCTGGAACTCTGCATTCAGTTGGGTATATCTTTTCCTCTGTTTCTCTTCTTTTCTCAGCTGTCTGTAAGGCCTCCTCAGACAACCACTTTGACTTCTTGCATTTTTTTTCCCCCTTGTGGATGGGTTTAGCCACCATCTCTTGTGTATTGTTATGAACCTCTCTCCACAGTTCTTGACGCACTGTGTGTTTACCAGATTTAACCCCTTGAATCTATTAGTCACCTCTACTATATAATCATAAGGGCTTTGATTTGGGTCATACCTGAATAGCCTAGCAGTTTTCCCTACTCTCTTCAATTTGAGCCTGACTTTTACAATAAGGAGCTCATGGTCAGAGCCAAAGTCAGCTTAAAGTCTTGATTTTGCTGACTGTATAGGGATTCTCCAACTTTGGCTCAAAGAGTATAATCAATCTGGTTTTGTTATTGACCAGCTGATGATGTCCATATGTAAAGTCATCATATCTGTTGTTGGAAGAGGGTGTTTGTTATGACCAGTGCATTTTCTTGACAAAACTATGTTAGCCTTTGCCCTACTTAATATTTTTACTCCAAGAGCAAACTTGTCTGTTACTCCTTGTATCTCCTGACTTCCTACTTTTGCTTTCCAGTCCCTTATGATGAAAATTACATCTTTTTTTTTTTTTTAATTCTTAAAATGTACTTTTTTGATATTATGAAGTTTTTCCTGGGAAAATTTTTCAGTACATATTTAATTAGACATTTCTAGCTTAAGTATCATTTTGAGAGAAATAGCAGTAACTAAAGAAAAAAATATTTATGTTTAATGGAAAATTTTGATGGAAGGGAGATTATATAGAAAAGTCAATTTCAGTCTTTACTTTCTTTTATTTCTAACAATTCACCAATAATTTTAAAAGCTATGAAACATTTTAAGAACATATTATTATATACTTAGTCAAACTGATTTTTAAGGTAAATGCAACTAAAACATTTACCAAAGGTGACTCTCTTCCCCATAGTCTGTTAGTATATGTTTAGCACTAACAAACTGCAAAGATGATAATGTTCTGAACAAATAAATACCTCAAAATCTATTTAAGGCAAGTTTTCCAATATAGTAGGATCATATGAAATGATCATTCTTACAAGTAGTATTAATTAATTAATTTATTTGAGAATCTCTTCAAGTTTTTAAGATAAAGATCAGTTAAGTAAAATTTTTCAATGAATATATTGGAAGTCAAAACAAACTGCATTATTTATTTCTTCATCATTTTACAGAGGATGAAAAATGAGTGGGATCTAATTAAGCTAAATAGAAATATGTCATAGTTATTGCAGGTATTTTCATAAATTTATTATTGAATAATTTAATTCCTACATAAAATAGTTATTTTAAGATTAAAAAGAATATTTATAAAAAACAGATATAGAACAAATGATGGCAAGAGATACATCATTTGAATTATACATATAACTCTTTAGATTATTTGCTTAGAAAGGTCATTTTATTTTTTGACTTTTATATAGCCTTACATAATGACATTGATTATTTGGAATTATGGCAGATTTAATTAAATGGCTATTCTATTACTGCTTGAGTATGTGCCTGTGTTTAATATCTTTTATTATTTTTTATCCATACTGGGCATGTCAGCAAATTTCTTGATTACCTTAAGCCCAGTTTGGATAACATGATTTTAATGAATAACATAGTTAAGAGTCAGTTCTCATAATTTGACCCATAACAAAAAATGAAAAAATAAAACAGCAAACTTCAGTAATTCATTTAAACTCATTTCTTTTTGTAAACTAATATATCTACATAATATTTAAATATAGTTGGTGCCTAAATATCTGTTCTATCAATTTTAAAGCCCTCTGCTATTCTTTTCTGCCCAGATTCTTCTGTAGCCATCATTTCCATCCATTTGAAAGTTCTAGAAATACAGAATGCCAGAAGGGAACTGGTTAATCTTTATTCTTCCAGGAAGCTCCTTCAGTTCAGTTCAGTTCAGTTGCTCAGTCGTGTCTGACTCTTTCTGACCCCATGAATCAAAGCACCCCAGGCCTTCCTGTCCATCACCAACTCCCGGAGTTCACTCAAACTCATGTCCTCGAGTCAGTGATGCCATCCAGCCATCTCATCCTCTGTCGTCCCCTTCTCTTCCTGCCTCCAATCCCTCCCAGAATCAGAGTCTTTTCCTAATGAGTCAACTCTTTGCATGAGGTGGCCAAAGTATTGGAGTTTCAGCTTTAGCATCAGTCCTTCCAAAGAACACCCAGAACTGATCTCCCTCAGAATGGACTGGCTGGATCTCCTTGCAGTCCAAGGGACTCTCAAGAGTCTTCTCCAACACCTTACTCCTCCACTAATTTACACAAAAGCAACTGCATGGAAAGAGTTTTGAGAGAGACTATCTTTGAAAGGGTTCATACAGCTATTTGTGATAATTTCCACTCTTTTTAAAACAATGTATATTATGTTTCTTACATTTACATGACTTACAGGAGCATGTAATTGGTTCCACTTCAAAGAAGCTGCCTGAGTGTCTAGACCTCTACATGTAAAATGTATTTATAAGTCAGTGGCAATCCAAAAGAAGAGCATTTTTAGTGAATAAATGAAATATAAAACTTTAATTTCCCTCTTATCTGAACACCTAGCTACATCTTACTTTTCCACAGACTCAAATTTAGAACAGGCTTAAAATTCAAATATCAAGTACATGCATTTCAGATTATTATTTTTGGTTTTACATTTGACCTATCTTTTCATTCTGATGATGGAAAAAGACTTTCATCAATGAAAAGCCCTAGATATTTAGGAAGGTGTATGGGTGCTGGAGACAGGGGGATATGATATATGTGCAAGTTTACATCGTTCAATATATTTGATTTTAGTCTTTATACTGGTCTGATTTGCTTGTGGTAGAGCAGTTCCTGGACTTCCCAGGTGGCTCAGACGGTAAAGCGTCTGTCTACAATGCAGGAGACCCAGGTTCGATCCCCGGGTCAGGAAGATCCCCTGAAGAAGGGAATGGCAATCCACTCCAATACTCTTGCCTGGAGAATCCCATGGACTTCTCTGTCGATGGGGTCACAAAGAGTCGGACACGACTGAGCGATTTCACTTTCATTTCAGAGCAGTTTCTGATACAATACCTCTAAAACGATTGGGCTACTGCTAGCAGCTTCTATTTTCTTTTATCTGTGTAATACCTAAACCATTTGTTTATGCTGCTTTATAGATGAGAGGAAAGTTATCACCAATAACATCTATTCTGTAAATAAATCCCTGCCAAAGACAAAAGGCAAAAAACATTAAGGACTCATTGTGTGATATCTCTACAGTCACCAAACTGCATAAAAGCAACTAAGAAACAAACCAAAAATCACCAAAGACAAAAAAAAAAAAGGTAAACTTTTATGAGTTTTTACATTCTAATTGCTACCACAATAAAGTTAAAGAAGCACTGTCTTGGGCACAAATAACAGTATCCTTTTTTCTCAGCATAATGTGAAATTTTGCTATTTATGCAATACTTGAATAAAACAGATTGCTAGCCTTCACAAAATTACACTTGGGACAAGCTTTGAATAAAATACTTTTACCTTTCTTTTCCATTTTTTAATAGCAACTATCCCACCAATTTTTATATTAATTCATTTCTATGGTACCTGTCTAGAAATATGTGTGGTTTATTTTGCTTATCTTAGCTTGGCGCCTTCTTGTTTTTATGACTACTTGTTTTTTTCTTTTATTTGCCATAAACAGATAATTATTCATTTTTCCTGAGGTATTATGTTTTTCAAACGTCTTCGGGCTTTGTTTTCATTCTATTACTTAAGACATTCATACTCTTCACAGCTAATGTGTTGCAGTAGCAGCTGATACAATCTTTTGAGTAAAAGAAAAACTTTCTGAACTTCTTTCTTAGTACTTGGGCATTAAGAACCTCTCCAAGACCATATGGTGCAGATGGCCATCCCATTTCATCTGGCACTTTTCCAAATTCAGTTCAAATTTAACTCCAAATTATTCAAAGTCAACTTATAGAAAGAAGTTAATCTGCCTTCTCTTTAGTAACAACTGGTGTGTGGCTACAAATTTAGAAATGGAATTATTAACTGAAAGATGCACACACTTGTTTTCTCTGATTCTGAAATATCACGTGTGAAAGCTATTATATTGTCAAAATGTTTGTTTTTCCTTTTTATGAAACAACATTTATTATCAAAACTAAAACCATTGAGCTTTACATCAAAAGCAGATATCTAAAATATTTAATAAAAATATATAAAATATACTGGATAAAGCCCAAAGTAAAAAATGAGTTGTAAAACATTTTCATAGTAAAAAAAAAATACAGGAAGGATGAAATGCTAAGAAAAAATAAAACATAGTTTGTTTCCATTAAAATTTTCACAAACTGACATCAATAAACTTTTAGTAAAAATAAATACTTTTGCAGGATTAAATTCCTAGTTAAAGAAATTTGAATATTAAAAAGCTATTGACTAAACAGCTAGGGTCTTCAAAGAATTACATTAAGTTTGGAAACAAATGATGGCAAATTTTTTTTTCATCTTCAATAAATACAGTTTAATGAAGAACACAGCTGAATAAATGAATATTGACAATAAAACCTGATAGGCTGAGTATTATAACAAGAAATTTTAACAATATGTTTGAGATTTCGAGAAAAACAGCTTTTTTTTTCCTCAGAGAGTGAGGGAATGTCTGACAAAAGGGAAGATAGCTCATTTTCTTTAAATCCAAATATTCTAACTGTCAAGAACATTAAATAGAGAGGAAAAGGTACAAAGAAAGATATGAATGCCCAGCATACACATTAACCATACTGCAGTAGAAATAATATTGGTAAATGTCATAAGAATTTAGCTAAGGTACTCCATGGTATTGCTACCTCCTCGATCTTCATTTTTTTTGCCCAAACAGCCTGCAGAGGTACCTTAAACTGTAAACTGCAAGAACATGTTCTACATGATAGCCCTCAAAGTGGCAAGTAAATGTAAGTTCCTGACATGACTTCATCAATGGCCCTTGTGATAAACAGTCTCCCTTGCTTCCCAGGACCTACGCCTTCCCCCATTCACATCCATTGTATATATGACACTGCTTGCTGCTGCTAAGTCGCTTCAGTCGTGTCCGACTCTGTTGACCCCATAGACGGCATGCCATCAGGCTCCCTCGCCCCTGGGATTCTCCAGGCCAGAACACTGAAGTCGGCTGCCGTTTCCTTCTCCAACGGGTGAAAGTGAAAAGTGAAAGTGAAGTCGCTTAGTCATGTCCGACTCTTATCTACCCCATGGACTGCAACCTACCAAGTTCCTCCATCCATGAGATTTTCCAGGCAAGAGTACTGGAGTGGGGTGTCATTGCCTTCTCCAATGAGACACTGCAGAGCTTACCAAAACCCTTTTATTTTTGGTTTTAATTGACCAATCTGGCTTTAACCTGAGAATCCCTAAGAATTCCACTGACAGAGCCCAATAAAGACACGAGTCCCGAATCCTGTGCCTCTCTCTCTGTGACTTCACACTTCCTTGACCCTACCTCGTAGCCTCTGTAGGTATGCCTTGCATTTCATCCAGGACTTAAGAGTAATAAATTACTCCACTTCAACTCCCCTGTGGTCTTTTGTAAAACCTGGGTTCATCATTCAACACCCTGAGTTCAACTTAACAGGTGTTAATTTAACTTACAACACACAGAAAATGGAGATTAGGACATTTTATGAAAGCTTTATCTCATAATAGAGGGTGTATGTTTTATATTTAAAAACATGAATTAAGTGAAGGTGCTCAAGCATAAACATGACCTGATAGAACTGTATTTTTAGTAAGGAAAATTTGGTATTTCTGAGGAAGAGGGAAAGAAGTCAGAAGAGACACTTAGCAAGACAAATTAAGATACTAGTGTAGGAGATAATGCTGGTGAAGTAGAGAAATGATGCAAACCTGGAAACAAAGATGAAGAAGTGTATTCAAATGAGCCCCACCTCATCTTTGTAAGAGAATACTTGATGTTTATTGCATGTGAAAAGAGAGAAATAGAAAATATCTATAACATCCAGGTTGGAGGTGATTAGTGATGGAAGATACACTGAGACATCCAGATTTTTTAAAAACACTTTACTAGATAAATTATACTTTCTCTTATATTTTGTTCCCATTGAAAAATGGTAAGCCAAGCCCAGATTTTCCATAAATCTGTTGTCACTGTCAGAGAACTAGCTTTTCAGTACCTTAGCTTCTATCATATATCTGATGAGGAGTTAACTTTCCAATTATATAAGAAATTCCTACAACTCAATAGCAAAAGGACAAAAAACTTGAATAAACATTTCTCCAAAGAGTACAACAAGTAGCCAAGAGGTATATGGAAAGATAACCAACATCAATAATCATCATTGGTACATGCATGCTAAGTCACTTCAGTCATGTCTGACTCTTTGGGACCCCATGGACTATAGCCCACCAGGCTCCTCTGTCCATGGGATTCTCCAGGCAAGAATATTGGAGAGGATTGCTAAGCCTTGCTCCATGGGATTTTAACAACCCAAAGTTTGAACCTGTTGTCTCTTATGTCTCCTGCATTGGCAGATGTGTTCTTTACCAGTAGCACCACCTGGGAAGCCATCAATAATCATTACGGAAAAATGCAAAGCAAAGTCATATCCATTAGGATGGCTATTATAAAAAATATTTAAAAAAAGATAAAACAAAAATATGGTAAATGTCAGTGACAATATGAAGAAATTGGAAACTCTGGATACTTTTGGTGGAAATGTAAATTGTATTATCTTTTTTCTGGGTTGAGTTCTTTCATTATTTTAGCTGCAATGTATGACTATGGAATCTCTCTTCCTTTCCTCTCTTTTCCTATATTGTTCCTAATATCCAAAGATAAATCTGTTAGCACAGTGCAAATTAGTAAACAATATTGATTTGGCTTTATTTAGTCAAACTCTTGGCCATCACCTAAACTACTATTATGTGTGGTGATAACTCTGGCATCCATCATTACCAAAAGGAAATCCAAATAGGAGGAAATAAATCTATTTAATTTTGAATCAAATTAACTTGTCTTCTACTTTCAATTGAAATTCTGTTTGAAAGAGAAAGAGATAATAGGAAGGAAGGAGGAAAAGAAGAAGACAAGGAGGGAAGGAGAGGGAGCCAAAGACAGAGAGAAAGGTAAATATATATTTTCCCACACTAGATGTATTATTTTTAAAAGTATTATTACTTTTATTAACTCCACACTGATTACTAATGCAGAAATGTCTTCTGTTGTTTGTTTTTCCTTCTTAAAAGTCAGGAAAGCTTATTGTGAAACAAAATAACTTTTATTATTGTGAAACAAAATAACTTTTAAAGCCAGAGTGAAAATTTGATAACTTTGGTTGTATAGACCTGCTGTAAAGTTTAAATGTAGAAATATTAAATGTTGTAAATAGAATTAACTTCATAAGTTTCCAGACACTTACAGCAAACAACAATGATTTGGGTTTTGTTTAGTACACTTTAAAATTAAATATATATATATATAAAATATCCAGATCCCTTAGGCACCATTCCTACTCAAATAGATTTTAAAATGGAAACTCATTTAATGCCACAGCAGCAGTGTTACTGCATCAGAAACAGCACAACTAAGGGTTGTTCCTAAAAACAAACTTGGGGTCAATATTTATTCTCCTTCTGTAAGCATTCTGTAAGTTGAATGACTCAACCTCTGTTTTCACTAATTTATATCTGACCAGATATGAAATATGCCATTGCTCATATACAGTTGACAGGTTCTTTGATTCTTCTTGTTATTGTGTTTTGGGGTACAAGTTTTATTTCCTCATTAAAACTAATGGACTTTTAATTTCATTTAAATTCATTAGCAGTATAACAAAATAAAGGACTTCCCTTATAGTTTAGCCATAAACAATCTGCCTGCAATGCAGCAGACCAGGGTCAATACCTGGGTTGGGAAGATTCCTTGGAGAAGGAAATGGTAACCCATTGCAGTATTTTTGCCTGGAGAATCCCATAGACAGAGGAGTCTGGCAGGCTACAGTCCATTGGGTCACAAGAGTCGGACACAACATAGTGACTAAACCACCACCATAACAAAATAAAACAACTATAAAGGCAATAGCATCAATAACCCAACATGTTCAAAATGAGAAAAATCAACAAATAAAAACAAACTGTATTTGTAGTTAACTCATCTTTATACTTTAGTTTTAGCTACATTAAGTGACTATGCTATTAAGAAAGTCAATGGTTTTTTATTTGATTTGTGCTTACTTTGAAAATTTTTTGTTTATTCACAAAGCAAACAAACCCCAAAATAAAACATGTTCTATAAGCTATACATGAACTATCAAATAAAGCTTATTTAGCTTTACATCCTGTATATTTAAGTTGTACTATAAGAAATTAAATTATGTAAATAAATATAAAAGAATATCTTTCTATTAATAGGAAGGGCAATGTTTATTTTCGTAAAAATATTTTTTAATGACTGGTGTTATCAAGGGTATAGCATATAGTTTTCTTTTTTTCTTACTTTCCTAATATGATACACTCAATTATATTCAATTATAATTCAATCATAATCTGTATAACCTGTCTATATTATCTGTTATGTATTACAAATATTTAGTCATTTTATAATGAAACTATATTGAGAAGCCACAATGATTTGGGTTGCAATGTCTGTACTTTCAGTGTGATTTATAACATATTTTTGCTGTTGTACTTGGTCGCTCAGTCATGTCCAAATCTTCCCAATCCCATGGTCTGTAACCCTTTAGGCTCCTCTGTCCATGGGGATTCCCCAGGCAATAATACTGGGATGGGTTGCCATGCCATCCTCCAGGGGATCTTCCTGACCCAGGAACTGAACTGGGGTCTCCTGCATTGCAGGCGGATTCTTAACCAGCTGAGCTACCTGGGCAGTATTATTAATCCATATATTTTTATTTACACAAATCCCAGGGTAGATTTAATTAATTGTTATATTAAATTAATCTAAAATTCTAACATACTTTCTTTGGGAGAACTTTTTATGTAAGGAAGTTTTTACATTGATAAATGTAGTATATGAAAATAAGTGATAATAATAGTCACCATTTAATCTGGACGAAAAGCTGTGCTACTTTCCATATGTTACTTCATTTGATTCTAAAAGGGAAGACTAAAATCTTTTAAGTACACATTTTTAAATAAATGAAGCGGGAATTTCGCCATGGTTAGTAAATTTAACTCCAAAACTAAAGCTTTTCTCTATCACATTCTATTAGCATCCTTGGAAAACTCAGTATCGAGAGAGTCAGGAACTCATAATAAGACTTGTCTGGCAGGGTGAAAAAATTCTGCTTTTATGGTGTGAACTGTGGTTTAGGATATTTCTGAATACATATGCTCAGGACTCTGTCTAGTAGTTCAAAGTATAACCATATATGATAGCTACTCAGATATGTCCAACTCCTCGGAATTCTCCAGGGAAGAATACTGGAGTGGTTTGCCATTCTCTTTTCTGACTTTCTCAACCTGGGATTTAACCTGGGTCTTCTGCATTGCAGCCAGGAAACCCTTATAACTGAGAGGGTAACAGTCAGGAAGGCCAAGGGTCTCCAAACAGAGCAAATAGCTTGCAAGTGCCAGACATTTTTATCTCTCTTAAATGGCAGGAGGAAACAAACTAGGGATATTTTTTCCTTCTCTATACAAATTTAAAGGGAGGTTTCTCTTAAAATTCTGTGTTGCCATGACACCTGGTTTCACCTAAAGTTAACTATTCTCAAACCAAGAGATAACCAATGCCTTTGTCTTACGGAAATGTTTATCTTAAAACCACTTCAGTATTCTTGCCTTGAGAACCCCATGAACAGGATGAAAAGGCAAAATAATAGGATACTGAAAGAGCAACTCCCAGGTCAGTAGGTGCCCAATATGCTACTTGAGATCAGTGGAGAAATAACTCCAGAAAGAATGAAGGGATGGAGCCAAAGCAAAAACAATACCCAGCTGTGGATGTGACTGGTGATAGAAGCAAGGTCAGATGCTGTAAAGAGCAATATTGCATAGGAACCTGGAATGTCAGGTCCATGAATCAAGGCAAATTGGAAGTGGTCAAACAAGAGATGGCAAGAGTGAAACTCGACATTCTAGGAATCAGCGACCTAAAATGGACTGGAATGGGTGAATTTAACTCAGATGACGATTATATCTACTACTGCAGGCAGGAATCCCTCAGAAGAAATGAATAGTCAGCATGGTCAACAAAAGAGTCCAAAATGCAGTACTTGGATGCAATCTCAAAAACAACAGAATGATCTTTGTTAATCTCCAAGGCAAATCATTCAATATCATGGTAATCCAAGTCTATGCCCCAACCAGTAACACTGAAGAAGCTGAAGGTGAACGGTTCTATGAAAACCTACAAGACTTTTTAGAACTAACACCCCAAAAAGATGTTCTTTTCATTATAGGGGACTGGAATGCAAAAGTAGGGAGTCAAGAAACACCTGGAGTAACAGGGAAATTTGGCCTTGGAATGCAGAATGAAAAGGGCAAAGACTAATAGAGTTTTGCCAAGAAAATGCACTGGTCATAGCTAAAAATTTCTTCCAACAACACAAGAGAAGACTCTACACATGGACATCAACAGAAGGTCAACACCGAAATCAGATTGATTATATTCTTTCAGCCAAAGATGGAGAAGCTCTATACGGTCAAAAAAAAACAAGCCCAGGAGCTGACTGTGGCTCAGATCATGAACTCCTTATTACCAAATTCAGACTTAAATTGAAGAAAGTAGGGAAAACCGCTAGACCATTCAGGTATGACCTACATCAAATCCCTTATGATTATACAATGGAACTGAGAAATAGATTTAAGGGCCTAGATCTGATATATAGAGTGACTGATGAACTATGGAATGAGGTTCGTGACATTGTACAAGAGACAGGGATCAAGACCATCCCCATGGAAAAGAAATGCAAAAAAGCAAAATGGCTGTCTGGGGAAGCCTTACAAACAGCTGTGAAAAGAAGAGAAGTGAAAAGCAAAGGAGAAAAGGAAAGATATAATAAGCATCTGAATGCAGAGTTCCAAAGAATAGCAAGAAGAGATAAGAAAGACTTCTTCAGTGATCAATGCAAAGAAATAGAGGAAAAGAACAGAAAGGGAAAGACTAGAGATCTCTTCAAGAAAATTAGAGATACCAAGGGAATATTTCATGCAAAAATGGGCTCGATAAAGGACAGAAATGGTATGGACCTAACGAAGCAGAAGATATTTAAAAGAGATGGCAAGAATACAAGGAAGAACTGTACAAAAAAGATCTTCACGACTTGGATAATCACGATGGTGTGATAACTCATCTAGAGATAGACATCCTGGAATGTGAAGTCAAGTGGGCTTTAGAAAGCATTACTACGAACAAAGTTAGTGGAGGTGATCGAATTCCAGTTGAGCTGTTTCAAATCCTGAAAGATGATCCTGTGAAAGTGCTGCACTCAATATGCGAGCAAATTTGGAAAACTCAGCAGTGGCCACAGGACTGGAAAAGGTCCATTTTCATTCCAATTGCAAAGGAAGGCAATACCAAAGAATGCTCAAACTACCGCACAATTGCACTCATTTCACACACTAGTAAAGTAATGCTCAAAATTCTCCAAGCCAGGCTTCAGCAATACGTGAACCATGAACTTCCTAATGTTCAAGCTGGTTTTAGAAAAGACAGAGGAACCAGAGATCAAATTGCCAAAATCCATTGGATCATGGAAAAAGCAAGAGACTTCCAGAAAAACATCTATCTGCTTTATTGACTAAGCCAAAGCCTTTTACTGCTTGGATCACAATAAACTGTGGAAAATTCTGAAAGAGATGAAAATACCAGACCACCTAACCTGCCTCTTGAGAAACCTATATGCAGGTAAGGAAGCAACAGTTAGAACTGGACTTGGAACAACAGACTGGTTCCAAATAGTAAAAGGAATATGTCAAGGCTGTATATTGTCACCCTGCTTATTTAACTTCTATTCAGAGTACATCATGAGAAACGCTGGGCTGGAAGAAGCACAAACTGGAGAAATATCAGTAACCTCAGATATGCAGATGACACCACTCTTATGGCAGAAAGTGAAGAGGAACTAAAAAGCTTCTTGATGAAAGTGAAAGAGGAGAGTGAAAAAATTGGCTTAAAGCTCAACATTCAGAAAACGAAGATCATGGCATCTGGCCCCATCACTTCATAGGAAATAGATGAGCAAACAGTGTCAGACTTTATTTTTTTGGGCTCCAAAATCACTGCAGATGGTGACTGCAGCCATGAAATTAAAAGATGCTTGCTCCTTGGAAGAAAAGTTATGACCAACCTAGATAGCATATACAAAGGCAGAGACATTACTTTGCTGACTAAAGTCCATCCAGTCAAGGCTATGTTTTTTTCCAGTAGTCATGTATAGATATGAGAATTGGACTGTGAAGACGGCTGAGCGCCAAAGAATTGATGGTTTTGAACTGTGGTGTTGGAGAAGACTCTTGAGAGTCCCTTGGACTGCATGGATATCCAACCAATCCATTCTGAAGGAGATCAGCCCTGGGATTTCTTTGGAAAGAATGATGCTAAGGCTGAAACTGTAGTACTTTGGCCACCTCATGCAAAGAGTTGACTCATTGGAAAAGACTCTGATGCTGGAAGGCATTGGGGGCAGGAGGAGAAGGAGACGACAGAGCATGAGATGGCTCAGTGTCATCACTGACTCTATGGACATGAGTCTGAGAGAACTCCGGGAGTTGGTGATGGACAGGGAGGCCTGGCATGTTGCAATTCATGGGGTCGCACAGAGTTGGGCACGACTGACCTGAACTGAAGTGATGCTAACGTACTATGCATTTACCCAAAACTCTGTCTTCAAGTCGGTCTGCCTTTAGACTCAGAACCTACTTGACAAACCAGTATGTTATACTCAGATATTGTTCCCCTAATCTATTTAAATGAAAATATTTGTATGGTGATCTGACCTTCTTCAGGATTCAAGTTAATCATTTTATGGCCCAAGATAAACCATTTTGTGCCAAGATTATCCCAAAATGCATCTTATGTGTGAGGAGCATGGTGCCATTCTGAGTTTTAAGATGTTCCTTTCTTTCATTAACAGACTGCTAGTGACTATATAACATCCAGCTAAAGAACAGCAGGGGGGTACTCTTTCTGCCCCCTTCTGATGCCTATGTCAGAAGATTTGTCTATCTCCTTTATACTCTAATAAAACTTCATTACACAAAAGCTCTGAGCGATCAAGCCTTCTCTCTGGCCCCAGATTGACTTTCCTCTGGGGGCCAAGAATCCCAGCGTCGTGATTCAGCAACAACCTTTCATAACAGTGTGTGTGTGTGTGTGTGTGTGTGTGTGTGTGTGTGTGTGTGTGTTTATAGATTTGTTACTGCATGTCCAATGAACTGTAGACTGATTAGAGTCAGTATCAAAATTATGCAAAAGTTAGAATTAAATATAAACATTCTAAGTGGTGGAAATTTATATCTGTATGAAGGGCAATAAGAAATTCAGAGAATATTCAAACCATAAGTACTGAAGTCTTTCAGTAAGTAACATCAGTTCAGTTCAGTTCAGTCACTCAGTTGTGTCCAACTCTTTGAAAACCCATGGACTGCAGCATGCCAGGCGTACTTGTCCATCATGAACTCCTGGAGTTCACTCAAATTCATGCCTATTGAATCAGTGATGCCATCCAACCGTCACATCACCTGTTGTCCTCTTCTCCTCCCACCTTCAATCTTTCCCCAAATCAGGATTTTTTCAAATAGGTCAGTTCTTCACACCAAGTGGCCAAAGTATTGCAGTTTCAGCTTCAGCATCAAGTCTTCTAAACAATATTCAGGACAGATTTCCTTTAGGATGGACTATTTGGATCTCCTTCCAGTCCAAGGGACTCTAAAGAGTCTTCTCCAGGCATAGTTCAAAAGCATCAATTCTTTGGAGCTCAGCTTTCTTTATAGTCCAACTCTCACATGACTCCTGGAAAAACCATTGCTTTGGCTATATGGATCTTTGTTAACAAGGTAATGCCTCTGCTTTTTAATGTGATGTCTAGGTTGGTCATAACTTTTCTTCCAGTGATAAGCACCTTTTAATTTCATGGCTGCAGACACCATCTACAATGATTCTGGAGCCCCCTCCCCTACCAAATAAAGTCAGCCACTGTTCCCCATCTACTGGCCATGAAGTGATAGGACCGGGTACCATGATTTTCATTTTCTGAATGTTGAGCTTTAAGCCAACTTTTTCACTCTCCTCTTTCACTTTCATCAAGAGGCTCTTTAGTTCTTCACTTTTGCCATAAGGGTGCCATCATCTACATATCTGAGGTATTGATATTTCTCCTGGAAATCCTGATTCCAGCTTATGCTTCATCCAGCCCAGTGTTTCTCATGTAGTACTCTGCATATAAGTCAGCCTCGGTAGCATAGTGGTTAGGCGGGCAGGTACGCAGGCAGGCTAGGCTCTGTAGATCCAAAGAAAGGCAATGCCAAAGAATGCTCAAACTACCGCACAATTGCACTCATCTCACAGGCTAGTAAAGTAATGCTCAAAATTCTCCAAGCCAGGCTTCAGCAATACGTGAACCGTGAACTCCCTGATGTTCAAGCTGGTTTTAGCAAAGGCAGAGGAACCAGAGATCAAATTGCCAACATTGGCTGGATCATGGAAACAGCAAGAGAGTTCCAGAAAAACATCTATTTCTGCTTTATTGACTATGCCAAAGCCTTTGACTATGTGTATCACAATAAACTATGGAAAATTCTGAAAGAGATGGGAATCCCAGACCACCTGACCTGCCTCTTGAGAAATCTGTATGCAGGTCAGGAAGCAACAGTTAGAACTGGACTTGGAACAACAGACTGGTTCCAAATAGGAAAAGGAGAATGTCAAGGCTGTATATTGTCACCCTGCTTATTTAACTTATATGCAGAGTACATCATGAGAAACGCTGGGCTGGAAGAAGCACAAGCTGGAATCAAGATTGCTGGGAGAAATATCAATAACCTCAGATACACAGATGACACCACCCTTATGGCAGAAAGTGAAGAGGAGCTTAAAAGCCTCTTGAGGAAAGTGAAAGAGGAGAGTGAAAAAGTTGGCTTAAAGCTCAACATTCAGAAAACTAAGATCATGGCATCTGGTCCCATCACTTCATCCTGATGTTCAAGCTGGTTTTAGAAAAGGCAGAGGAACCAGAGATCAAATTGCCAACATCCGCTGGATCATGGAAAAAGCAAGAGAGTTCCAGAAAAACATCTATTTCTGCTTTATTGACTATGCCAAAGCCTTTGACTGTGTGGATCACAGTAAACTGTGGAAAATTCTGAAAGAGATGGGAATACCAGACCACCTGACCTGCCTCTTGAGAAATCTGTATGCAGGTCAGGAAGCAACAGTTAGAACTGGACATGGAACAACAGACTGGTTCCAAATAGGAAAAGGAGTACGTCAAGGCTGTATATTGTCACCCTGCTTATTTAACTTATATGCAGAGTACATCATGAGAAATGCTGGACTGGAAGAAACACAAGCTGGAATCAAGATTGCTGGGAGAAATATCAATAATCTCAGATATGCAGATGACACCACCCTTATGGCAGAAAGTGAGGAGGAGCTAAAAAGCCTCTTGTTGAAAGTGAAAGAGGAGAGTGGAAAAGTTGGCTTAAAGCTCAACATTCAGAAAACGAAGATCATGGCATCTGGCCCCATCACTTCATGGGAAATAGATGGGGAAACAGTAGAAACAGTGTCAGACTTTGTTTTTTTGGGCTCCAAAATCACTGCAGATGGTGACTGCAGCCATGAAATTAAAAGGCGCTTACTCCTTGGAAGAAAGTTATGACCAACCTAGATAGTATATTCAAAAGCAGAGACATTACTTTGCCGACTAAGGTCTGTCTAGTCAAGGCTATGGTTTTTCCTGTGGTCATGTATGGATGTGAGAGTTGGACTGTGAAGAAGGCTGAGCACAGAAGAATTGATGCTTTTGAACTGTGGTGTTGGAGAAGACTCTTGAGAGTCCCTTGGACTGCAAGGAGATCCAACCAGTCCATTCTGAAGGAGATCAACCCTGGGATTTCTTTGGAAGGAATGATGCTAAAACTGAAGCTCCAGTGCTTTGGGCACCTTATGTGAAGAGTTGACTCATTGGAAAAGACCCTGATGCTGGGAGGGATTGGGGGCAGGAGGAGAAGGGGACGACCGAGGATGAGATGGCTGGATGGCATCACAGACTCAATGGACGTGAGTCTGAGTGAACTCCGGGAGTTGGTGATGGACAGGGAGGCCTGGCGTGCTGTGATTCATGGGGTCGCAAAGAGTCGGACACGACTGCGCGACTGAACTGAACTGAACTGTAGGCTGTAGCCTACCAAGATCCTCCCTGCATGGATTCTCCAGGCAAGAATACTGGAGTGGGTTGCCATTTCCTTCCCCAGGGGATCTTCCCGACCCAGGGATTGAACCCGGGTCTCCCGCATTCCAGGCAGAAGCTTTAACCTCTGGGCCACCAGGGAACCCCTAGAGGAAAGTTCAAATTTTGACAAGTAGCAAAGAGAAGGGAGAACATTAGAGAGGAGGGTGATACGGGCAAAGGCCTAGGAGTGTGAGGTAGAGGAGAGAGATCCCACTTAGGCCATCAGTGTGTGTGTGTTATTGTGTCCGACTGTTTGTGGCCCCATGACTAGAGCTCACCAGGTTCCTCTGTCCATGGGATTTTCCAGGCAAGAATACCTGAATGGCTTGCCATTTCCTGCTCCAGGGGATCTTCCTGACCCAGCAATCAAACCGATGTCTCTTTCATCACTTGCATTGGCAGCTGGATCCTTTACCACTAGCACCACTTGGGAAGCCCAGGATTAATAATAGCTTTCTTTTATTCCAAGGAGGGTAAGTTAATATTTCTTGTTCTCCCTTATATACACCAAGCACTGTGCCAGGTTAATTACCTACTCTGTTAAGGAAGAAGTAGATTGATTTGACTGAGAGTATTTAAGGACAGAATCTTCAAAACATTAAAAAACAGGCATGGAAACTTGAGTTGCATCTACAAGCATCTGAGGTATATAGATGGGGCTGGTGGGAATGAAATATGCATTTTAGAAGCTAACTTGATAGCATGATTAGCAAAGGCTATAGTAAAATGTTATTGAAGGATAGACTAGCTGAGAGATCCTTTGTAACAGGCTAGAGAAGATAAGGCCTCACATGACATGGGCCTTACCAGGATGATGCCATATGGAATGGACAGGAATGTTGAGCCTGTCAAAGATATGCTTTAGGGAAGAGGAAGAAACCAACGACTCAAGGTTTCCTACCTGATGCTGAAGGGAGTGGGGAGATGGCAGATATTAGAGAAGGAATGGATAGTCTGGAAAGTGGAAGAAATGACCAGCTTGCTCTACCACATCCTCTTCCTGAAAAACCCTCATAGCTAGGAGCTTCTGAAACCTAATACCAAATTCAGTTTTTCAGGATTAGATTCACTAAAGGAGGAAGTGTTGAACCAGATTTTAAAGCCTCCTTGAGCTCCTGCCTCTTGTATTCTTCATGAATTGTAATACTTAATAGCAGGGGAACCCTACTTTCTAATTCCCATTCCACTTTGCTGTCCTCATAGAGAATCATATTTTTGCAACACTATTAGACATTCTAAATTGGGAATTTCCCAGCTCCCATAACATACATGATAGTTTTAATGTTTCTTAAATATAGTGTTTGGGCATTTAATTATATTATGCAAAATTGGTAAACAGTTATTTCAAGACAGGGCTGATTGAACTGAATCTGCAAGATGTGGTATTTCCTAGTATTATATTTTCAGAACCAAGTGATACAGTGTCCTAGCTCTTGAAGCTGAAAGATGAGTGGCGCCTAGAAAATAATTTAACAGTGATGATGGCTGGTGTTTAATCAAATAGTTGTTTTGATGATTTCTCGAAGAACTGATTAGACCCCTGAGGGGTTGGCTGAGACACACCTGTACTCTTTTTTTCCTTTCTACCACTCACATAGCCCTGTGGACACACCTCACCCATTCCAGACTTTTTGCTCTTTTTCACATTGCTAGATGTGTCAGCCAAAAGAGTCGCTGACCAGGGAGAACTCTAGTACTGCAGACGCTGTACATGAAGATGACTGTCAACAAGGGACCAAGGGATTGTGGAGGGAAGATGATGAATGGAAATGCTGAAAATAAAATACATCTTTCTGCTGCCATGATAGCCTTTTCACATTCATTCTTCTGTCACGTGACAGCCAAAGAGTCTCATGTCTACTGTGCTACTACGTTAATTTCCGCAGGTTTTTTTGGAAAAATAAGGTGCCATGGTAATATATTCTAAAATCTTTTTCATTCTCTGTACATTCCTTCCTAGCAGTCCGTCCCTCCTTATTTTTAAAGGATTCAGCAGTGAAGCTTTGCTCACTACTGGATGGTTTCTGGTCTGTGAAATCTGCCTTCATTCCTGGTATTTATCTGTAACAGGATTCCACAGCCAGGCTGTTGTTTCAGAGACTGACTGGTGAGGTAGCAGTTTGAGGCCTGATTTAAAACTTGTGGTAAGACCTCACCAGACTGTATCTCAAGATCATCACCAACATGGAGAGTCTTTCTTTCAGTCTGTGACCACCCAGGGTATTAGGCGAAAAACACTGTGCTAGTTTGATCATATATAAATCCTGCTGGTAGCTTGCTTCAGGGAAAGTTGCTACTCTTGGCCTATTTGCCATTCCTGGAACATCTATGAACACCTTAAAATATAGATATGCTGCATAGAAATGCAATTTTCAGGGCATAATAGAGGACAAATTAAAAATCTGTGAACTTCATATGCAAGACTTTTCTCCCAGCATCTCAAATTCCAGTCTGAATAGCCACTTTTCCTCCCCTGGAGCTGAAGGGAGTGACACTGTCTTCAGTTGTATACCCCAGGGCTTCAGCTCTGGGAATCATTTTCATACCTCTCAGAAACCACAGGGATCGACTTAGTCTATAGTATATTTCAACCATATGCTTGGCTCTTTGGTCATTTTTGAAACCACGACATTTTAATTTTTTTCTGCTTTTTGTCATCGCTTTTCTTTTTTCCCTATTTTCCTATTTTTCCTTCTTCCTAGTTCCTCTGTACTGGTAGTCTGCATATCTGTATATCATCTTCATTTCTACTGGTAAAGCTTTTGGTTAAATTTTCAGCTATTTATATGCTCTTCACTGAAAAAGACATGTTACTTTTTGCCATTCTGGCACCTTTTCCTTTCAGGAGCTAGCTGCCCTTCCCCTATTAGGCGGCAGTCTCCAACCACTGCCTGCACTTTTCCCTTTTCTATTTGCCATGAAAAAGACCCGATGCTGGGAAAGACTGAAGGCAAAAGGAGAAGAGGGTGACAGAGGGTGAGATGGTTGAATAGCAACCACCTATTCACCGATCCAATGGAACATGAACTTGGGCAAACTCCAGGAGACAGTGAAGGACAGGGAGGCCTGGTGTGCTGCTGTCCATGGGGGTTACAAAGAGTTTGACACGACTTAGCGACTGAGCAACAACTCTGACCACAAGGTCTCACCTCCTCTGGTACCCAGCTCTGGCTGGCCCAGCCCTTTAGCTCGCACCTGATTGGTTCAGGTGTGGGCATGTGACCTAAGCCAGTCACAGTCCTCTGCAGGATATTTGTGAGAGCTTTCAGGGACAGAACCCTTTTTAAGGCTTCCTTTGAGAATGTTAACTGTAAGGTGAGTAAAACTTAGGACTGGTAAGTATTATCTTTGTCACAGGAGGAGGAGTCTCCCTCAAAATGAAGCCAGTACAGAGAAAAGCAAAGCCAGGAGAGAGAAGGCTGCACTGGGCCCTTGACAGGGTTGAGCCCCAGGCTCCCAGACACTCCTTTTCAGGTACACAGGCCAAGAAGTTTCCTTTTCTCCATAAGCTACTTTGAGTTTCTGTTCCAGCATCTGAAGTTTTTGATTAAACCACAGAATGCTAGTTTTAAGTCAAGAAATGTCACCTTAAACAAGAGGTCTCACTAGTCTATAACTAGAAATATAATTTCATATATACTAAGTAATGCATTGTAATGAGAGGGACCAGGTTCTTGTCCTCTGGGGACAAGAAGCCCCAGTGTCCCCAGTTATACTGGGTCCTGCTGAGTGCTCTTTCACCACTGCTGAGAAACGGGTCCCTAGCACTTTGGTGCCTCATCACTTTTAAAGCCTCAAGCCTCTGTCTCCTTCAAGTCACTGCATCAAACACCAGTCTGGCCTCATGAGGTGGAACGGAGGCTGCTCTTCCCTTTATAATTCCTTCTCAAACCTGAAAGAAGAGCCTTTTCTGCCTCTGTGAGCAGAGCCTCATGTACCTGTGTGTGGGCTGGATGGGCTCTGAGTTCGCTAGGTGTGTCCAGCAGTCAGAGACAAGGCCCAAGGAAGGCATGCAATTTCTAGTTCCTTGAATCTAAGGCCCACCTCTCTAAGCCTTACTTCCTGTTCCAAAAGCAACCCAGATTGTTGACAGTGGCAGTGCCTTCTGCATGTGGGGAAGACCTACCCCACCCACAAGAGTGAGGTATTGCTCACTGGCCCCAGTGGCATAATCTCAGGATGTATTGGCCAACAGCAGTGCTTTCAACCTTTAGTGACACTGTGTGGGAGAGAGCCAGTCAGTCCTGTTGAATTGCTATCTTCAGTGCCTTTCTCCCAGCAAGAGGTGGAGATCAGCCCTTAATACACACCACAGAGTTCAAGCTACCTAGTTCAAACACATTCCTTAATGTCACATAGAATGGAGTTCAAGAAAAAAAAAAAAAAAGAGGGTGCAGTGCAGAGAGTAAAGGGAATGTGTGTCAGGAAGTATTCAGGTATGGTTAACAAGGAAGGAGTATCTAGATAGGAGAGTTCTAAGCTGGTTCCTAAAGGATTATAAGGACCCAGGAAGAGAAAACAGTATTTTCCCAGATGTGCAAAAGACTCACGGTTTCCAAAAAAGTGAAGGGGAGCTAAATACAACAGGAGAGAGAGAGGGAGAATGGCAGAAAAGTTGGCAGGTGTCACCTCATACAGACAGTTCATAGACATGTGAATTTTATTCTAAATGCAATGAGAGAAGCCATTGAGGAGTTCTACACAGGTCATATGCTTTATCAAATTTATATATTTAAAAGACTAGTTTGGGGGACTTCCCTGGTGGTTTACTAGCTAAGACTCTGAGCTCCCAATGCAGGAAGCTTGTGTTTGATCCTGATCAGGAGCAAGATCTCACATCAGTTCAGTTCAGCTCAGTTGCTCACTCATGTCCGACTCTTTGCAACCCCATGACTGCAGCACACCAGGCTTCCCTGTCCATCACCAACTCTTGGAGCATACTCAAACTCATGTCCATTGAGTCAGTGATGCCATCAACCATCTCATCCTCTGTCGTCCCTTCTCCTCCCGCCTCCAGTCTTTCCCAGCATCAGGGTCTTTATAAATGAGTCAGTTCTTCACATCAGGTGGCCAAAGTATTGGGAGTTTCAGCTTTAGCATCAGTCCTTCCAATGAATATTCAGGACTGATTTCCTTTAGGATGGACTGGTTGGATCTCCTTGCTGTCCAAGTGTCTCTCAAGAGTCCTCTCCAACACCACAGTTCAAAAGCATCAGTTCTTTAGCACTCAGCTTTCTTTATAGTTCACCTCTCACATCCATACATGACTACTGGAAAAACTATAGCTTTGACTAGATGGATTTTTGTTGGCAAAGTAATATTTCTGCTTTTTAATATGCTCTCTAGGTTGTTCATAAATTTTCTTCCAAGGAGCAGGCATCTTTTAATTTCATGGCTGAAGTCACCATCTGCAATGATTTTAGAGCCCAAGAAAATAAAGTCTTTTATAGTTTCCATTGTTTCCCCATCTATTTCCCATGAAGTGATGGGACCAGATGCCATGATCTTAGTTTTCTGAATGTTGAGCTTTAAGCCAACTTTTTCACTCTCCTCTTTCACTTTCATCAAGAGGCTCTTTAGTTCTTTGCTTTCTGCCATAAGGGTGGTGTCATCTGCGTATCTGAGGTTATTGATACTTCTCCTGGCAATCTTGATTCCAGCTTGTGCTTCATCCAGTCCAACATTTCTCATGATGTATATCACAGCTTAAAAACAAAAAAAACCTCCTGCATGACACAACTAATATCTGGTGCAGCCAAATAAATAAGTAAATTAAAAACAAAAGACTAGTTTGGTTTCTGTATGGAGAACAGATTAGAGGAGGCGAGATGGTAAAGAAGGGAGTCTGGTTAAGAGGCTTTTTTGCAATGGTTCAAGTGAAAGATGATGGAGGCTCAGGTAGGGTGATGAAATAAGAGAGATAAAGACTAACAAGAGATGTATTTTGGAGGCTTACCTCCAAAGACAGGGTTGAGCTTCAGATAGTTTTATTGACAAAATGTTGTAGGGGTGAGGGAAAGAGACATCAAGAATGATTCCTAAGTCTCTGGCTTACATCATCAGATGGATAGTGGTATCATATATCGAGATGGAGAAAACTAGGGGAGGAAAGGTTTTTGAGAGGTGGTTTACTGTGCTTAGTCACTCAGTCATGTCTGACTCTTTGCGACCCCATGGACTGTAACCCACCAGGCTCCTCTGTCCATGGGGATTCTCCAGGCAGGAATACTGGAGTGGGTTGCATGTCCTCCTCCAGGGGATCTTCCCAACCCAGGGACTGAACACAGGTCTCCTGCATTGCAGGCAGAATCTTTACTGAATGAGCCACCAGGGAAGCCCTTGAGAGGCAGGAGAGGAATCAAAATCTCCGTTTTAAGGAGGATAATTTTTAGATCAATATGGAGATATACTAGGAAGGATTTCAGAGCCTGGAGATTATTTGGGAAACATTAGCATTTGGTGATATTGTAGCCATGAGATGAGATGAGTACACCTGAGGACAAGGTAGAGAAGAGACCCAGGATTAAATCTTAGAAACTGCAATAATTAATGGTGAAGTAAAGGAGGAGAGGTGGCTTTCCTGGTGGCTCACATGGTAAGGAATCTGCTTGCAATGCAGGAGACCTGGGTTCGATCCCTGGGTTGGGAAGATCCCCTGGAGAAGGAAATGGTTACCCACTCCAGTATTCTTGCCTAGAGAATCCCATGGACAGAGGAACCTGGCAGGCTGCAGTCCATAGGGTCACAAAGAGTTGGACAAGACTGAGGAACTCAGCACCAAAGGAAGATAAATTAGCAAAAAAGATTAAGGAGAAGCCTCTAACGGGGAAATCCAGGAGAATGCAGGCTCTGGAAAAAGAGTGTAAGAGTATGTGAAAATTAAGGAGAGCTCAGCTGTGAGATCCCAAAGGTGAGACCAGAAAAGTGACCATTGAATTTTGCTGTATGGAGGTGATGAATCACTTTCACAAGAGTTGCTTGGGTGGAACAGAAGAGGCAGAAGTCAGATTGGGTTCAGAGTGAATGGGACAGGAGGAAGTTGAAACAGCAAACGTGGAGAATTAATTCAAGGACTTGGAAAAGGGAAGCGGGGTAAAGGAGTAGTCATTGGAAAAAACATGGGTGCTAGAAAGTTTAGATTTACTTAGATAGGAAGTACTAGATAGTATTTACTGATAGGAATTAGGGAGTTAAGGGAAAAGTAAATGAAGACTCAGGAGACTGAGAATGACAAAGTGAACAAAGTTCTTAAGAAGGGATAAAGTCAAGAGCAGTACTCTTCACATGTTGGTGTACAGGGGCCTGTTACACCCCTCACCCCACCCCAGGAAGCTTGTTAAGTGGCAGACTGATTCAGCAGGCCAAGAGGGAGACCGAGATTTTGCATTTCTAAGTTTCCCAGGTGATGTTGATGCTGCTGGCCCAAAGACAATCTTGAGTGGCAAGGGTAGAGCAGAAAGGGATATGCTTTCAAATGAGAAAATGAAGAAGAGAGAAGAGGGCATAAAAGCCATCTCTGAGAGGGGAAAAGTAAGCCCTAAAGAAATGTAGTTAGATTTGGGTGCAGAGTTGAGGGCCCTTTTGAGATTTTTAAGTATGAACCTAATATACCAGTCTACATTTAGTAACCTGGCTGTCCACAAGGAGATGGGGATGCTTGGATTTCTCTATAGCTGGGGTTTTGTCAATTGAATATGAGAGTGCAGTGGGGCTTAGAGAGGAAGGTCATTTCAAAGCTGACTGTAATGATGGTCATGGAACCTAAACTGGATAAGAATGGAAGCGAACTTATTGTTCTTGCCAAATGTCTGTCATCTGTGATGGTAACATTAATTTCTGTGAAGAGACATGTCAAGGTCATTCTGGAAAAAAAAATACTGGCTCATCATATAAGTACATGCTATTTGTCTTAAAAAGCATATTCTTATTGAGAAGTGAGAGGTATAGCAGCTATGGGTTTCCCATGATTCCTGTGTACTAGCTAAGGTGTTTAGCTGTAAGAACAGATTACTCAACAAGTAGTGGCCTAAATATCAGTAGATTTACCATGACAAGAAAGCTTGATGTAGAACCATTGTTCTTTTAAACTGCTCAGAAATGCCATTTGGATCTAATTTCTCTGTATCCTTTTTGTCCTCATAGTTATTTCCTCCTCTTTACAAGATGGCTGCTACTGCTCCAGACAGCCCTTCCACATTCATCTCAAGAAGAAAGAAGGAGATGATGATGTCAGCTGCAATTGTCCCTTTTTATTAGATATGCAAAAGTTTGAACAGGAATACGGAATATACTGAGACCTGTTATTCTCTGGGCCTGCAGCAACCCTTAATTGGCTCATGTACCCAAGATAATTTAGTGGTTGTTTAGGGGGAAGATAAAGTTAAGAATGGCAATGTTCAACAAATGTTTGCCAACTTAAGAAAGATGGAAGAGTATGAATTACAGAGGTCCCAAAGATCTACCTATGGAAATATAACTCTGCCATCATTCCTTTTCAAATAACAGAGACTGCACATTCATTTGGATTAAAATTCAAAATGTTATATATGCAATTTGTAAGTCCCACGGTTCACACAGGGATGGTTATATGTGTGTCACATTTGTAGTAATAACTTGAATCTCAATGCTCCAAAGCCCCTGCCTGCCTAACTGGCAAGGCACGATGCTTCCATGATCTCCTCCCATGATCCTCTCTCTCTCCTGGTAGTAGGGAATCTACAACTGTCCTTCAGTTGTCCCTGAATGTCATTAGCCTTTCTCATGTATACAATGCCCACAGTCCTTTAATAAAGTTCCAGAAAGTAGACTTTGAAAGCTCTAGGAGCAGAAATGTCCATATTGCAGCATAGACAATAAATCCCCAAGATAGTGCACATGTAGCAATCATACCTAAAGCACAGATTCAGGAGCCAGCCTGCCTGGGTTCAAGCCTCTGCTCTGCCACTTATTAGATATGTGATCTCTGCCAGTGTACTTAATCTTTATGTGTCTCTCAGATGTATAGAACAGCCTTTTGGACTCTGTGGGAGAGGGAGAGGGTGGGATGATTTGGCAGAGTGGCATGTAACATGTATGATATCATAAGTGAAACGAATCGCCAGTCCAGGTTTGATGCAGGATGCAGGATGCTTGGGACTGATGCATGGGGATAATCCAGAGAGGTGTTGGGCGGGAGAGGGGAGGTGGGGGCCGGGATTGGGAGTTCATGTACACTCGTGGCTGATTCATGTTAATGTATAGCAAAATGAATACAGTATTGTAAAGCAAAACAAACTAAAAAATTAAAAAAAATCTTTATGTGTCTCAGTTTCCCCAACTGTAAATTGGAAATAATATGCATATCTTTCCTAGAGTGTTGTTTAGATGATTGAATGACTTAATACATTTGAAAATCTTAGAGTGGCGCCTGGCACCAAACGAATGATATAGAAGTGTTTGCTGTTGTTATTACTACTACTGCTATTAATACTACCTGCTACTAATACTGTCCTTATTTATATTTTTAATAACCAGCTAGCGCCTTGCACCTTGGACACTAGAGGCATTCAATAAATGTTGAAATGTGTTTTGAAGGAAGGAAGATGATGGCAGTTAGACAGCAGGTGATAGAGACTTGTGGTATCTATTAAAAGTGATACTAATTTTTAGCTCAAGAAACCAAACTGAGTAAAAAATTGTACATGACTGCCTTACAGAGGATGTCTCCTTACCCTCTAACTTAGATGTCAGTCATCTGTATTCAGAAAAATGAAATCCTGTGTTGCCACTTCCTGGATTACTAACACCCTCTAGAATGGTGTCTTTCATGCCTTCAACCCCATACGTTTCTGGAAGCTTGTATGGGCTGCTACTGAGAAGAGAGGAAGCCCCCTGCTCAGGAGACCCCAACTCAGCCAGTGAGGGGTCACTGTCAGCTGTTTTATATATTGTGGTTTCTTTGCTTCAGAAAGTTTTTTTCTTTTTTTAAGTCACCACACTAGATGAATGAAGAAAAGAGAACATGCCATTGCCTTTTAGGATTTCTAGTTAGGCCGACCCAACCCAGCACATTATGCCATTTCCTGGTAGGTCTGAGTTGAGCTCTTGTGAATTGCCCTCTGAGTCAAAAACCAAGCAAACGACATGCTTGTCTAAAGACTTTCTTCTTGCCCTCGCCTCACTTTTTATTCGTTACTGTCCTTTTGTGCACCAGTTGTGCTAAGCATTTTATTCTTATGTTTTTCTGACTTCTGGGGTTGCTTCCAGAAGGATAGCCTAAGACAGCAGAGAAATTAATGCATCCAGGGACTTCAAGCAGAAAAATCCATCTGACCTGGTGACAGTTGGTAAGCATTAGAGAAAATCTCATTTACTTGAGAACCATAAGTTTGGCAATTTCATTTCTGCTTTCTTCACTGCCCTACCCAAAGCTCCAGGTTCAATCAAAGAGAGGAGGAAAAAGCAACTTCACTCAATTTGGTCATAGAGAGAGCTTTAAAGCCCACAGCAAGTCTGTTCAGAAGAAAGGAACTATAAGAAAAATATCTCACTGTTGTTGGTCCAAATCTGACTTCCAGATGCCCTATTGCATTTTAATGAAAACTTGAAGCCAGGTCCCAGATTTCCTTTTCAGCTGATGGATGGGGAGTTCTGCTGCAGAAGAAAGCACACATTCTTTCTGCCTTTTCTCCTTCCAGCTGCTTTATTGGGTGCTTTATCTCAACCACTTACCATTGTTTTATGATGAAGGCTGCATTCCAGCTCATCTCCAAGTGGTTTATGCTGTTCCACAGGGGCAGGGCCCAGGAAGAATGTCTTTTTCAAGAGAGGAAAAGTGGAATTTGTCAGTGATGCAAACCAGACAGGAGGGAAGGAAGGAGAGACTGGCTATTCACAAAAGGATTCGAAGACACCAAAAAGTGAACCTGACAGGTTCAGTCAGCAACCGAGGTCATCTGCCTGCAATTTAGTGATCTGGTCTAATCACAGAGCTGACAGGATCCGGGGCCTGTGTGGAGCTGGGCACTTTTCTGTGCTTTGAAAGTCGGGACAAACACTGAGGGTTTCATCAGGCAGGGTGAGGAAGCCTCTCTCACAGGAAGACCTTTGACCTGGTCTTGTTCTTCGATGGTTAGTCTTCCACCTCCCCCAGATTTAACTCTTCCACACAGGCCTGCGAAATGGTTCTATCCTTCTTAAATCCAATTTAAGGACTCAAATTCAAACTAAAGCAATTTTATGTCTATGTGAATATCCATTTTAGCTTTGCTCTTCAGTGATGCCATTATCTCTCTGGGGTGATGACACTTTCCAGACCAGTGTTTTCTAAAACAGACTTTTAAAAGAAAAAAAAAATCACAACAAAGATATCACAACAACTAATCTTAATATTTTGCAGTACCTCTGAGTCTATATCTAATTTTGAAGGAAAAAAAATCTAAGAAGTAATGCAGTTTTGTTTATTTTTGATGTATGGTTTAAACCTAAGAGTCAGGGACTTTGCTGTGGTCCAGTGGCTAAGACTTCTCACTCCCAGTGCGGTGGGCCCAGGTTCAATCCCTAGTTCTGGAACTAGATCCCACATGCCATAACTAAGAACTGACACAGTCAAAAAATAAATAAAATAAATTATTAAACAAACCCTTAGATAGAGTCAAGTAATTATTGATTGTATAACTGTACAGGTATTAGGTACATAGCCCTTCTCAAGTGGCACTAGTGGTAAAGAATCCATCTGCCTCGAGGTTCAATGCAGGATGCAGGATGCTTGGGACTGATGCACAGGGATAATCCAGAGAGATGGTGTGGGGTAGGACGGGGGGGAGGTCAGGATTGGGAGTTCATGTACACTCATGGCTGATTCATGTCAATGTATAGCAAAACAAATACAGTATTGTAAAGCAAAACAAAATAAAAATTAATTAAAAAAAAAAAAGAATCCATCTGCCAATGCAGCAGACGTGGGTTCCATCTTGGGTTGGGAAGATTCCCTGGAGAAGGAAACTGCAATCTACTCCAGTATTCTTGCCTGGGGAATCCCACGGATAGAAGAGCCTGGAGGGCTATAGTTCATGGGGATCACAGAAAAGTCCGACATGATTGAGAGACTGAACACAGAGCACAGGCCTCTTTTAGTTATTATGGTATGCAAAGACTTTAAGTACTTTCTGTTCAAAAGATGTTTAAAATTTAGCTAGGGAAATAAAATAATCTCCAATAGCAATTAGTGAGAAGACACTGTGATAATTAACTGAATTTTATAGAGGCAAAATAAAGTGTCAAACGGTCAAGTATAGAGAAGAGAGTTCGGTAGAATGAGGTGTTAATTGCATCAGTTCAGTTCAGTTCAGTGCAGTTGCTCAGTCGTGTCCGACTCTTTGTGACCCCATGAATCGCAGCACACCAGGCCTCCCTGTCCATCACCAACTCCCGGAGTTCACTCAGACTCACGTCCATCGAGTCAGTGATGCCATCCAGCCATCTCATCCTCTGCTGTCCCCTTCTCCTCCTGCCCCCAATCCTTCCCAGCATCAGGGTCTTTTCCAATGACTCAACTCTTCGCATGAGGTGGCCAAAATATTGGAGTTTCAGCTTTAGCATCAGTCCTTCCAATAAACACCCAGGACTGATCTCCTCTAGGATGGACTGGTTGGATCTCCTTGTAGTCCAAGGGACTCTCAAGACTCTTCTCCAACACCACAGTTCAAAAGCATCAATTCTTGAGCACTCAGCTTTCTTCACAGTCCAACTCTCACATCCATACATGACCACTGGAAAAACCATAGCCTTGACCACATGGAACTTTGTTGGCAAAGTAATGTCTCTGCTTTGCAATGTGCTATCTAGGTTGATCATAACTTTCCTTCCAAGGAGTGTCTTTTAATTTCATGGTTGCAGTCACCATCTGCAGTGATTTTGGAGCCCCAGAAAATAAAGTCTGACACTGTTTCCACTGTTTCCCCATCTATTTGCTGTGAAGTGATGGGACCAGATGCCATGATCTTCGTTTTCTGAATGTTGAGCTTTAAGCCAACTTTTTCACTCTCCTCTTTCACTTTCATCAAGAGGCTTTTTAGTTCCTCTCCACTTTCTGCCATAAGGGTGGTGTCATCTGCATATCTGAGGTTATTGATATTTCTCCCAGCAATCTTGATTCCAGCTTGTGCTTCTTCCAGCCCAGGGTTTCTCATGATGTACTCTGCATATCAGTTAAATAAGCAGGGTGACAATATACAGCCTTGATGGACTCCTTTTCCTATTTGGAACCAGTCTGTTGTTCCATGTCCAGTTCTAACTGTTGCTTCCTGACCTGCATACAGATTTCTCAAGAGGCAGGTTAGGTGGTCTGGTATTCCCATCTCTTTCAGAATTTTCCACAGTTTATTGTGATCCACACAGTCAAAGGCTTTGGCATAGTCTCAAGAGGCTTTTTAGCTCCTCCTCACTTTCTGCCATAAGGGTGGTGTCATCTGCATATCTGAGATTATTGATATTTCTCCCAGCAATCTTGATTCCAGCTTGTGTTTCTTCCAGTCCAGCATTTCTCATGATGTACTCTGCATATAAGTTAAATAAGCAGGGTGACAATATACAGCCTTGACGTACTCCTTTTCCTATTTGGAACCAGTCTGTTGTTCCATGTCCAGTTCTAACTGTTGCTTCCTGACCTGCATACAGATTTCTCAAGAGGCAGGTCAAGTGGTCTGGTATTCCCATCTCTTTCAGAATTTTCCACAGTTTACTGTGATCCACACAGTCAAAGGCTTTGGCATAATCAATAAAGCAGAAATAGATGTTTTTCTGGAACTCTCTTGCTTTTTCCATGATCCAGCGGATGTTGGCAATTTGATCTCTGGTTCCTCTGCCTTTTCTAAAACCAGCTTGAACATCAGGGAGTTACGGTTCACATATTGCTGAAGTCTGGCTTGGAGAATTTTGAGCATTACTTTACTAGCATGTGAGATGAGTGCAATTGTGCGGTAGTTGGAGCATTCTTTGGCATTGCCTTTCTTTGGAATTGGGATGAAAACTGACCTTTTCCAGTCCTGTGGCCACTGCTGAGTTTTCCAGATTTGCTGGCAAATTGAGTGCAGCACTTTCACGGCATCATCTTTGAGGATTTGAAACAGCTCTACTGGAATTCCATCACCTCCACTAGCTTTGTTCGTAGTGATGCTTTCTAAGGCCCACTTGACTTCACATTCCAAGATGTCTGGCTCTAGATTAGTCAACACATCATCATGATTATCTATGTCATGAAGATCTTTTTTGTACAGTTCTTCCGTGTATTCTTGCCACCTCTTATCTTTAACAACTTGTGAATCAGTCACTACTCTGTACATTCAGTTCAGTTGCTCAGTTGTGTCTGACTCTTTGCAACTCTATGGACTGCAACACGCCAGGCTTCCCTGTCCATCAGCAACTCCTGGAGCTGACTCAAACTCAAGTCCATCGAGTTGGTGAGGCCATCCAACCATCTTACCCTCTGTCATCCCCATCTCCTCCTGCCTTCAATTTTTCCCAGCATCAGGGGCTTTTCCAATGAGTCAGTTTTTCACATAAGGTGAGTTTCTGCCTCACCATCAGTTGTTCCAATGAATATTTAGGACTGATTTCCTTTAGGACAGACTGGTTGGATCTCCTTGCAGTCCAAGGGACTCTCAAGAGTCTTCTCCAACACCACACTTCAAAAGCATCAGTTCTTTGGTGCTCAGCTTTCTCTATAGTCCAACTCTCACATCCATACATGACCACAGGAGGAACCATAGCCTTGACTAGACGGACCTTTGTTGGCAAAGTAACGTCTCTGCTTTTTAATATGCTGTCTAGGTTGGTCATAGTTTTTCTTCCAAGGAGCAAGTGTCTTTTAATTTCATGGCTGCAGTCACCATCTGTAGTGATTTTGGAGCCCAAAATCACCGAGTTGTTCCCAACTCAGGGATCAAACCCAGGTTTCCTGCATTGAAGAAAGATTCTTTACCATCTGAGCCACCAAGGAAGCCAAGCCTCCAGCTACTAGGCAACAAGTTAGTAGCTATTGTTAAAACAAAGAAAAAAAACCAGTGCCTAAAAAAATAAGTGCAGCTGCAGAAGATATATAAGGTATATAATATTCTGTGATGATTTTTCAGTTAGATCAATGACTATTCCAAATTAAGTTTGCTCATTTTCAATAGTGAAACTATTTTCATTCATTTCAGTTCTGGACAGAAAATTTGTTAATTCCAATAATGGAAGTTTGTTCTCCAGTGTGTTTTGAAAAATCTCAACTTGTGGGAAGAACCTTTCGCTGGTACACCTAATTTTAGCGGGATGAATTTATATTCTGCACTAGATTAGAATAAAATTGAAAAAGCATATAGTTTCACAGCATCTAAATTGAACATTAAAAAGAATCATAGATACAGCTTACTTATTTTGTAATAACATTTGTCTAAGAAGGGGTTCTGAATGAAGGCAAAAAGACAATGTTTATGAAAATATTTGGGCTGAAATGTTTCTACTTTTAAACTTCTATAGGTGTAGTTTATTTACAATAATATTTCACACCTTGATAATATTGATGTATACATTCAATGAGTTGTGACTCATTGTATACAGTCATGTAACAATCATCACAATTAAGATATAAAGCACTGACAACACTCCAGAAAGTTCTCTTGTATCCTTTGAGTCAATCCTCTCAGCAATCTCCAGTCCCTGGCAACCACTACTGTGTTCCATGTCCTTATGGTTTTGCCTTTTCTAGAATTTCATAAAAATTGGATAGTACAGTATATGATCCTTTGTTTCTGGTTTCTTTTATCATAATGCTTTTGCAATTCATCCATGCTGTAGCCTTTATCAGGAGTTTCTGCCTTAGTAACTTCAGCAATACGTGAACCGTGAACTCCCTGATGTTCAAGCTGGTTTTAGAAAAGGCAGAGGAACCAGAGATCAAATTGCCAACATCCACTGGATCATGGAAAAAGCAAAAGAGTTCCAGAAAAACATCTATTTCTGCTTTATTAACTATGCCAAAGCCTTTGACTGTGTGGATCACAAGAAACTGTGGAAAATTCTGAAAGAGATGGGAATACCAGACCACCTGACCTGCCTCTTGAGAAATCTGTATGCAGGTCAGGAAGCAACAGTTAGAACTGGACATGGAACAACAGACTGGTTCCAAATAGGAAAAGGAGTACATCAAGGCTGTATATTGTCACCCTGCTTATTTAACTTATATGCAGAGTACATCATGAGAAACGCTGGACTGGAAGAAACACAAGCTGGAATCAAGATTGCTGGGAGAAATATCAATAATCTCAGATATGCAGATGACACCACCCTTATGGCAGAAAGTGAAGAGGAGCTAAAAAGCCTCTTGTTGAAAGTGAAAGAGGAGAGTGAAAAAGTTGGCTTAAAGCTCAACATTCAGAAAACGAAGATCATGGCATCTGGCCCCATCACTTCATGGGAAATAGATGGGGAAACAGTAGAAACAGTGTCAGACTTTGTTTTTTTGGGCTCCAAAATCACTGCAGATGGTGACTGCAGCCATGAAATTAAAAGGCGCTTACTCCTTGGAAGAAAAGTTATGACCAACCTAGATAGTATATTCAAAAGCAGAGACATTACTTTGCCGACTAAGGTCCGTCTAGTCAAGGCTATGGTTTTTCCTGTGGTCATGTATGGATGTGAGAGTTGGACTGTGAAGAAGGCTGAGCGCCGAAGAATTGATGCTTTTGAACTGTGGTGTTGGAGAAGACTCTTGAGAGTCCCTTGGACTGCAAGGAGATCCAACCAGTCCATTCTGAAGGAGATCAGCCCTGGGATTTCTTTGGAAGGAATGATGCTGAAGCTGAAACTCCAATACTTTGGCCACCTCATGCAGAGAGTTGACTCATTGGAAAAGACTCTGATGCTGGGAGGGATTGGGGGCAGGAGGAGGAGAAGGGGACGACCGAGAATGAGATGGCTGGATGGCATCATGGACTCAATGGACGTGAGTCTGAGTGAACTCCGGGAGTTGGTGATGGACAGGGAGGCCTGGTGTGCTGCGATTCATGGGGTCGCAAAGAGTCGGACACGACTGAGCGACTGAACGGAACGGAACGGAACTGCTGAGTACTATTCTACTATATGAATTTACTGCAGTTTACCTGCTGAAAAACATTTGGGCTATTTCCATTTTGGGGCTATCATGAATAAAGCTGCTATGCACTGAAGAGAACTGATGCACATTTAAATATAAATCTTTATAGAGACATACATTAGCAGTAGAGACTGCAAAGTCATATCTTAAGGGTATGTTTACCTTTATAACAGCCAAACTGCTTTCCGAAGACGGTATATCATACTGCCCTGCTGCCAGTAGTATATGATAATTGTACTTGCTCCAGATTATCAACATTTGATATTATAAATCTTTAATTATACTCATTCTAGTGAGTGTGTATTGCTGTATCATTGTGGTTTTAATGTGCATTTGCTTGATGACTAACAACACTGAGGATCTTTTCAAGTGGGTACTGGCCATTTGTACATCTCCACTGGTCAAGTGTTTAAATCTTCTGTGTCTGAAAAACTGAGCTTACAGTCTTAATGATTTGTGCTATCAATATATTCTGGACATAAGTCCACTATCAG
This sequence comes from Aepyceros melampus, assembly GCA_006408695.1. NCBI lineage: Eukaryota > Metazoa > Chordata > Mammalia > Artiodactyla > Bovidae > Aepyceros > Aepyceros melampus. Next base: position 112,599 of record SJXQ01009888.1, read on the forward strand.
ACATATGTTTTATAAAATTTCCTCTGCCTGTGGCTTGTCTTTTCATTTTCTAAACAGTGTATTTCAAAGTGCAAAAGTTACGCATTTTAATTGAGTTCAATTTATTTTTTTTCCTTTTATGATGTGTGCCTTTCATGTCCTTTCAAAGAATTCTCTGTCTAACCCATCATCCTGAAGATTTTCTCCTATATTCTCTTCCAGAAATTTTAGCTCTTATGTTTAGGTCTATGATCCATTTTAAAGTAATTTTGTGTAAGGAGTGTGATAAGGTTGAGGTTTATTTATTGTACTTAGATATCCAATTGTTTCATGGTAGCTTTGTTGAAAATAAAATGATTGTTTTGTGTGGGTCCATTCTAGACTCTGGACTCTGTTCCACTGATGTATATATTGATATTTATCCTTAAGTCTAAAGATATCATCTTGATTAACTGTAGCTTTATATTAAGTCTTAAAATCAAGTAGTATAAGACCTCCATCTCCATTGTTCCTTCTCAAAATCGTTTTGGCTATTCCTGGCTCTTTGCATTTCCATACAACTTTTAGCAGAAGTTTGTCAGTTTCATTTTTAAAAAGCTACCCAGGAAGAGTTTGTATACAACTGTAAAATTTATCACTATATCTAAGACTAGATTTTCTTTTTTTTTTTTCTGGTTTCAAGATTTTTAACTATAGTTGAATTTCTTTAAAAGATATGAGCCTACTTCAGTTATTTCTTCCTGGATGTCTCAAGAAATCTGTCATCTCATTTACATTGTCAAACTCATTGGCAAGAATTTCTTCATGTACTTATACACTTTAATATAAAACCAAGACCAAAAATAGTTCTGATTTAACAGAATTTGTTCTGAGTTTATCAAGTATCTCAGCATCTTTGAGGAAGTATTTTTTTCAGTTAATAATATTGTGGTTTATACAGAAGAGTCAATAATGTTACATTTATGAGCCATACAATGCAACTGCGAAGACAACCATGAGCAATTTTGTAAAAACACTAGAAACAATAATGTAATTTTAAATATATTCTTCAGAAAAAGACCAATACATGCTAACAGATACAGATAAAGTTATTAGAGTGGGTATGCGAAGAATAACTGCTTTGATTGTTACTTCTGAAAGTTCAGATAATCAGTACATAGCTTTAAAAATTTATTTTAATGTGTATGTATTATATGTTTTAGAAAACAATATTTTGGGAAAATGGTTTTTGAACAGATTATCTTACGGTCCAATGTAATAAAACTAATTTTCAGTCAAGAAGTAAATATTTTGAAAATTATATAACTTTAATTATCTTAAGAATCCATTTTCATTCTCAAAAATGAATTAGGATGATAAATTATATTGTCAATGTAGGCATAACCCACTGCCTCAAATCAGTATCAGGATGACTTTCTAAGCTTTTTGTATCACTTTAGTGATCTTGATAACCATCTTAACAAACCTAAAAAAAAAAGACAAAAAAAGCACAGTATAAACAAACAGGTATGGTCCTTAGCATATGACAGAGGAAAGATTTCAAAGAATCAGAGAAAGGATGAATTGTTGAGATATGGGTGAGAGAACAGGCTTTTCATTTGCAAACTCACACACAAAATTATATGTGTTATAATTAGAGCCCTACCCTATATTCTACACAAAAATAAATAACAAATAGGTAGAAAGGCCTAAATTTGAGGTATAAAACTTCAAACTAGTATAGGAAAATCTTTACTCAGAACTGACTCCTTAAATGGATTTCTTAAATAAGGCATATTTTAAAAGGCTCATAAAGTTGATTACATTAAATGTATAAATTTTTATACAACCAATTTACATCAAAAATGAAGTTAAAAAAGCTAAGCAATATAAAAAAGGACCTACTGTATAGTTCAGGGAACTAAACTCAATGTCTTGCAACAACCTAAAATGGAAAAGAATCTGCAAAAAAACATGTGTGTGCGTGTATAATTTTTATACACATATAACTGAATCACCGTGTTGTGCACTTGAAACTAACAATTTACTATACCTCAATGAAAAAGAGAAAGATAGGAATAAACTGGGAGAAATCATTTGCAGGATATATAACAAAGAATTAATATCCAGACTTTGTGATGAACTACCACAAATCAACAAGAAAATTTAGTTATTCATGGAAGATGGAACTCATGTGGCCAGTAAACATGAAAAGATGATCAGCCTCATTAGTAATTAGAGAACTGCAAATTAAATCCACCAGACCAGACTGGCAAATGTTAAAAAAGTTTGACAATTTTTAATTGCAGGTGAAATAATAGAAATAAAAGGAATCCCTGTATATGCTTGGTGGAAGAATAAACTAGCATAATCATTTTGAAGAGTAATTTGGCAATATAGCTGGCCCTTGAATAATATGCGGGTTAAGGTGTCTGACCCACTGCACAGCGACAAATGTAGAGACCTCCCTGTTCCTCTATATCCAAGGTTCCACCATTCTGGGATGGTGTAGTACCGCAGTATTTGTTATCTTTTTGGTTTTATTATTTAGTTTCTTTTTGGTTGTGCCACATGGCTTGCAGGATCTTAGTTCCCTGACCAGGTACTGAATGTAGGCCCACAGCAGTGAAAACACAGTCTAACCACCGGACCACCAGGGAATTTCCCATTATTGAAAAAAACCCCACACGTAAGTGGACCCATGGCTCAAAACCCAAGTTGTTCAAGGGTCAACTGCATCTGGCAAAGTTGAAAATGAGCATATGCTATATGCAAAAAGAATCTAAAAAACAGTGGCTATATGTATATGCGTAACTGATTCACTTTGCTATACAGCAGAAACACAGTGCAAATCAACTATACTCCAGTAAAACTTTAAAAATAAAGTAAGTTTGAGAGATAAGGCCCCAAAGCAGAATTTCTCAAAAGGTGTGATGTGGCAAGGTGGTCCTGGTATGCTTAAACAATGACTCCTTCAGCCACTGGATGGCGGCTGGGCTTAGCCAGAGACTCTGCCATTTACCTCTCTGCCATGCAAAAATTCTTTCACTTGACAGACAAAAAGTTTGGGAAGCCCTGACCTGGAAAACCTCTCACATGGGTACATAAAGAGATGAGTACATAAAGGATGTCCATTGAAGAACCATCTGTAGGAGATGAAAAAATGAGGGGAGCATCTAACTGTGGAAGGTGATATAAAATGATATATTCACATTACTGGATACAATATATATTCCTCCCTCAGTATCTGTGGGGGATTGATTCCAGGACCACAGGGATACCAAAATCTGTGGAAGTTCATTTCTCTTATACAAAATGACATAATCTTTGCACATAATCTACACACAGCCTCTTGTACACTTTGAATCATCTCCAGACTGCTGCTAAGTCACTTCAGTCGTGTCCGACTCTGTGCGACCCCATGGACTGCAGCCTACTAGGCTCCCCTGTCCCTGGGATTCTCCAGGCAAGAACACTGGAGTGGGTCGCCATTTCCTTCTCCAATGCATGCAAGTGAAAAGTGAAGTGAAGTCGCTCAGTCATGTCCAACTCTTGGCGACCCCATGGACTGCAGCCTACCAGGCTCCTCCGTCCATGGGATTTTCCAGGCAAGAGTACTGGAGTGGGGTGCCATTGCCTTCTCCAGTAATACCTAATACAATGTAAATGATTTTTAAAAAAGAGCTGTATATACAAAGTAAAAGGTATGCAAATAGTTGTAAGAGCAAGGCAAATTCAAGTTTTACTTGCTGAAACTTTCTAGAAAATTGTTTTCCCAAATGTTTTTGATCTGCAGCTGGTAGGAGAAGCAGACATGAAATCCACAGAAATGGAGGGCCCACCGCAGTACTAAAAATGTTTTAACTAGACCTGAAGATATTGGCATGGCCAGATACTGATGCCAGTTGTTAAGCTCAGGGAGGAAAACAAAGTCATAGAATTGGGAAGAGAACATAGGTGACTTCAACTATATAATTTTAGTTTTAAAAAACTTCTAAAGTATGAGAAAAAATGCTTATTTCTTTATCTTGGGTGACTGGTATATGGGGGTATGTTTTTTTATGTTTGTATTTTTTTGTATTTAGACAGTTATTTTTTAAGAAAAACAAACCCACCGCAACCAAAACAGAAATAAAAGCACATATAATTTCAAATAGAATAGAAATATATAGAATTTAAAAGTTCTACTTCATTCCTTTTCTCCATCTCAATCCTTTTCCTAGAGTTAAGTGTAGTTGAGAGCTTGGTGTATATTATTCCAAATAATTTTCTATACATTTACAAATATACTTTCTATATATTAATAGGCTCTTAAGGGAGAAGAATATTGAACATATTGCTGGGACTTGCCCTTTTTACACTAGTAAATTGTATTCTGGACATCTTTCCTTGTGAGAACATATCTATTTAGCTCATTCTTTTTAACTGCTACTTATTATTTCCTATACAGATACTTATAATGTATTTAAAACTAGTGGTAGAAAAGTGGATAGCACTTTTACCTGAAGATAAAGCAAAGCTTCCTTAAGAGTCTTTAAAATTACATTATTTTTCTCCCATCCTATGTAAGTTTGACGTAAAGAAAATCTGAAAATTGCCTCTACCTCTCCCTTTAGAGAGCCATAAGTAGATAAATAGCTGAGAAGAAATCAAACCGAAATAGCACACTGTACCATTACTTTCATTTCAAATCCAACTTTTAAAAAAAGAACTATTATGGGTCTCCAAATAACAAATATATTTTAAGCCCCAGAATTTAAAGATCACTGAATAATGAAAATTATGTAATGCCTTGTACCCAGGATGCTCTGGGAATTATTTCTGAATTCCCACACCATTATCATTAATGGACACCAGCTGTGGGCTCACAGTATCCTGGGTACGTTACACAATAAAAACATAGACAGGATGTTACTGCACATATGCCGTGTGCACAGCTTGGTTCTAATTAGCATCACTGTGAACACATACTTATTGCAGAAAATGGTGCAGTGGCTGGAAGCACAGACCCTGGAGTCAGACTGCCTGGGTTCCAGTCTTGGCTCAGCCACCTTTGCAGCGTGTGACCTTGAGCAAACTACTGAAGCATCATCTTCTCCTTTGAAAAAAGAGGAAAGTATCTCACAAACTTGCTAGGAGAATTAAAAGGAATAATAAGTACACATTGTTTAGGAAAGTGTCTACCCCTTAGCAAGCACTCAACAGATAAAAGGGATGTCATGATTAGTATTACTGAATAATGGCAATACCAAAGGAGTTCTGTTAGGGAAAAGGTTACCAAAAAAAAAAGAATTAAACAGTTTCCTGGATTTCAATAGCTTACAATTTAGAAAGAAATTTGAATATTCCAAAAAGCTACAGTAAGATAGGGTATCACATTCCTATTCAGCTCTAAAAATGTAAACAAAATCACTTCTTGGTTATCCTATCCAAACAGGTAAATATTTAATCAATTTACCTTATTGGAATACCTAATAGATACTATTAGAAACCTAATACTCTTCATATGAAAGAGGTGTGAGTACATTCTAGTGTGTGGGTTGACCGAAAAGTTTTTCAGTATAAAATTTGAAATTAAGTTTATACTTGAGTACACATTGATTTTGATCATATTGATTTCGTGACCCACAAATTCATTCAGAGTTGCTTCAAAAGGCAGTTGAGAGACCACCACTACCCACCAACTAGTAGCATATAAAATTGACCCACACTTTGTAGGAAATACTTTTAAACTTTTAAAGGTAAATTTATATATATTACTTTATAGGTTACAAAGTTCCTGCAATTCACTACTTCCTTTCTCCATAATGGGGACGTGACCATGACATCCTTCCTAACAATTCAGGGCCATGATTCTGAACAGATGATTCAATTTGTCACATAAGGTGACTCTACATCATTCTCTACTCGGTTGGTTCTGCAGTATACGCGTGTGTGTGTGTGTGTGTGTGTGTGTGCATGCATGTGTGTTTTACCCTTGGGGTTTTGAAAATAAAGAATACACCTGCTAAGCAATGATTAGTTTTAAAACTGACACTCAGAAAAATGAGGTTGTGTGTTCTGATTCACTGCAAAGCTAACGCATAAATTACCTGCTCAGCTTCACCAAGCCTTGTCTACCTCATGTTTTCTGCCTTATCTTTTCCAGGTTTTTCTCCAAGAATGTGGATGGCCCTGGTTCTTGTTTTCAACTCAAATTTCATCGGTTCAAGAGATACTTACTGAGTACCTACTAGTTCAAAAGCTCTATCTGGTTCCTAGAGAAGATCCAAAGATAGACAGGCTACTGGTCTCGCTTACAATCCATTTTTAAAAACATTTTTTATTTTCTATGGGGGTACAGCCGATTAACGACGCTGTGATAGTTTCAAGTGAACAGCGAATGGACTCAGCCATACATTCACATGTATATATTCTCCCCCAAACCCCTTTCCCATCCAGGCTGTTACATAACATTGAGCAGAGTTCCATACAGTAGGTAATTAAGGGCCACAGAGAACTTTGCAATGCGGTAGGGATTTAAAGATTAGAGAGTGCCCTCTGGTGGAAGGGGGAGGAGATGTTGAAAAAAGGCGCTCGAGTAAAGACAAATTTTCATAGAAGAGTAAGGAAAACAGGCATTCTGAAGAGCAGACATTAGACAGGAAAATAAAGGGCTATGTTCAGGGCAGGGTTGAGAGGATATTACAAAGACTCTGAATTAAATTAGTCTGAGGAGTCCTGGGGATACCTCGGTATTAAATGAGTCATCAAAAGGTTTTAGACTGGAGAGTTAGGTGAGACGAACTTCATTTGGGGAAGATTTATATGATGTAAAGTGTGTACAATGAGTCAAAGTGGGAGACTAGGGACTTGGAGACCACTGAAAAGGTTATTGCCATATTTCAGATGAGGTGAGACAGCTCCTTCAAGATGACAAGGAAAAGTCAAAGAGGTTGTTAGGTTTAAGGAAAAATAAAACTTGGGAATGTTCCCCTCCCTACTTTTCTTTAAAGGGGAAACAGGGAGCTGAGGTTATATGAAGGGAGAAAAGAAAGAAGAGTAGGGGAGAGATTATTGATGCTAGAAGGGAGAGAAAGGCCAGTCAGTGAATCAAAGTCTAAGAGGAGGGGATGAAATAAATAGCCCAGACGGAGGTGTTCATCTTAACAAGGAAAAGCAAAACTTTTCTCCCCAAAAGAGGATGTGACAAGAGGAGGGAAAACGAAAAGTAGAAACTTAAGAAGTTGGGACCAAGGAAGTTGGGGAATTTATGGCAAGTAATCAAAGCCTTCTCAGAAAGGAGGAGGCAAGTTCATCTGCAGGAACCAAGGGGAGACTAAGTATTTACTGTGAATGGGGGGCACTTGGAAAAGATCAAAGTGGGCATAATAAAGAGTAAAAGAACACTGTTTAAAAATTGCTTAAGACACAAAAGCAACCAACAGAGAAATAAAATGACCTTATTAAAAATTAACAACCTTTGTGATTCCAAGGAACATCATTAAGAAAGTGAAAATACAAGCTACAGAATGGGAGAAAATATTTGTAAATCCTCTATTTGATAAAGATCTAGCATCCAGAATATAAACATAAAACTTTTACAATTCAACAAGTTAAAAATGGTCAAAGATGTGAATAAACATTTCTCCAAAGTAATACAAATATCCAATAAGCACATGTAAAAATATTCACTATTAGTCATTCAGTTCAGTTCAATCGCTCAGTTGTGTCCGACTCCTTGCGACCCCATGAATCGCAGCATGCCAGGCCTTCCTGTCCATCACCAACTCCCGGAGTTCACTCAAACTCACATCCATGGAGTCGGTGATGCCATTCAGCCATCTCATCCTCTGTCGTCCCCTTCTCCTCCTGCCCCCAATCCCTCCCAGCATCAGAGTCTTTGGAAATGCAAATCACAATGGTACCATCTCACACTCATTAGCATGATCACAGATTCATGTTGATGTTTGGCAGAAACAAGCACAATTCTGTAAAGCAATTATCCTTTAATGAAAAAAAAAATTTAATGGCTGTAATAAAAATAACAAGTATTGGTGAAGGTGAAGAGAAATACACTGCTGGTGGAAATGTCAAATGGTGCAGCCATTTTGAGGAAGTTTAGCATTTTCTCAAACAGTTAAACCATATGACATAGCAATTTCATTCTTAGGTATATCTCAAAAGAAAATGCATGAAAATATATATCCACACAAAAATGTATACACAATATCCATAGCAGCCTTCTTTATAATAGAGAGTACAAATATTAACTGATCAATGGCTAAACAAAATGTGGGATAGCCATATCACAGAGTATTATTCAGTCATAAAAAGGAATGACCTACTGATATCAGCTACGACATGCATGAACTTTGAAAACATTATGCTAACTGAGAGGCTGGACACAGAGGGCACATATTCTATGACTGATTTATATTAAACATTCAGAACAGGTAAATCCATCCACAGGGACAGATAGTAAGATTAGTGGTTTCCAGGAACTGGAGGAATGGGAGAACAGGGAAATTCAGAGTGACTGTAATAGGAACAAGGTTCCTTTCTTGCAGTGATGAAAATATCCTGGAATTAGACGGTGTAATGTTTGTACAACTTTGAGAATATACTAGAAATCAGTGATTTGTATAATTTAACAAGTGAATTTTATGGCATGTGAAATGTATCTAAGAAAAAAGATTGTTAGGCAGCTATAAATTCAGACGACCTGTATTTTGTTCTACATCTATTCAGAATGGAATCGTGACTTTTCTAGGCTCTAAAAAGTCATACAAGTCAGACTATGGGAGTTACCCTGAGCAGGGAACCGGCAAGGCAGGTATGACAGAAGGAATGAAGAGCACATTGTTGAAATGGAAATCTCTATAAAAACTCAGGGTCTTCCAAACCGAACAGTAAAAATGCAAACAATCTCATCAGGAAATGGAGGAGGGGGAAGAACAGACATTTCACTGAAGAGAACACACATGTGGCAAATAAGCATAAGAAAGGCTTTTCAACGTCATTAGCCACGAGGGAAATGTAAATTAAAACCACAATGAGCTATCACTACACGTCTCTTAGAATAAAATAAACGATAATGACAACACCGAATGCTGGCGAGGATGCAAAGAACAGGGCTATTTTACTCTGTGGATAGGATTATAAAATGGTACAGTCACTGTAATAAACAGTCGGGCAGTTTCTTATAAAACAAAATATCAACCTATCATATAACCTAGCAATTGCACTCACAGACATTTATCTCAGAGAAATGTAAAAAAAAAAAAAAAAGTTTACTCAAATGTTTATAACAGCCTGATTCAGTAACTGAAAGCTGGAGACAACCCAGATGTCCTTCATCAGGTAACGGTTAAACAGCTGAGTTATACCATGGATATTTCTGGGCAATAAAAAGAAAACTACTGTTAATCTACAACAACCTGGATGAATCTCCAAGGAATTTATGCTGAGTGAAGAGAAACAATGCCAAAAGGTTATATATAGTATGATTTCACTTATATGAGATTCTTAAAATAACAAAAATTATAGAAGTGAAGAATAGATTAGTGGTTGTCAGAGCAAGGGATAGGAGGGTGAAAGAAAGGAAAGGGGCTTAATAAGAGGGATCCCTGAGGTAATGGAAACGTTCTGTATCTTGACTATATCCCTGCCAATACCTCCTTGTGATACTGTGCTGTAGGCTTGCAAGCTAATACTGGGGGTAAACTGGGTAGAGAGTACATTGGATATCTCTTATTATTTTTTAAAACAGCATATGAATCTACAACTGTGTCAAAATAAAAAGTTCAATTAAAAAATAGTTCAGTCTGGGCTGCAGGTAGGTTGATCAAAATTTACATACAATTTTCACACTTATAATACAGGGATTAGAACACCTACTAAGGAGAATTTTTTAAAAATACATATAAAGTGAGTAGATTCTGGAACAAGAGTTCTCTTAACGATAAACAGGTAGTTTAACATCACGTTGACCATTCCTGAAATGGCTCAGAAATTGCATATGGCTGTCCATTTCCAGAGGATTTATCATCAAGGACCATGAACGCACACAGGCTTGCAGGGCACATTCATGACACCTAAATCCCACAAGAAACCAGACTCCAAATGCAAGCTCGGCCCTCTCACTGCGAGACTCCTTCTGTTCAAAAATGTTCTAAGTCATGAAAGAAAGGACTTAAATGGATCTAATACATATTTATGTGAGTTAGAGAACTGCAGTTAAGGGTCAGCTGCAGCACAGAAATTAGCAAAAACTGGCTCTGGAGGCAGACCGCCCTGGATTTGAATCCCACCTCACCAGTTACTAACCACATGACCACAGGCAAAAAAAAAAACAAGTGGTCCTCTGGGTCTTGGCCTCCTCATGTATTATAAGAATCAAAGAGGTATTACATATACGCTACTGCAGCACAGCACTCCATAAGCACTCAATAAATGTTAGCTCTTATTCACAATTCAAAGTGGCTACAATGATGAACCAGCCGAACCCTACCCTTCCCGCACAGAAGGAATCACACCTCTACGTTCTCAGCCTTTGCTTGAACACATCTAGGGATGGGCAGCTCACTGCTTTTCAAGGCAGTCTATTTCAATTTTAGGCAAGTGCAATCACTAAGAAGTTGGTGCTTCTATTTTTATTTCAAATCTTTCCTTCAACTTCCAAACATTGTTCTTGCTCTGACTTTTCTTTTTTTTTTTTTTCTGACTTTTCAAGCTAGGAAAGACATGGGCACCCTTCCACACGGCAGGTCACGTGCCAGGCACCCGCTCTCTCATTATGTAGCACTTCTGGAAACCAGTCTGCTCCTGTGACCCAGGACAGTTGTCTCATGTCAAAAGTAAGAGTCCTAGGTTAAATAATCTCTAGGGTTTTTCCCCCAGAAGCAAGAACCATGATTTTACTTATGCTTTTCCCAGTTATTCTGATTCAGTCTCTCAGGCACTTTTTAGTCCCCTCATTACCTTGCTGCCATCCTTCCAGTCTGCCTCAGTTAGCTGGTCAACACCCTTCTTAAAATGTAACCTCCAGAATGGAACACAAAACTCAAGTTCTGACGATAACACTCGAGGTGCTGTAAAACTCTCTCCTTCCTGTTTGACGCAATTTAATAAAAGCATTTGGGGCTAATGTCTTACTACTTTGCTTTACAATCAGCTTATTATAATTAACTAAAATCTCTCGGGGGGAGGGTTAGCCATAAAATGCTATTGTCTCCATCTTGATAGAGCTGATTTTTGGAACCTAAGAACAGGATTTTATATTTATTTCTGCTTAAGCATCTCTTCTTTAAGCATCTCTTTAAGCTTTGTTCCATCATTTCAGCCAATCAAGTTTTATTTGAATCTGTGTCATGCACTGTCTTAATGAAGGTACACTAATCATATTCTTAATAATCAGAAAAAAAACATTTAAACAATCTTTTAATATTCCACTACATGTACACAAGTGCTTATATGCAAAAACTATAGCTTTACTATTAATGCTGGATTTTCTTTTTAACTTCAAGATATTTAAGAGTTGACTGTACAAATAGTCAGAAAACATGTTTCGGACTTATTAACCTCATCAGTCCTGTTTTAATGATTCTAAAACCTAGCAGTTCTATGTGTGACCTAAAACAGTCAGAGCAAAGAGAGGGGCATGCCTCGCAATGTGTGGGAACTGCCTGGTGGAAAAGGAGCCCAGTCCACCCCACCTTCAAATGTTTGCACCTTCATGCTACTTGTCACAACACTGCCTGCAAGACTTTCCTTTGTTAATTAAATACGGGGATTTGAAACAAGCTAGACCATCTTGTCCTTCAGAGGTGAGAAAGGTAAAAATTATTATGAAAACTTGCTGTCATAGACAATGTAACTAGATCTAAAAAGCTTAGAATTGATGACTGCTAACGTCCATTATAAGAACTTTCAGTGAGAAGCTCTCATGTTTGCTTTTGTAGGACTCCAGAATTTGCCAGGTTATATTTCTTTTTTGTCATGCTGCTGCTGCTGCTGCTAAGTCACTTCAGTCATGTCCCACTCTGTGCGAACCCACAGACAGCAGCCCACCAGGCTCCCGCGTCCCTGGGATTCTCCAGGCAAGAACACTGAAGTGGGTTGCCATTTCTTTTTCCAATGCATGAAAGTGAAAAGTGAAAGTGAAGTCGCTCAGTTGTATCCGACTCTCAGCGACCCCATGGACTGCAGCCTACCGGGCTCCTCCGTCCATAGGATTTTCCAGGCAAGAGTACTGGAGTCGGGTGCCATTGCCTTCTCCCTACTAACGTCCAAATGACGATGCTCAGGTTGGAAGAGGTTCAATTCACTAACTGGACTATGATTCTGGATGTTAGATACTGTCTCTTTCAAAGATAACATTGTCCCAAATTTTTCCTAGCAAAAAAAATGATAACCTATGCTTTTTACTGTCTATAAATTATAGTTCAGTAACATTTTAAAACATGAAAATTGTAAAAATTTCATCTGTCAGGTAAATTTTGGTATTCCTCTCCCCACTGTATGATATCCTCTCTATTCTCTGCGTAAATAGGGACTTGTGATTAACATTTTTGACACTCTCGTTTTACTGATCATCTGTTAATATGTTGACATGTGTATATGTAACAGTAAAAATGCAAAACAACACGGACACTAGAATCTTGACTCACTCCAAATCCTTGATGTTGCTTCACTGTATAGGTTCACCCCTGGTTTTCTCTGTAGGCTTTATGTAAAGGCCACGCCACACAGTTCTTGAGTCGATCTGTGCTGGGGCCACCGTCTGATTCAAGTTGATGACATGTTCCCTCAAGCCAAGTCCCTCTCCTGGGGCCATAAGGGGGTGTTCCTACATCCTTCTCAGACAAAATGGATCCTCTATGACACCTATTCAAATGAATTATTTTTAACCTTATAGAATTTTGGATCCATAACAATGAAACATTAGTATGAACCATGAGCTAGGTCATGGGGATATGCAATTACATTATATGCAACTAAGGGCTTCCCCAGTGGCTCAGAGGTTAAAGCGTCTGCCTCCAACGCGGGAGACCCGGGTTCGATCCCTGGGTCGGGAAGATCCCCTGGAGAAGGAAATGGCAATCCACTCCAGTATTCTTGCCTGGAGAATCCCATGGACAGAGAAGCCTAGTACATTACAGTCCACGGGTCGCAAAGAGTCGGACACAACTGAGCGACTTCACCTTCACCTTCAAGTATGAGATAATAAAGTATGTACTAAAATGGGATTTTATTTGTAATCTATTCTAATCAGCACAATCCAAACAGTATTCATAAAAGAGAACCAGGAGCTTAAGCCTTCATGCTAGAATATCTTCTCTAAGCCCTAGCCTATATACCCACTAGACGCTTCACACTGGGAAATGGGAATCAATTAGTCTGACTTTGCCAATAAATCATTTCACTCTAACTCCTTACACTTTAGCAAGTTTATAAGATAAGTAGGTTAGACTAAATCATTAATTTTTAGTCTAGATGCTCAGACTCATAGGAGACTTCCAAAAACTAATACTGGGCTGGAAGACATTTTTATTTTGAAAAGTTTATTTGCTACATCATCTAAATAAAATGTCAAATTTCTTTTTTTTTCTGAGCTAGAACTACAGTCCTAACTAACCATAATTTTCTCATGTAGACTAGAAATTCTGGTTGGCTTTGGTCAATAAAATCAGAAAAATCAATTATTACTTAATCAAGGCAGGGCAGGATATCTTTTAAATTTTGGAGGCCATGGAAACAAAGTAATTAAAAAGATCTTTGGCAAAGAAAAAAATGCAAATCGTAGAGCTAGGTCACTGAATTAGTCTTTTCAGCCAATATTCACTGTGTATTTACCTGAGCCAGGTTTTCCTCTAGGCCTTAGTATTACAGGGTTAACACTGAGAAGTCCATGGTCACAATCCAATAAAGGAGACAGTCTATTAGGTGCCTTCCAACTGCCGTATGCAAAGTCTATTTATCTGTTAATGGGGAAGTTGGTTGTTGGTGGTGTGGTATTTTAATGTATGATTTCCCCCTTAACTGCAGTTAGGATATAAGAAAATTTCAACTTTCTCACAAAATGCACAACATCTGCCCACTTTTCATAATGATGTCAGCTTTCATGCACTCACCAGGCATTCCTAGGTGTACATTTCAGAAATCTAGAGCTTATACCTCAAACACAAAGAAATGGAGCATTGAGGGGTCCCTCATGAGGCTCCAGTCTAAACTAAAGCAAGGACTGAGGCAGTTCAGGATGACGACCAGCCAGCTTTTCTGTGTCTAGGCCTTAGCACAAGTGAATCCTGAGGGAAGAAGGTGATTCTTAGGTCCTAAATAGTATGAAACAGAACCTGCTTGCTTCTTCCCGCTACATAATAAATCTCTGAAAAACCACAGACACAGACCTTGGAAGGTTACTAGATATTGATGGTTTGGTACAGAGCCATCATGTGTAGGCCCAGAAAACATCATTTCCCTGGCTTGGAGAGCAACAATTTTAAAGTGCTGGGTGGAAATGTGGTCTTAGCCAAGTAGACCTCAAACTGCAAATTCTAAGTGGTATCCATTTTAATGGAAAATAAATTGCTTCCAACAAGACGCTGCTCAACCCTTGAATGGTCAGAGTTTATTACATATATTAAAGGATCGAAGTTTCTTAATCCTCTATTTCCAAATACAGAGTTTAAGCATCATAAAAGAACACGTTTCCCTTAAGTGAGTTCTGATCCAATATGCTTTTTGCAACTTCTAATGAAAAGCATAGTGACAAATACTCAAATAAGATATGACTATAGAACGCTATCCTCTTAGACAGTATGTTCCTTTTACATAGGTTCAGAGTACATCATGAGAAACGCTGGACTGGAAGAAACACAAGCTGGAATCAAGATTGCCAGGAGAAATATCAATAACCTCAGATATGCAGATGACCTCACCCTTATGGCAGAAAGTGAAGAGGAGCTAAAAAGCCTCTTGCGGAAAGTGAAAGAGGAGAGTGAAAAAGTTGGCTTAAAGCTCAACATTCAGAAAACGAAGATCATGGCATCCAGTCCCATCACTTCATGGGAAATAGATCGGGAAACAGTGGAAACAGTGTCAGACTTTATTTTTTTGGGCTCCAAAATCACTACAGATGGTGATTGCAGCCATGAAATCAAAAGACACTTACTCCTTGGAAGAAAAGTCATGACCAACCTAGATAGTATATTCAAAAGCAGAGACATTACTTTGCCGACTAAGGTCTGTCTAGTCAAGGCTATGGTTTTCCCTATGGTCATGTATGGATGTGAGAGTTAGACTGTGAAGAAGGCTGAGTGCTAAAGAATTGATGCTTTTGAACTGTGGTGTTGGAGAAGACTCTTGAGAATCCCTTGGACTGCAAGGAGATCCAACCAGTCCATTCTGAAGGAGATCAACCCTAGGATTTCTTTGGAAGGAATGATGCTAAAGCTGAAACTCCAGTACTTTGGCTACCTAATGTGAAGAGTTGACTCATTGGAAAAGACCTTGATACTGGGAGGGATTGGGGGCAGGAGGAGAAGGGGATGACCAAGGATGAGATGGCTGGATGGCATCACTGACTCAATGGGTGTGAGTCTGAGTGAATTCCAGGAGTTGGTGATGGACAGGGAGGCCTGGTGTGCTGCGATTCATGGGGTCACAAAGAGTCGGACATGACTGAGTGACTGAATGTATCAAAGAAAACAATCACGTATGTATCCATATAAGCATTCAGAGTTGCTTCCCCTGTAAATCCTCTATTTGACCCATTTCTTCTACATAAGTTCCATATGGAAAGTCAGGTCCCATTCAAAAAACCAATTCTCTAAATTCAGTCATTCTTTCCCCTGATGAAAGGACAGGAATTTGTGAGAATATAAGTCTTGAGAATATAGGCAGAGGAAAATGCTCTGAAAAATGAAAAACTCTATGAACAAGAATAGAAGGTTCCTGGACTCTGAGTGTAAAACAATCCCCCTTCTAGTCATCTCCCAGTCTAAGATGTCCAGATATGGGTATCTGATAGAGGCCCACAGTTGTCACCAGAAATCTCAATTCCAGCCATCACATACACTCAGAAATGTTGGCTTCATCTGCTTGGCTGGCAGAGATTTGCTCTTGGATATAGACTGCTAGAGGGAAAAGTTGTGACGTCTGCAATCACAGCACTCTTGCCCTGATTCTTTCCCCAGAAAACATCTCTTTTGCCAACTGTCCTGGAATATTTCCCCTGGGAGATCTATAAGCCAAGGATGACAGATTGTAGCACATCCATGTCAATGGTAACTGAACACAGTTTAAGAGTAAACTGTCATTACCTATCATGGCTTAATGTTTATGTAAATCAAAGAAGCCACCTTCTACTTAACACACACACACACAATCATTTTTCCTTTTCTTCTCAGGAATAATGGTGTACCACTCTGGGAGAGGAGATATTACTAGATCAGCTAAGGTTTTGTTTGAGAAAAATCATTACAAAGGAATGGGAATTTCTTTAAAATATTCTTAAATATAGAAGAAAAATGTTCAATGGTGATACAGCAAAAATATGAATCATAACTATAAGAGACTGTAAAAATAAATAGCAAAAGACCATTTTGACATATTGGATTGGCAAAGTTTAGAAAGCCAACACTGTTCTTGGGACAGCTTTTATACTGGGCATTTTGGCTATATGTTTCAAAACTAGAAAGTTCATAATCGCTGACTCACTAATTCTACTTAGGAGCATTTACTTTAAAGAAATGATCAGAATATACATAAAGATTTATAAATGGAAATGTTTACCTGAAGGATTATTGTAATAGAAAAATCTTTCTGTTTTTATAGGGATATGGAGTTGGCTAAATAAAATGTGGTATAGCTATGAGAGGATATTACGCAACTGTTTTTTAAAGGATATATTCTACCATATCCAATAGCATTCAAAAAAACTTTACTAAGCAGTTACTATCGGCCAGACTTAGATTTGTGCATATGCACACCCCCCAAATTATATATACATATACATAAAGAAACGGCTATAATGCAATACACTGATAATTTTATCATTGACTATTATTGTCTTGGTGTGATACATGTAATTTAAAGTTTCATCTTGATTTGCAAGATTTCCAAAAGAAGGCATACTGCTTTCATATGCAGAAGAAACAATGAGTCACAATAGTAACAAAAGTCAAATTTAACTGAATACTCATTTTGCACCAGATTGAATAAATAAGCACTTTTCAGTAATTATCTCATTTAATTCTCACCAAAATTTTATGTGACTATAAGTATTCCCATTTTGAAACTACAGTAGTGGCAAAGTTGGGACTTGAACACAGGTCTAACTCCAAAGTTGTATCCTTCACTACCATTAATCACTAAGGGACACCACATTTCTGAGTTAACGTTCCTGGAAGCAAGTTTTCCAAAAAGCACTATCACATTCAGTCTCAACTGGAAAGAGAAAAATAGAAAATAAATGAGTTTCTGGAATTTATCTGTGCTGAAAGGACAAAGATCGTACATTAATGGCTAAATATGGAATCAAGAAAGATGGTACTGATGAACATACCTGCAGGGCAGCAATGGAGATGCAGACATAGACACCAGACTTAAGGACACGAGGAGGTGGGGAGGGAGAGGGTGGGACTCATGGAGAGACTAGCATGGGAACATACTCACCAGCATATATAGCCAGTGGGAATTTGCTGTATTGCTCTGGGAACTCGAACTGGGGCTCTGGGACAGCCTAGAAGCATGGGATGGGTGGGAGGTTGGGGGGAAGTTCAAGAGGGAGGGGGCATATGTACTCTCGTGGCTGATTCACGTTGCTGTATGGCAGAAACTGTGAAGCATTTTAAAATATTAAAAAAAAATTTTTTTAAGCTCAAGGAATCCTTTTATAGGCTAAATTTTGGTAGCCAACAATTTTGTAAGCCCATCATAATAATGAAACTAGCTATCTAAATTCACCAAGCAACTCAGACAAGAGCTCCAGGAATCTCTAGAGTATAGTATGTATGCACTTAGTTCTCTTGCCTTACATATTATTGATGGTAAATAAATAGTAATTGTTGACAATGATGATAAAGGAAATTTCAGCGACACAAACCACAGTTCATTTGGGTTTTGCTAAAATTGGAAAATGTCTATGATCCAGAAGATTGGACCAAGGCTCAAGCAGTGTCAGCCCAGTCAGTGTGCACTCAGCAGGACTTTAAGGCCTCTGATTTAGGGGAAAGACCACATTTTCACATGGATGAACCATCCTAGACATCTAAAACATACATTTTAGGGACCACTTCACATATTTTGAAGGAGGCATCCACATCTTTAAAAATCTACACATTGATCTTTCACTGAATATTTTTAAATGTTTTTTTTTAAAAAACCTTAAGTACACACATGTATTTAAATATGTCTTTTCATTTAAAAAAATATTTTATGTTTCTTGTATCCAGATCATAGCTTTATAGCACAGTAAATTAAATCATTTCCCATTAATTTTTGTCTTTTTTCCACTGCTGCTGTAGCCAAACTAGTGAGATCAGTTACTCTGCAATAACTCATTATAATTGAAAAAATTCAAATGGTCAAATTGGACTCATAGATAACAACCTGTCTTAAATATGCAAATTACACAGTATCTATTAAAATACCTGCAAAATTTTGAACTTACTGGAAACTAATCAGGCAAAATTGATGTGGATGCCACCTTTAATGAGCAAACTAAATACCACAGTATTTTGAAAGCTGGCAAGATCTCCACAACCTCTAATTGTGAGTGAGATAAATGGATGGTCAGGCTTATTCCAAAAAGAGTACACCATGACCTGAATGGTAGAGGAGATATCAGTAAAAAGGGTAGAGATACTCCGATTTCCCCAGCATAGATCTGGTCTTACACTACCTGCTGAAGAGGATGCAAAGAACTTCTTACATGTATTGTGATCAGATAATGATCATAAATGATCAGATAAGTAACAGCAAAATTTAAAAAGACCTGTAGCATGCTGAAGTTCAAAGCCAAAAGAAGTTTGACAATTTAAATAAATTGACAGGGAAATATAAACTTCTCACTTTTTACCAAAGTGATTAAACAAGTGTCCAGAATACTCAAAAACATGATCACTAACAAATTTAATAAGTACTTTTCCTTTGAATAGGGAAGAGAGAAAACCAGACATACTGAGTAACTTAAGCCTGCAAAGTTCTTTCAAACACTGCCTATTATTGGACAGGTAAAATAGATGTGAATTTTTTAAAATTTCACTGAAAAACAATTAACAAACACCTGCTTTAGAAAATAACTATGTAGACTTCATGAAAGTTATGAAGATGAGAGGAACTTATCTAAAAGTTGTCATGATTTATGTATCCTTAAACAACAAAAGGTAACCCCTAAAGATTTAGGTAATTTTTCTTGCTTGCATATTATGCACATGTGTTATAGACTGTTACAGAAAAATCTCCCAATCTCACCCATTTGCAAAGTAAAAAATAAGATTATTGAGAAAACAGAGGGTGGATGGAGGGGAACAGATCTAAATTTTCCTCTCAGGGCAAATGCTAAGTATTTTCTAACTAGAGCTGTTTTTCAAGTCACTAAAGACATGTTAACCTCTTCTTTAATATGTTTTTCTCTAGAAAGGAAATATATTTTCCAAATCCTATATCCTGTAACCCTTTTCTTCTAAGGATATCATACAGCCCTATATTGGCTTAAGTCATCAAACCTTGCCATACTTTAAACTCAGATAAGCAGGAGAGGATTACCTCAAAAAGAAATTTATATAAAAATGTCAAAGAAGACTTTCTATAAAATATTTCAGACCATAAGGAAAAGCATGTCACTATCTTAAAATTCATATGGAAGCTCAAGGGAACTGGAATAGCCAAACAATATTGAAAAAGAAGAACAAAGTTGAAGACTCCACATTTCCAAATTTTAAAACTTACTATGGGTGGCGCTAGTGGTAAAGAATCTGCCTGCCAATTCAGAAGACAAAGGAGATGTGGGTTCAATCCCTGGGTCAGGAAGATCCCCTAGAGAAGGGCAAGGCAACCCACTCTAGTATTCTTGCCTGGAAAAATCCCATGGACAGAGGAGACTGGCAGGCAACAGTCCTTAAGGTTGCAAAGAATCAGACACAACTTAGCATGCACATGTAGCTATATGCTACATGCAGATCAGGAAGCAACAGTTAGAACTGGACATGGAACAACAGACTGGTTTCAAATCGAGAAAGGAGTACATCAAGGCTGTATATTGTCACCTTGCTTATTTAACTTATATGCAGAGTACATCATGAGAAACACTGGGCTGGATGAAGCACAAGCTAGAATCAAGATTGCTGGGAGAAATATTAGTAACCTCAGATATGCAGATAACACCACTCTTATGACAGTGAAGAAGAACTAAAGAGCATCTTGATGAAAGTGAAAGAGGAGAGTGAAAAGTTGGCTTAAAACTCAACGTTCAGAAAACTTTAAGATCATGGCAAATAGATGGTGAAACAATGGAAACAGTGAAGACTTTATTTTTGGAGGTTCCAAAGTCACTGCAGATGGTGACTGCAGCCATGAAATTAAAAGACACTTGTTCCTTAGAAGAAAAGTTATGACCAATCTAGACAGCATATTAAAAAGCACAGACATTACTTTGTCAACAAAGGTCCATCTAGTCAAAGCTATGGTTTCTCCTATAGTCATGTATGGATGTGAGAGTTGGACTACAAAGAAAGCTGAGTGCCAAAGAATTGATGCTTTTGAACTGTGGTGTTGGAGAAGACTCTTGAGAGTCCCTTGGACTGCAAGGAGATCCAACCAGTCCATCCTAAAGGAAATCAGTCCTGAATATTCACTGGAAGGACTGATGTTGAAGCTGAAACTCCAATATTTTGGCCACCTGATGTGAAGAATGACTCGTTTGAAAAGATCTTGATTGGGAAAGACTGAAGGCAGGAGGAGAAGGGGACAACAGAGGATGAAATGGTTGGATGGCATCACCGACTCAATGGACATGAGTTTGAGCAAAATCTGGGAGCTGGCGGTAGACAGGAAGGCCTGGTGTGCTGCGATTCATGGGGTCGCAAAGAGTCAGACACGACTGAGTGACTGAACTGAACTGATAGCTATAGTATAAGATCAAAACAGTGTGGTATTTGCGTAAGGAACAGACCAATGGAACACAATAGAGAGCCCAAAAATGAACCCTCCCATATAAGGTAAAACAATTTACAACAAGGCTGCCAAGACTGTTCAGTGGGAAATGGATAAACAAATGATGTTGAGATATTTATGGGTAAAAGAATGACATCGGACCCTTATCTTACACCATACACAAAAGACAATTCAAAATAGATCAAAGACCTAAGTATGAGAGCTAAAACTATAAAAGTCTTAGAAAAAAACATGGAGGAAAAGCTTATGACATTGGATTTGGCAATAAGTTCTTGGATAGGTCAATCAAAAGTTCAGGCAACAAAAGCAAAAATAGATAAATCTGACTTCATCAAAACTGAAAACTTTTGTGCATCAAAAACCACTATAAATGGATTGAAAAGGTAACCCACAAAATGGGAGAAAATATTTGCAAGTCATATCTAAGAAAGGATTAATATCCAGAATATATAGAGAACTCCTACAACTCAACAACAAAAAATAACCCAATTTAAAAATGGGAACAAGACTTGAATAAACATTTCTTCAAAAAAAAAAAAAACACAAAACAGATGGCTCATAAGAACATGAAAAGACGCCCAGCAACACTTATCACTGAAAGTAAAAGTGAAGTCGCTCAGTGGTATCCGACCCTTTGCGACCCCATGGACTGTAGCCTACCAGGCTCCTCCGTCCATGGGATTCTCCAGGCAAGAGTACTCAAGTGGATTGCCATTTCCTTCTCCGAACACTTATCGCTACGGAAATGCAATCAAAACCAAGTGAGATGACTTCCCTGGTGGTACAGTGGATAAGAATCTGCCTGCCAGTGCAAGGGACACAGGTTCTTACCTGGTCTGGGAAGATTCCACATGCCACAGGGCAGCTAAGTCCATAAGCCACAGCTACTGAGCCATGTGCTACAACTACTGAAGCCCATGCACCTAGAGGCCGTGCTCTGCAATGAGAGGCCAGCCCTACGCAATGAGGTACGCCCTCACTCGCCCCAACTAGAGAAAGCCCATGCACAGCAACAAAGACTCACTGCAACCAAAAATACATAAATTATATTCAAAAAACCCAGTGAGATAGCACTTCACACCTATTAGAATGGCTGTTATTCAAAAATCAGGAAATAAAAAGCAGAGGCAAGAACATGGAGAAATTGGAGCCCTTTTCATTGTTCATGGGAATGCAAGATGGGCAGTCACTCTGAAAAAAATATGGTTATTTCCTAAACAAATAAACATAGAATTACCATATGATCCAGTAATTCTATTTCTAGATATATACCCAAAGGAATTAAAAAACCAGGGACTGGAACAGATATTTGTATACTCATTATTCAAAATAGCCAAAAGATGGAAGCAAACCAAATGTCCATAAACACACGAATGGGTAAATAAAATGTGGTATTTACATACAAGGGAATATCATTCTGACACATGCTGCAACAGAGAAGAAACTTTAAGACGTTATGCTAAGTGAAATAAGCCAATCACAAAAGAAAAAATACTGTATGATTCTACTTATATGGGGTACTTAGAGGAATCAAATTCAGAGAGACAGAAGACAGAATGGAGGATTATTATTTAATAGGTACAGAGTTTCAGTTTGGGAAGGTGATAAAGTTCTGAAGATGGATAGTGGTATGTTGTCATAACATTGTAAATGCACTTAGCGGAACTTAGTTACACCCTAAAAGTGATTAAAATGGCATGTATATTTTACCACAGTTTAAAAAATATAACGTGTCTTAGTTTTAGACCGCTGTAACAAGATACCATTAACTGAGTAGCTTATAACAATATAAATTTATTTCTCACCCATTTTGGAGGCTAGGTATTCCCAGATCAAGAAGCCAGCAGATCTGGTTTCTGGTGAGGGCCTAATTTCTGGTTCACAGACTACTGTCTTCGGTGTCCTCACATGGCAGAAGGGGCAAGGGAGCTCCCAGGGGTATCTTTTATAAAGGCACTAATCCCATTCATGAAGACTTCACTCTCATGACTTAATCACCTCCCAAAGGCCCTATACTGTCACACTGGGGATTGGGTTTCAACATAAGAATTTGGGAAGGACACAAACCTTCAGTCTATAATAGCATGTCTCTGAGATCACAAGCAAATAACATTTTGTAAATCTTTTATTTATAAAATTTTGTATGTATTTCCAAACCTAACTTTTAAATTAAGAGTTCATATATGCACTGTTTATCTTTCAAAACTTGACAGTATTTTAAAGAGTCTGTCCTTTTATTAAGGATTTGTGTATATAGGAGATTGTGTATGTATATTTGTTGATGTTTAGTCCCTAAGTTGTGTCCAACTCCTTGCAACCCCATGAACTGTAGCACGCCACGCTTCCCTGTCCTTCATTATCTTCTGGTGTGTGTTAGTTACTCAGTCGTGTCTGACTCTTTGCAACCCCATGAACTGTAGCCCACCAGCTTCCTCTGTCCGTGGAATTCCCCAGGCAAGAATACTGGAGTAGGTTGCCATTTACTTCTCCAGGGAATCTTCCAGACCCAGGGAACAAACCCTGCAGGAGCATTGCAGGCAGATGCCTTACCATCTGAGCTATTAGGGAAGCCATTATCTCCTGGAGTTTGCTCAAACTCATGTCCATTGTGTCAATGGTACTGTCCAACCATCTCATCCTCTGTTGACCCCTTCTTTTCCTGCCCTCAATCTTTCCCAGCATCTGGGTCTTTTCCAATGAGTTGGCTCTTTGCATCAGGTGGCCAAAGTACTGGAGTTTCAGCATCGGCCTTTGCAATGAATATTCAGGGTTGATTTCCTTTAGGATTGACTGGTTTGGTCTCTTGCTGTTCAAGGGACTCTTAAGAGTCTTCTCCAGTACCACAATTTGAAGTATCAGTTCTTTGGTGCTTAGCCTTATTTATGGTAAAACTCTCACATCCATACTCCAGGGGATCTTCCCAACCCGTGAATCAAACCTGGGTCTACCATCTGAGCCATCAGGGAAGTCCATATGTATATTTAATTTCCCATGGATTCCCCAAAGTTTTAAATTCTATATTTACTACCCAAATAAACAAGAGCTTTGAGGAAACAAACCGCTTGTGTGAGTGTTTTTCTAGGTTTCTAACTACCTCTGATGCAACCAGAAAATAAAAGTATATGTTTCTTTCCCTGCTCAAAAGTTAATGGCATCCACAGATGAATGGCTAAGTAAACATGGTATATATATATACAGCAGAATATTCAGTTCACTTCAATTGTGTCCAACTCTTTGTGACCTCCTGGACTACAGCATGCCAGGCTTCCCTGTCCATCGCCAACTCCTGGAGCCTACTCAAACTCATGTCCATCATATTGGTGATGCCATCCAACCATCTCATCCTTTGTCATCTCCTTCTCCTCCCATCTTCAATCTTTCCCAGCATCAGGGTCTTTTCAAATGAGTCAGTTCTCTGCATCAGGTGGCCAAAGTATTGGAGTTGCAACTTCAACATCAGTCCTTCCAATGAACACTCAGGACTGAACTCCTTTAGGATGGACTGGTTGGATCTCCTTGCAGTCCAAGGGACTCTCAAGAGTCTTCTCCAACACCACAGTTCAAAACATCAGTTCTTCAGGGCTCAGCTTTCTTTGTAGTCCAACTCTCAAATCCACACATGACTACTGGAAAAACCACAGCTTTGACTAGATGGACCTTTGTTGGCAAAGTAATGTCTCTGCTTTTTAGTATGCTGTCTAGGTTGGTCATAGCTTTTTCTTCCAAGGAGCAAATGTCTTTTTTTAATGGCTGCAGTCGCCATCTGCAGTGATTTTGGAGCCTCAAAAAATAAAGTCTCTCACTGTTTCCATTGTTTCCCCATCTATTTCCATGAAGTGATGGGACTGGATGCCATGATTTTAGTTTTCTGAGTGTTGCACTATAATCCAACTTTTTCATTCTCCTCTTTCACTTTCATCAAGAGGCTCTTTAGTTCTTCTTTGCTTTCTGCCATAAGAGAGGTTTCATCTGCATATCTGAGGTTATTTCTCCCAGCAATCTTGATTTCAACTTGTGCTTTATCCAGTCCGGCATTTCTCATGATGTACTCTGCATATAAGTTAAATAAGCAGGGTGACAATATACTGCCTTGACATACTCCTTTCCCTATTTGGAACACATCTGTTATTCCATGTCCTGTTCTAACTGTTGCTTCCTGACCTGCATACAGATTTCTCAAGAGGCAGGTTAGGTGGTCTGGTATTCCCATCTCTTTCAGAATTTTCCGCAGTTTCTTGTGATCCACATAGTCAAAGGCTTTGGTGTAGTCAATAAAGCAAAAGTAGATGCTTTTCTGGAACTCTTGCTTTTTTGATGATCCCAGAGGATGTTGGCAATTTGATCTCTGGTTCCTCTGCCTTTTCTAAATCCAACTTAAACATCTTGAAGTTCATGGTTCACACACTGTTGAAGTCTGGCTTGAATGTTATTTGGTCTTAATAGGGAAGGAAATTCTGATACATGCTATGAACATAGGTGAATCTTGATGACATTATGATAAGTGAAAGAAGCCAGTCACAAAAAGGGAAATACTGTATGATTCCACTTACATGAGGTATTTAGAATAGTCAAATTCATAGAGACAGAAAGTAGAATGGTAGTTGCCAGGGCTGGCGGGAGGAAAGAGTAGGAAGTCGTTGTTAAGCAGGTAATGGAGATGGATGGTGGTGATGGTTGTACCATACTATCAATGTATTTAATACCACTAAACTGTACACTTGAAAATGGTTAAGATGGTAAGTTTTAAGTTGCACATATTTTACCATAATTTTAAAAATTGGAGGAAAAGTTGAAGGGAGAAGTCCAAAAGGTAGTGGACCCTTCCGATCTGCGGCTCAAGAAAGAAGAAGGATTAGAGACAAAAATGTAGGAGTCTTTTGTCACGGGAGTATCATTCTGTACCTCTGCCTGGTATACTGTGTACTTGTCTCAGCCTCCATAATTGCTGCTGCTGCTGCTGCTGCTGCTGCTAAGTCGCTTTAGCTGTGTCCGACCCTGTATAACCCCATAGACAGCAGCCCACCAGGCTCCCCCGTCCCTGGGATTCTCCAGGCAAGAACACTGGAGTGGGTTGCCATTTCCTTCTCCAATGCATGAGAGTGAAAAGTGAAAGTGAAGTCGCTCAGTCGTGCCTGACTCTTCAAGACCCCATAGACAGCAGCCCACTAGGCGCCCCCAGCCCTGGGATTCTCCAGGCAAGAATACTGGAGTGGGCTGCCATTTCCTTCTCCACATAATAGACTGGAAACTGTTAAAGGGCAATGGAATGAACACCCTGCTCAGCTCTTTGTCCCATGCAGCATTAGCACATCACCAGAAAGGGGTTCCATAAATATTTAAAAGAATTTAACCACGTCTGAGCAATAGATAGAATCTACAGTCTTTTTCCATGTGGTCTACCTAGACCTGAAATATACAGATTTCTTCTAAATCCTGGCTAATCATTCTGGGCCATTTGTAAATAGAAGGTCAGAGGTTTACACCTGGACCATAATGTCTTATTTCACAATCCATTTTACTACGTGAACATCATTGGGTAAAAAGTACAAACCAGAACCTTCCCTTTTTGGATTTATTTGGCTCCAGACTCTCCTTGTATGTCCACCTCTTCTTGAGAATACTGGCACAGGTTTTCACAGCCAAAAATAAGGCACAAGGTCAAGCATATCCTTCTGCAGAGAAGATATTCCCTCCCTTCCTTCTGAAAACACTTCAGCTAACCTTGTTTTAGTTTGGCTGCTTTGCCTCATTTCAAAAATATTTCATTATACTCCATAGCCCTTCCCTTGATGCCCCAGTTAATTAAGTTTACATAATTTCCTACTGATTGGTTTTGAACAGCTTGCTCTGGATTTTCTCTCCTTTAATTTCTGCCTTTACTGACTGCTTAAAATCTTCCACTATGAACCTGGAGAAGTATTTGTAGCTGCAAAATTCA
The DNA here is from genome assembly GCA_006408695.1 of Aepyceros melampus. NCBI lineage: Eukaryota > Metazoa > Chordata > Mammalia > Artiodactyla > Bovidae > Aepyceros > Aepyceros melampus. The sequence continues at coordinate 139,654 of SJXQ01009888.1, forward strand.
CTGTTCTACACAATGTAAAGCAAATCCATATTGTGATTCTTTAAGACATCTGAGATCATCTTTCCAGGAAAGAGAGAGACTGTTAGGTGGAAACCAGCAATAAGTCAGGAATAATAAACACGAAGAAGTCATTAGTTATAATCTTTCACGTACAAAAATGAACCACGGCTCATTTCTTTATTTATAATGTGTATAAAGGGCTTCCCTGGTGGCTCAGATAGTAAAGAATCTGCCTGCAATGCAGGAGACCCGGCTTTGATCCCTGCATTAGGAAGATCCCTTGGAGGATGGCATGGCTAACCACTCCAATATTCTTGCCTGGAGAATCCCCATGGATAGAGGAGCCTAGTGGGCTACAGTCCATGGAGTTGCAAAGAGTTGGACACAACTGAGCAACTAAGCATAGCATATAATTTATTTCACATTTACTAAGATGCTTTGAGATTCCTTCTCTGTGCTTAGGAACTCAGAGGATTAATAAAAAAAATTATTAGTATGTGTTTAAAAATTATTGCTCAAGGTGATTTATGTCCCTTCTCAAATAAAACTCTGAACTGACATTTCTGTGTTTTTGTGCCATAACTGAATGGCTTATAAGGTGTTGAAAAATCCATTTATTTTGGCCATCTTAGTGGCTGCTGTGAACTGCAGCACAACCAATGAAAGTTTCCAGTAAGGAACATGGTCAAAATTAATGGGTCAGCTGTGCCACAAGCTGGTCCATCTGCTGCATATACACAGCCTCAGAGGACAATGAGGAGGGAAAGTGAATCCGGAACATCACCACCAACATCCTAAGATCTTTCACAACCACAGCGGGCTTTGAAATTACTCTGAAACTTGCTTCTTCCATGAATTCTTTCATGGGAATAATGTGGGGACAATAAAATGATTTATTTTCATATTTTGGTCACTCTGAACACTGATCTAAGTTTAATGCAATTTTCTTCTTGCCATGTTAACTCCGGAAAACAAGGGCCCCTTCCTCCACTAGCTCATATCAGAATACAGACAAGCGAGTTTTAGGGTTGCAGCAAATCTCCTTCAAATACACTCGATCCACCAATCACGAATAAGTCTGAAATGGCAAAACTAAACAAATGCATTGTTTTGAAAGTCCTCTCTGGTGACTTTTCTGGTGTGAGATCACCCCACCCTCCCCTCACTCCAGAGTCTGACCCATGCTCGGTCAGCCAGGATTCCTGCCAAGTGACAACCAGTCCTCCTCCCTGGAGAGATCAGTGCTTTATCTCTGGTGATCTTCTCTGTAACTGACAGTCAAATGTGTTGACTTTTCAGAAACATGTTTGTACAAATCTCATTCCAGTATCTTATTTCTGTTGAGGATTATCTTGTTTCATATGCCAAGAAACATTGTAAGATGGGAGTTTTCTTTAAAAATTAAAAAAAAATCAGTTTCCACATACAGCCTGAATATTTTTTTTTACCTAGACATTAATAATAACTTCCTGAAAGCATAGCTGAAGGTCATATTATGCAGTGATGAGATGTCAAGCAAAAGAATACATACATTTCAATTTACAAGCTCACAAACAAGTGTCGGTACTTGGAGGGAAAAAATTCATAGGCGTGGGAATGAAAGATAAGATATGGAACACTGGCTAATTGGTTAATTCACAAGGATAGCTTCTCCTTGGAACAAGCATAATTCCCATTATGATAAGCACTTTGCAGGTGTGCTGAAAGGAGGCGAGATAAAGTTTGGCAATTAAGTTAGTGTTTTCCCCAGTGAATTCTGACTCCAACGAGCAGTACCAAAGGGGTGTGATGCAATTATGAAACAAAATTTCTCAGGATTTTGTGGCTGAAGATACTCTGTCAACAATTTACTGAAAACACTCATAATTCACGACAGGCTTCTCAAAAAATTTCTGATCATACTCTTTTTTTTAAAGCATTTTTAGGCATTGCTTTATTATTATTATTTTAGAATTTATTAATTTTTGGCTGTGCTGGCTTTTCTCTGGTTGCCACACGCAGGGGCTACTCTCTAGTGCTGGGCGGGCTTCTCACTGTGATGGCTTCTCTTATCATGAAGCAGGGACCCTCGGGTGTACAGGCTTCAGAAGTTGCGGCACGTGGGCTCAGTAGTTGCAGCTCCGGGGCTCCAGAGCACAGACTCAGTAGTTGTGGTGCACGGGCTTAGATGCCCCATGGCACGTGGGATCTTCCCCGATCAGGGATCAAACCTCCATTGGCAGGCATATCTTTACCACTAAGCCACCAGGGAAGCCCTCATCATACTCTTTAAGGGAGAGATCAAGATGCCTTTCTTTTTACCTTTGGGCCTCAGGGGACATACGTTAAGTAGCACAGGGTACTTCATATGACATCAAAACAGTGAAAAGAAAACTAGAAACATGCAAACTAATACTCTCTTTAGGATGCTATGGGGGAGATGAAGATATGCAGTCCCACAGAAAAGAGCAGGAGGGAATCAAGATGTCCCCAAGACCCTAAACAGCATCCATTTTAAGGGAGAAAACTTATTTGATAAACTCCTCTTAAAATATTCAAAATAATGATCAAGATTCAATTTCATTTCTCATGCCAGTCTTACATGGCTTCTAATTGTTATAATATCTTCAGGCTCTGTGCCTAAATTGGGGAGGTAAAACTGCCGTCTATTCAGTCTGGCACAGCTGAGTGTGACCAGACCACTTCGGTGGTCCTGCACAGGCCTCCCAACTGGCTGGCGAGCTCCTAGCAGGGATTCCACTGAGCGCAGGATTTTTTCCTCCACTGTTTTTATTTCATTGCTCTTGAACACTTTACTGTTTTTTCCTGCTATCAGTGTTAGATGTTCTGAATCCTTTGCTGTTCAGTGCATTTGTTGTGTGTGTTAACACTTAAGACACTCAGATAAAGGTGAACCTAGAATAAAACAAGATCCATGGGATCAAACTATGAAAATAATAGGACGTTCAGAAACAATGCTGAAGGCAAAGACAGAAAAAAACATACAGACATAGAGCACGTTTAGAGGGCCGCACCATGTCAGATCAGCGGTTCATTCAGTTCAATATCTTCTGGCAGCGGCACCAGGGTGAGTACTGTGGTAAAGCTTGTCATTCTCGCTCTTTGATTTTGCCCTCAAAAGGTTAGAAAGACATCCTGAACATATCTAACTTTCATTAATAATACATCAAGGATCTGGTCATAACCAGATCCTTGGATCCATCGGTACTTCTATCCAGTAAGTTGTGCTTTCTCTAATTGTTGACATGAATAATTCTTTTATTTATTTTAAAACAACATGGATGCTAGTCCAGACTCTGTCAGTCACTGAGCATTTGACCTTGGGTAAGGTGAATAAAGGAGAAGGCAATGGCAACCCACTCTAGGACTCTTGTCTGGAGAATCCCATGGGCGGAGGAGCCTGGTGGGCTGCAGTCCATGGGGTTGCTAAGAGTCGAATACGACTGAGCGACTTCACTTTCACTTTTCACTTTCATGCACTGAAGAAGGAAATGGTAATCCACTTCAGTGTTCTTGCCTGGAGAATCCCAGGGACGGGGGAGCCTGGTGGGCTGCCATCTCTGGGGTCGCACAGAGCTGGACATGACTGAAGCGACTTAGCAGCAGCAGCAAAGTGAATAAACTCTGTATCTGAATCCCCATCTATATAATAAGGGGGCATAGGCAAAGTGATTAATGAGGTCCCTCACTACTCTAAAATTTAATGATTTGGCTACCAAATTTCAAGAGGATGATCATGCACCCATCTTTACCTTACACACGCCCCTTGGCTGAAGTTAGCTTCCTCCACCTTTGTTTTCTCTAGACGTCAAAATAGCAGTTTCTTGTGGGTGAAGGGAACCTCAAAAATCTAATACAACTCACAGGATGCTGAATCACTTGAATAGAATTCCCTACTAGGAGTCATCTTGCTCCTGTTTGGATACTATTATTGAGAGAGAATTATACGATCTCCCAAGGTGGCCCAATTCATTTTCAACTAATTCCAATTGTCAGAAATTATTCTGATATGAATTCAGAATAAATATTGGAACACATCCATCTCCTTGTAACTTCCTGCTTCTTCCCTTTGGAACAAGACAGCCCATCTCTAAAACTCTCTTTTCTATAGGATCTACACGATAGATATTCTAATACGAAAGAAGCTACCACATTCTTCTAAGTCTTCTCTCCAGACCCATCACTGGAGAATATAACCTTTATTCCTATTTCATGGTGTTCAAGCCTTTCATTGGCTGCTCTTCTCTGAACAAACTCTAGGTTGACAGTGTGTGTCTTAATGTACATCATCCTAGATGGAAACTAATATTTTAGCCATGGGACAGTTAAGTAGTGAGGACAAATGCATTATATCTTCCCTTGCTTCAAACATCTATTTAGATGTTTTTGTTAACATAACTAAGATCATGTAACTTATGAGACTGACACTTTTTAATATTTTTAATGCATTGCTATCCAGCTCTATGTCCCCTTACCTCTATTCAGTGAATCATGACCACTACAGGTGTTAGAAGACACAACCTTTATTAGCTGTGTAACCACTGGCAAACAAGTTTAATTTCCTGTGACTCAGTTTTCTCATTTCTAAAATGGGGAGAGAAGAACAATTCTAAATAGCTAAGACATTATAAAAATAAGCCAGTAGATGTAAGTATTATTTTCTTAAAAGAACCATGAAAAAACAATCTGGCAGCTCCTAAAATGGTTAAATATAGAGGTATCATATGACCCAAGTATATACACGAGAGAAATGAAAATATACATCCATCAAAAAATCCCCTTGTATACAGATGTTCTGTGGAAAATTCTGAAAGAGATGGGCATACTAGACCACCTGACCTGCCTCTTGAGAAACCTGTATGCAGGTCAGGAAGCAACAGTTAGAACTGGACATAGAACAACAGACTGGTTCCAAATAGGAAAAGGAGTACATCAAGGCTGTATATTGTCATCCTGCTTATTTAACTTATATGCATGAGAAACGCTGGGCTGGAAGAAGCACAAGCTGGAATCAAGATTGCTGGGAGAAATACTAATAACCTAGATATGCAGATGACACCACCGTTATGGCAGAAAGTGAAGAAGAACTAAAGAGCCTCTTGATGAAAGTGAAAGAGGAGAGTGAAAAAGTTGGCTTAAAGCTCAACATTCAGAGAACTAAGATCATGGCATCTGGTCCCATCACTTCATGGCAAACAGATCGGGAAACAGTGGAAATAGTGGCTGACTTTATTTTTTTGGGCTCCAAAATCACTGCAGATGGTGACTGAAGCCATGAAATTAAAAGACGCTTACTCCTTGGAAAAAAAGTTATGACCAACCTAGACAACATATTCAAAAGCACAGACATTACTTTGCCAACAAAGGTCCGTCTAGTCAAGGCTATGGTTTTTCCAGCGGTCATGTATGGATGTGAGAGTTGGACTGTAAAGAAAGCTGAGAGCCGAAGAATTGATGCCTTTGAACTGTGGTGTTGGAGAAGACTGTTGAGGGTCCCTTGGACTGCAAGGAGATCCAACCAGTCCATCCTAAAGGAGATCAGTCCTGGGTGTTCATTGGATGGACTAAAGTTGAAGCTGCAACTCAGGATGACCCTCAAACATGCTAAGTAAAATAAGCCAGACACAAACTACATTTCGCATAAATTCATTTCATGAAATGTTCACAACAGGCAAATTCATACAGATGTGAAGTAGGTTAGTGGTGGCCAGGCTGAGGGAAGAGGAAACCAGGAAATGACTTAAAATAAATACAAGGGGAGCATAAAATGTTCTGCAACTGATTGGGAGGATGGTTGCACAACTCAGTGGATCTGAGACACTGAATGTACGCTTTAAATGCATGAATTGTATGGTATATGTGTTATACCTCGATAGAGTTTTTTTAAAGAACTATGGAAATGTAAGACATTATTTTAATTATTATGTCTCTAGCGAGTAACTGACAGCAACTCTAAGGGTACCTCCCTGAATACAAAACTCAGAGGCCATCACTCACATGGGAATTATATTTATAATTCTGAACAATTTTAACTACAGGACACAGTCTGGGGAAGCAGCATGTGAAACCACATCCAGGGATCAGGCTACATAAATGCCTGTGATCTGAGTACAAAGACATCTACCCTCGGAAACCTAATATGGCCCCTGGGAAATGTTCCCATATGCACAAACTTCACTTAGCAGCTGGTATTTATATAGATTATTATTTAACAACTACAGCTAGTAGATTATTATGAATCTTTAAAAGTGAACAAGTCTTCCAAATAAACATTGTAGCCTGGAGAATACTCATTAATTCACTAAACATATTATATAACAGTTCCAGATAGGAATATCAAGATGAATTGACCCCAGTTTCAGCCCCAGAGGAGTCCCGTATGAAGGCAAAGGGAAAAGACAGGAGATGTGATGAGAACTATAAAAAGGACTTTTTACTTATGACAATAGAGGGCATCTGAAAAGCTTCCATGAAACTATCTCAGTGAGACTCAGAATAAAATACAGTGAAGATTCTTTTAAATATATAGCCAAGTTTTCAAGGAAATAATCAAATTCTGCAGAGACCAAAATAAAACATTAAGTTCAAAAAAAAAAAAAAGAAGAGTAAACAAATGCCTTGATGCTAAGGAGGTCCTGTGGCTTGTGGGTGTGTAGACATGGTCATGAAAATATAAGGGTCCACACAGGAGAGGAGAAGCCAAATAAGAGGGTCTCAGATTAAGTTAAGGAGTCTGAACTTTGTCTGGAAGACAGAGAGAGTTTTAAAAGGATATAAAGTAATAGTTGTCAAATTATAGCTCAGTAAACCTGAAAACAGGCTGCTCTGGTGGCTCAGATGGTAAAGTGTCTGCCTGCAACGTGGGAGACCTGGGTTTGATCCCTGGGTTGGGAAGATACCCTGGAGAAGGAAATGGCAATCCATTCCAGTACCCTTCCTGGAAAATTCCATGGACGGAGGAGCCTGGTAGGCTATAGTCCATGGGGTTGCAAAGAGTCGGACACGACTGAGCAACTTCACTTAAACCTATAAACATGTAGGGAGGCAACATAGTCAAATTTGCATTTTAGGAAAATTATTCTTGCACAATATGGCTAGTGGATCTGAGAAAACCAAATCTGAGGAAGAGAGACAGGTTAGAAGACTCTTGACAACAGCTATATTCACTGAGTCCTCATGTGACAACGTAAAGCTAAGAGCATGGCATATATCAGTATTATCTCACTTTGTTATTATTATACCTCTATATAGAGATTCTCCCCCTACTTTATCAATAATGAAACTGAGACTCAAAGGATAACTTGCTCAAGTCACATAATCAGCAATTGGTTTGGTAAGATACATTAAGAGTCTGATAGCTTAAATGAAGTTGAGAAAAGGGGTTTCAGAGGTATAATTGAGAAGACCTTCTAAGATCTCCTGGAGGAGGGCATGGCAACCCACTCCAGTATTCTTGCCTGGAGAATCCCATGCACAGTGGAGCCTGGCAGGCTGTAGTCCATAGTGTTGCACGGAGTTGGACACCAACTGAAGTGACTTAGCATGTACTCACGTACTAACCAATTAGCTCTAGGAAAGAAAGGAAGGTATTTAATTACAAGCAGCAATATCATATACGTAACATTACAGAAGGGATATTGAAAATTGTTCAATAAACTAAATATAAAATAACCATATTACACAGCAATCCACATCTAGGCATATATGCAAATAAACTAAAAAGACGTTCAAACAGATACTTCTACACAAATGCTCATAGGAGCTCTAGTCACAACAGCCAAAACGTGAAGAGAATTCAAGTGCCTATTAACAGATGAATGGATAAACAAAATGTGGTATATTCATACAGGGGCATATCATTCAGTTATAAAAAGGAATGATGTACTAATATAAGCCACAAGGTGGATGAATCTTAAAAACATTATCCAAAGTGAAAGATACCAGACACCAAAGGCAACATATTGTATGTTTCCGTTATATGAAATATCCAAGATGGATGAATCTACAGAGACAGAAAGGAGATTAGTGGTTGCCTGGGTAGGAGTGAACAGGAAGGGACAGCTTAATAAATAAGGGGTATCCTTTTGGGGTGATGAAAATGTTCTAGACTACAAGTGGTGATGGTTTCACAACATTGTAAATGTACTTAATGCCACTGAATTGCACATTTAAAAATTATCACAATGGTAAATTTTATATGTATCTTACCACAATTTTTTAAAAGGAGGACTGGCCTATTGAGGGAACACTTCCATGAAGATATTTAAAAGGTAGAACTGGTAGGGGTGAGGGAGGATGGGAGTGTCATTAAAAAAGCAGTGACTATAACTTTTAAGAAACATTCATATTGCAAAAGGGATAGTGGCCTTCCAAGAGTGCTGCTCTGGAGAGGATTTCCATTCATTGCACAAAATCATCATTCGCAGCACTGACAATGTAAGGGCCACACAGGGTCAGGGTTAGACAGAGACAAAGTGCTAGTCCCCACCCCACAGGTTTTAAAATCAAACTTAGTAAGCAGGATTCACAGAAAATAATAATATGCTAATGAAAAATAACCTAAGATAAAATTTAAGAACATGTATCGACATATACCATGAATTCAGAGGGGGAAGTACTCGGGACACAGGACAGCTCTTCTGAAATAAGCAAAGTGAAACATAAACAACTTAACGCAATAGTCAAAAGCGTGGGTTTTTAGGTGGCGCACAGAGGATTTTTAGGGCAGTGAGACAACTATGTTTGATACTTCAATGATGGAAATATGTCCTTATACATTTGTCCAAAGCTACAGAATGTCCAGTATCAACAGTGAACCTTAATACATACTATGGGCTTTGGATAGCAATGATGTGTCCTATAGGTTCACTAATTGCTAATAGATGTTCCATTCTGTACAGTATGATATTGTAGATAAACCTTCATATTAATCCTATTTTTTTATATACTGACATTAAAAACTCAGAATTCTAGAGAAAGTTAAAAGCTGGCTGGCTGATATAACAGAAAGAATGTATCAACAAAGGAAAGAAAGGCAGTGACTCTGGTCTCCAGATCTACCTATATTTCCCAGGTTTATTTTTGCCCTCAGCACTAACCTACTTCACAGTATCAGACAGGCTTTGAAATTTTCTCTGTGGGTCCAATCTTCTAAGTAAAATATGAAGAAAGCCGACATAAAGCTATTACAAGGGTTGTAAGTATATATATAATGTGGAACTGCTACTTCTTGTCAATACCAGAGATCCCAGGCGATAAACAAGCATGCTCCTGTTCGTCCTTTAAAAAGTTGATCACCTTCTAACAGGTGGCATTTTATTGGGGTAGATTTCAACAGTCAGAGCAAGCAGAAGCAAATAATTGTGATGGTCAGGAAATTAACACTTTCATTGAAGGATGTTCACAGTACATGCAGCCAGCTAAGTCAAAATAACAGAACAGCATATTATAAGGCTGGAGAGATGAGAAAGCAGATGATTAGATCTAAGGGCCTAGTAACGTTTTCTCTTTGACCCTTCCAGAGAGCAAAGACTGCCAACACAGTCCCTCAGCAATGTACGCACGAGTGTGTATTGCACACACACATACTCAATGCACACTCACTTTACTTGAACTAAACTTGTGAGTTAGGGAACTCCTACTCCAGTCTCCATCTCCATGTGAAACTCAGCGATTCTGGAGTTAAAGCCAGAGGCAGACTATGGTGACGCCAGGAATCTAAAAACCTGTGGTATTGGTCAATGTCAGCTACATCAGGGTACAACTTTAGACCACACTTCTGAGCTGCAGGGCCATAAGCAAGTTAACTCCTCTCTTAGAGCTTCGGAAGACTCACCTGTGAAATTACTAAGATCACATAAATAAAATACCTAGTGAGTACTTCTCACTTTAGACACCCACATATGTTACCAACTCTAATTATGTGTATTACAGCCAGATTTTACATTCTGATGTGTAACTCTATTTCAGCACATACAATATTTAGCCACAACAGCCAGCTCAGCCAGCTCAAGATACTTTTTGACTAAAGATATAATGCAGTGGAAGCCTTCTGCGAATTACTGGAGAGATGAATAACCGCAATTTTCCCCTGAAGATGTGAGTCTTTAAATTAAGTCTTATTGTACTCATTTCCAAAGAAAAGGCTATATTTAATCACTCTACCTTCCTTGTTTTGAATCTTCAAAAAGAGCACTGTGAATCCCTAGCACAACTACTAAATTCTTTCCATTGCTACAGATGGCAAATACACAATCTGAGAAAATAGGCAATTTGAGACTACCTAACACAACCAGCTCGGGGACCCTGCATAAAGGGCGCTGTAACTATGGAAACACTTGGCAATGGAGTTACAACATGAATCAAAGAACCTGTTTCATTATTCAAGTACCAAGCAATTGAGATCAATTTATAGCAACTGTAAGCTATTAATAATTGTATTCTATTTAATTTGTCAAACATGATTTTCTCTCTCAATGAGGTCTGTAGGAAACCTTTAAGTGCTTTCCTTAAGGAGAATAAAATGATAAATTAAATCCACTTAAGTGGTGCGGTGTACCTGACTGGTGGTTTTGATCCATTTATGAAGCAAATGCTATGAAAACAGGCTTATTTGGCACATAGCATATACTCTGTAATATTATTTACCTCATATATGTATGTTTTTCTGTTTCCTCAACCAGAATTATAAATTCCTCAAGTGCAAGAAAACTGAGCTGATTTCTCATTACTAGTAACCTAGCAGAGGGCCTACAATCCTTAATGAATGCTTTGCTTAGTCATTTTCCTCCTCCTCCTCAAGTGGCTTTGAAAGAGGATAAATCACAGCACATGAATGTGAACAAGACTTTATGAGGGGGAAAAAAATGGGAATCAGTGACTGAAAGCACCCTACCATACTAAGTTCCAGTAGGTTATCTTTAGGAGATTTACAATCTATACCCTTATAAAAAGGGTGGCTGCTTCATTAAAAACTCATTTTGTCCACAAACATTTCTGTTGTTATTGGGGAAAGGAAGCGGTAGGCCAGCTCCAACTCTCATTTAACGTTCCTCCTGCACACAGCAAGTTTTTTAACTGACGGTTGTTTTTCTTTAGAACAGTATGCTGTCTGAGCCCTTCCTGCCCTCTCTCCTGCCCCCCCCCCCACCCCCAGTCAAGAGAGGAAGGGGAAATCCAGAGAGTACACATGTAGGAAAGAGTTTTAGGAAAAAGTTCGGGCCTGACATCCTCCATGGAACATCGAGGGAGAGGCTCACTCTGTGATGACACAGGACCACAGGCAGGCAGACTTTGAAGTATACATTTAAAAAAAATTGCTTCTGGGATTTCCCTGGTGGGCCAGGGGCTAAGATTCTACACTCCCGTTGCAGAGGGGCCAAGGTTCGATCCCTGATCAGGGAAAGAGATCTGGTATGCCACAAAAAAAAAAAATAAATAAAAGATTTCATGGGCCAAAGCTAAGAACCCAGCATGGCCAAATTTTTTGTTTTAAATCACTTGGTTGATCTAGGTTAAATGTTCTCAACTTTTAATTTTAAAAGTTAGGTGAATAAAGTATTTCCTATTTTTCTCTCATAAAACAATAATTTGCAGGTTTTGCAATGGTCCTCAATCTCTTTAGGAACCCAGGGCTCTGTCTTGCTCTTTTATTAGCATGCAAATTTGTATAAATTAGGTAGGAAGTACAAAGCCTAGGGTTCATTTTCAAGGATATGCACATTTCTAAACTCTTTTTCCTTTCTTCTTTCAATCCAAAAATACTTCATTTCATCAGGGATAAGGGAAAGGAAGGACATATATAAAAGCAAGGAAAACTGACTGATGAGTTCTTCTCCTAAAAAGAGTCATTTAATCTGGAACATGAACAGGGATCAGTCAGATGAAGAAAGGCAGGAATGACAAAATCTGTTAGTATATGAAAAAGGACAGAGAAGCTATACCGTGGTGATAAAACACTGCCACCATGCTGATATCTTAATGGAGAAATTCAATTTAGTTACATTGGGAAAAGAAAAGTCACAGAAATCTTCAGCAATTTATATCACAGTAGCTGTGTTTTGGGGTAAGCAGATCACCTCACAAGGATCCTCCTTTCTCAGGGATCACATCTCCACCTCCCATTCTTTATTTCCAGAGACGTATGGACTCTGGCAGCCCTGTATCTACCATGAGCCCAGGGAGGCACCCTGACTCAGCCAGGCCCATTAGATTTCCTCTTGTGAGAGTGTGGATCAAGAACTACAAGAAAGTCAAGGAAGGTCTCCATGAGGCTGAAATTGTAACAGGGCTGACACAGTAACTTAGGTACCATGGTAGTCATTTTTGTACCAAGTGGATGGTGGTGCAGAGAAACAAACCTATACACAGATAAGAAAGAAGCAGATGTGCAAACAAAACATAGGAAGAAGGGGCACAAGAACCACAGGTCTGTGCTGGCTTCCTATCTGTCCCCGAGTTGCGGTATCTCTCTAAGGCCCAGCTGCTCTCTTGTTCTTGGTCTGCCAACCCCTATATCCTTATCACAAACCCCTCCTTCTGCTAAGGCTTGCTCAAGTTTCTTTCAAACACCTATAGCCGGCTATTCCTAAGATATAAACAGCGTACTGAGCCACCAAATTCCTTCTTACCAGTGTGTTGGAAACTCTCCACTGTTGATCAAGCCGCTACAACTCATAAGTTATCTACCATCAGCGTATCGAACTCTAAGACATTTATTTTCCATTCTATTTAGTCCAAAGCCTAGGATTCTTGTTTCATTTTACAGTGTTCACTCAGAGGTGCTGATATAGGGACATGAATATTCTGAAAGACATTTTGGAAGATGAAAGGGCAATGAGTTCAGAGAAGTCATTTTTCTTGTCTTTAATCAGATCAAGTTCATCTAACAAATTTCAAGTGGGCTGATAAACAGTTCTAGGAAAATTCATTGAAGGACACACTGAATTGGCCTCTTTGGAAAGCATCAAAGGAATGATCACATCTATTGATTTAATATTACCCTGACGCAGTGCTTCGCTGTTCATCACTCACTGGACCCCCTGAAGAGCCAGCCAACCCAGCCATCTAACAAAAGAAATGTAGTCTGGCTGCAGTGTTTCCCGAAATTACCCAATCCTAAGACTCACCTGGAGGACTGGTAAACACAGATTTCAGGTGCAGCTCTCAGATCAACGAGTCAGAATTTCTGAGGAAGAGGCCGAGGAGGCTACACTGAGGTCCCCAGAGGACTCCGTTTCTCCAAATGGTTAAGTGTGACTTTAAGAACGACCCCTGACTTCACATCCAAGAGAAAGCCCGTCAGATGTGGCTGAACAGGGCTCTGACTCCCCGGTACTTCATCTCTCTAGCTCATGCTTTCCGACCTTCATTAAACCCTCTGGCTCCTCTCCAAGGACACCCTCCTGCAGCAAGGCTCTGGAGCTTTCCCAGAGTTCAGCGACCTTGTTTCTCCTGGTCTGCCCGACTAGAAAACCCAGTAACGAAGGACCTGCCCCTTTGTTTTCCCCTTCTTGCCAGAACCCCTCCGACTGTATGCTGCCCTGAAGGCAGCCCTGACGGGGTATGGCCTGGCCTTGACTCGATGCAAAACAGACCCCAGGAAGGCTGCACAGCATGCCATCCATACACGAGAGAGTAAATGATGTCTGTCATTCCCACTCAAAGTGATCTATTTGATCACATAAGCAGCACTCTTCCTGTATGTACACTTTAAAAATACTGACTGAAGCAAATTCCCCAGCATACCACTGAAGAATTGATTTAGTAGTATGTTTCTTTGAAATAAATTTTGTAGACGGGAGTTTTCAAAGGGCAGTCCTTGGTCAGCCCATTTCATAAACCACAAACGTGCTTAAGGTCACTGTGCAAACAGGACTTTTTCCCACATGTCCACTACTCACTGGTACACAACAGAAGCAAGAAGAGAGGCAGTGAGAAGGAGGGGTGGTAGTGAGTGACCCTCGTCGCATCTGATTAGGCGCTCCAGACCACAAACTGTGGGGTCTGCTTTGGAAAGTGCAAAAAGCATAATAGCTGAGTCAGCCGCCAAAAATTAGAGGATGGATATCAGTTCAGTTCAGTCGCTCAGTCGTGTCCGACTCTTTGTGACCCCATGAATCGCAGCATGCCAGCTGTCCATCACCAACTCCTGGAGTTCACTCAGACTCACGTCCATCGAGTCTGTCATGCCATCCAGCCATCTCATCCTCAGTCGTCCCTTTCTCCTCCTGCCCCCAATCCTCCCAGCATCACAGTCTTTTCCAATGAGTCAACTCTTCGCATGAGGTGGCCAAAGTACTGGAGCTTCAGCTTTAGCATTATTCCTTCCAAAGAAATTCCAGGGTTGATCTCCTTCAGAATGGACTGGTTGGATCTCCTTGCAGTCCAAGGGACTCTCAAGAGTCTTCTCCAACACCACAGTTCAAAAGTATCAATTCTTCGGTGCTCAGCCTTCTTCACAGTCCTACTCTCACATCCATACATGACCACAGGAAAAACCATAGCCTTGACTAGACGGACCTTAGTCGGCAAAGTAATGTCTCTGCTTTTGAATATACTGTCTAAGTTGGTCATAACTTTTCTTCCAAGGAGTAAGCGTCTTTTAATTTCATGGCTGCAGTCACCATCTGCAGTGATTTTGGAGCCGAAAAAAATAAAGTCTGACACTGTTTCTACTGTTTCCCCATCTATTTCCCATGAAGTGATGGGACCAGATGCCATGATCTTCGTTTTCTGAATGTTGAGCTTTAAGCCAACTTTTTCGCTCTCCTCTTTCATTTTCATCAAGAGGCTTTTGAGTTCCTCTTCACTTTCTGCCATAAGGGTGGTGTCATCTGCATATCTGAGGTGATTGATATTTCTCCCAGCAATCTTGATTCCAGCTTGTGTTTCTTCCAGTCCAGCGTTTCTCATGATGTACTCTGCATAGAAGTTAAATAAGCAGGGTGACAATATACAGCCTTGACGTACTCCTTTTCCTATTTGGAACCAGTCTGTTGTTCCATGNGTGGTGTCATCTGCATATCTGAGGTTATTGATATTTTCCCCAGCAATCTTGATTCCAGCTTGTGTTTCTTCCAGTCCAGCGTGTCTCATGATGTACTCTGCATAGAAGTTAAATAAGCAGGGTGACAATATACAGCCTTGACGTACTCCTTTTCCTATTTGGAACCAGTCTGTTGTTCCATGTCCAGTTAGAGAGAGGGGCCTGGAACATGAGAAAATCCTTACCCTGTGTGGGAAGAGGGCTTCTTAAGTGGCTCAGTGGAAAAGAATCTGCCTGCCAGTATGTTTGATCTCAGGGTAGGGAAGATCCCCTGGAGAAGGAAATGGCAACCCACTCCAGTATTCTTGCCTGGGAAATCCCAGGGACAGTGGAGCCTGGAAGGCCACAGCCCATGGATTCACAAAACGTCAGACTTGATTTTGCCACTGAGCAAGCATGGGAGAAGTGCAGATCAAGTATTTTTCCTGGAGGGCAGGCCTTTTGTTATGGAGAGGCTCTATCAGCATATTCACAAAGATGACTTATTGCCTAACCAGTGCTAGAATTAGGAAAGGATCCTTCTTGGATCTTCTCCAGGGGAAGCTGGTGGGATTCCTGGAGGCAAAATCCAGGAAAGGGTGGGGACTGCCCAAAACTCAGCCCCTGGCTCCACCCCCAGTGTCTTACTCTCAAGGGAGTCTACATTCAGCTTCCAGCAATTCACTAAAATTCCCATTTAACAATTCATGGTTCCAGAGTCCTCAACTCCAGAGAAGCACATCTCAGCTGTGATATTCTGGATTAAGTTCTCTCTCCAGATTTGAGGGTATTGATTTACTCTGCAAACTCGATTATCTGGTTGGTCCAAGAAAAGTGACTGATTTTCAGTTTCTTCAACTTTATTTGTAAGGATAGGAATGATGACTTCCAACCTCTTTACAAATTGGAAATGCAATCAGACATCTCCCTCACATAATACATTAAATTTACTTAATCCAAAACAGAGAATTGAAACAGTCTTGACTACATTTGGTTTTAACAATGAAGAAATTA
The DNA here is from genome assembly GCA_006408695.1 of Aepyceros melampus. Classification (NCBI taxonomy): domain Eukaryota; kingdom Metazoa; phylum Chordata; class Mammalia; order Artiodactyla; family Bovidae; genus Aepyceros; species Aepyceros melampus. The sequence goes on from SJXQ01009888.1 coordinate 155,693, forward strand.
TAAAAATGGGATTATGTGTACGTTATGTAGAATGGCATATAGTCGATACTTTTATTGATTTTGTTTAACAAAATCAAAATTTAAATGTATATTTCATTCATATTATAAATATTTATGATGATTTTGCTACATTCCAAGAACCCTGTATATTCTGTACCATGTGTCTTATAAGGATTCTCTGCTAAAAACAAATCTTCATTACTTGAAAACTTAGAAAGCACATTATTAAGGCTCAAGCTGGTCATTTCATGACCAAAAACTAGTTGGAAAGAATCTTTTTCAAGTTGTTATCTTCACAACGTGAAAAGGAAATCTTTCATTATTCATGACTTCTTATTTAAGAGCTCATATAATAATTTAGAGGGCTCCGGGATTTTCTAAATTAGTACAAAGAAGCTTAAATTCTTCACAATTTTCTGGTCTCTAAAAAATTGAATTTTTATCCTTTTGTCAGTATCCACTATTCGGAAATTTATAAAATGCTGCAAAATTGCCACCCCTCATGAATACTGGCAGGTAAAGATGTGCTTTTCCTTACACATAATAACAGAGTCACTTTTAAAGGGGAAAAGTACACAGTCATTACTTTTTTGTGTTCTGTAATCAGTCAGCTTTGGCAGATTTTGCAAGTGTCAAGACTTCAAAATCAGCAGATAAATATGAATAAAGTCAGATAGAAAATAAACTAAACATTACTGGTAACTTTTAATATTTAAACATTAGGTTTGTAGAACACAAACACAAAATGTATTAGTCTGTCTTATTTTTCTGATACGTGTGAAATTTTTCAAAAACAAAATAAAATATAGGAGGCACTCTGGTGAATTGCAAAGCCTAAGGTACAAAGAATTGGAAGACTTGGGTTTTAAGCTCTGGTTAGACCACAGGTTTGTGTGACTTTGAGTTCATTTATCACTTCTCCCTCTTTTTAAAATTTCACACATAAATGAGAATATTGGACCAGGTCATTAGTAAGAGTTTCAGCTCATAAATTATATAATTCTCTGTCACAATTCACACTAAGATTATGCAATTATAAAATTGATAAAATATGTATTTTAAAAAGATTTGTCATTTTCCTATAAAATTGCCTGAGTTTTCTTTCTCTCTTGCTTCTCTATTTTGTTTCTTCTTCTTTTTTTTTTGCTTTTTTGTTGGGAAGGGTGGGAGAAGAACAATGAAAACTTTAAATACTTTTCTCAAAATATAATTGCAGTGCTTCCCTTGGATGAAAATTTATTACTTGACCTACATGTAAGCAAGATAGATAGATGCTGATATAAAATACCTCTTGGATGAGCAGAATAGAAACATCTTCCCTTTGATTTTATCCACCTTCAAACTTCATCTCCCCTTTTGCCGCAATACTGTTTATGATTTGTTTCTTTAGATTAAGATTAAATAGCCCTATTCTTTTAAATTTTTGTATACCTGATTATTATCAACTTTATATGCCAAAACATTTTAATTTATTAGTTTATTTTGTATGACAGCTAATTTGGAGGCATTTTGTGTTAAGATGTTTTATTTGGGTTAAAGGGAAGGAGAAGACAACTCTATCCTTGGGTTTTGCTCAAGGAGTGTAAATTTTTATAGGTAGATAGATATGAAAGATATATACATATTTAAAGTTTTGTATTTACATAAATGTAACTATATATGTGTGTGTGTGTGTGTGTGTGTGTGTGTGTATGTATGACTTCCCTGGTAGCTCAGCTGGAAAAGAATCTGCCTGCAATGCAGGAGACACCAGTTTGATCCCTGGGTCAGGAAGATCCCTGGAGAAGGGATAGGCTACCCACTCCAGTATTCTGGCCCGGAAATTCCATGGACTGTATAGTCCATAGGGTTGCAAAGAGTCAAACACGACTGAGCAACTTTCATAGTGTGTGTGTCTGTGTGTGTGTTATGTATTTGAGGTGTGAGGCAAGATATGGGACTAGAGGACATTCTGTGAATAAGATATAAAGAAAAGTGAAGTAAAACTACCAAAGTTTGTAGGGTAAAGTGAATCACATCATTTCTCACACAGGAGCATCTCAGAGTTTACTACTTGAAATAATAAAAAATATCTGGTAAATAATATGTTCCCTAGCCATCAGCTTTGGGAAAACTACAGGCTATAGCCCTTCCTTGAGGTTCACAGTGAATGTTTCTTTGCATGTTAGCCTTATTAAATCAACATTTTGCAAGTGCGTTTGAATTTAAAACGCCTTTTACTTGAGTGTCTCATGGAATCTTGGAAAACACTTGCAGAGAGCACTTTCTGTTTACAATTATTACTAATTCTAGTAAGTATCCCCCAGAATAATTGAGATCGACTAGATGTTTTTCTGCTGAAGAATTCAGTGTTTCATGATATTCATTACCCACATACTTAAGCTAATTTGAAATAAATCTTTAAACACACATTTTAGTTCTCCACTGTTTGCCTTATGGTATGAACTGGCATTATTTTATTTCATATAAATGACATTTTGAATTATACCATATTTCCATAATTAATTAAATGATGTAATTTCTTTTTGTAGATAATAGTAATTTCTAGTTCTGCAAGTTAAATGCAGCAGGAATCTTTCTTTATTCTCGTTTTTTACAGGCCAGTTAGCATACCACTGAACTGAATGCACAGGCGATTCTTTCTTTCCTTCCCCTCGCCACCCACCTCTTTTTTTTGGTTTAGTTGTTTGATCAATTGCATATTAATGAAGTTAGTTTTTCATAAATCAAAATTTCATCAAATGTGTGTTTTTTATTTATTTTGTAGATTAACTGACAAAAATATATTTTGGATTTTTCTTAGTTCACAGGAAAATAGAGGAACTTAAGTCTTTATTGTAGATTTAGTGACAGGATAAAGTGATGTTTTAAAATTCAGTATAATAACTCGAGTAGAATTATTTCCAATTGTCATAAACAATAGAAATAATATTGAGCCTTATTACCGACCCATTTCTTGCTCAATGTAATTTTATTTAACAATTATGATTTAAATGTAAATGAGGATATGGGTCTCCATTTTTGTCAGCTGACTAAGCCATTCTTTCAGTGTTTACATTCCCAGGCCACCACTTCGGAGACTTGTCTCTAATCATTGACCCAGTAGATGTTCTCCACTCCTTGTTCTTTGTCACCAGTCATATTCATCTTAATGCGTCACTGTAGCTTCTTTCCTCCCCTCCCAGAGAGAATGATGTCCTTTTTCTATGACCAGACCTTCACAATCTTACCTCCTAATACTAAATACTATACTTTACTTACAGTTACTGTTCTCAAGTTAGATTTACTGAAATTCCACAAATATTTCTCATCCCTCCACTTATATATATATATTTTCCTAAATTATTCTCTCTGATTGGAAATTATTATTTCCTACTTCTTTTATAATCTTAGCCTTCAAAAATCATCTCTTTTACCCTGGAAATTGTGAGTATAACCTTTCCTCTTTGAACTTGTAGGCTATAAGTGATAATTATCCTTTAATTTTTAATCTATTTACCTGGTATGTATCTATGGGAATTATCTATGGGATAATTATCTATTATTAATCTATAGGAATTATCTGTGTACTCAATTTTTAAACTGCTTGAACACTGAGATAGGACCCCAGCGACTTCTGTATTCCAGTTAGTAGGATACATGCCATTTAGTAAGATACTTATAGTTTGAGTGTTAGACATACATGAAATATTTGTTGAATTAATAAATGAGAGAATGAATGTGATTTCACATTAGATTACCCCAGAAAAAGATTAGAATATACAAGAATTAGTTCAGTTCAGTTCAGTTGCTCAGTCATATCTGATTATTTGGACCCCAAGAACCACAGCACACCAGGCCTCCCTGTCCATCACCAACTCTCAGAGTCCACCCAAACCCACGTCCATTGAGTCAGTGATGCTATCCAACTATCTCATCCTCTGTTGTCCCCTTCTCTTCCAACGCTCAATCTTTCCCAGCATCAGGATCTTTTCAGATGAGTCAGTTCTTCACATCAGGTGGCCAAAGTATTGGAATTTCAGCTTCAACACCAGTCCTTCCAATGAACACCCAGAACTGATCTCTTTAGGATGGACTGGTTGGATCCCTTGCAGTCCAAGGGACTCTCAAGAGTGTTCTCCAACACCACAGTTGAAAAGCATCAATTCATCTGTGTTCTTCTTTCTTTAGAGTCCAACTCTCACATCCATACATGACCACTGGAAGAACCATAGCCTTGACTAGACAGACCTTTGTTGGCAAAGTAATGTCTCTGCTTTTCAATATGCTATCTAGGTTGGTCATAACTTTCCTTCCAAGGAGTAAGCATCTTTTAATTTCATGGCTGCAGTCACCATCTGCAGTGATTTTGGAGCCCAGAAAAATAAAGTCAGCAACTCTTTCCGCTCTTTCCCCATCTATTTGCCATAAAATGATGGGACCGGATGCCATGATCTTATACATAGCCACAAAAGCAGTTTTCAACAGAGTGGATTACAAAGGTTCTTTTAAATTAACTCTGAAAGAAACCAATGTATAGATATTTTAAAGTTGGCTTAATTTTATAAAATAATGTCATTTATACATTTTAATAATGTGATTAATATCTAACTTTACCTTTTTAAATCTCTTTTCTAAAATGGAAAAGATGTTTAACTTTGTCTTTTTCTCCTTTTATCATGAAAAGTGAAAGTGAAGTCGCTCAGTCAAGTCCGACTCTTTGTGACCCCATGGACTGTAGCCTACCAGGCTCCTCTGTCCATGGGATTTTCCAGGCAAGAGTACTGGAGTGGGTTGCCATTTCCTTCTCCAGGGGATCTTCCTGGCCCAGGGATTGAACCTGGGTCTCCTGCATTATAGGCAGACGCTTTACTATCTGAGCTACCAGGTAGATATAAATAGTACTTTAAGTATTCTATTGAATAAAGAATAAAATATGACAAAAAGGAAATAACCATGACTGTTTACACCATCTGTTAGTAGAAGAACAGACATGCTTTTCCTTAACCAGAGGCATGTATGTCTACGAAAGTTCCTAAATACAAAAAAGAAACTTAGAAATACTTTTCTGCTCAAGTATCTTGTGCCAAAGAAATAATCAAAAGATAACGGGAATAGTAGAAACTCAGTATTCTTGGATGTCAAGGTTTAAATTTTTTGGTTTTTGAACCAAAACAGTTCAAAGATAGAGTAAAAATAAAGAAAAAAGAGTAAAGATAAATTAGTAGCTTTACTACTTTATCTTTAAAATTTATCTTCACCATAGTATGCTGTGAATTTCCCTGGTGGTTCAGGGGTAAAGAATCTACCTGCCAGTACAGGACATGGGGGTTTCAATCCCTGGGTTGGGAAGATCCCCTGAGAAGAAAATGGCAACTCTAGTATTCTTGCCTAGGAAATGCCATGGCCAGAGGACCCTGGTGGGCTACAAGTCCATGGGGTCGCAAAAGAGTCGGATACAACTTAGTGACTAAACAACAACATATTCTGCTATAAAAAGCCATGTATTCCAAGTATTTATGACTATAGTGAAACTTCTGGTAAACTGGCTAAACAAAAATGTTTTATTGTCAGTGAACATTCAGGTAATATGTACATTACTCCAAAGAATATGTGTGGCCTATAAAAACCATATGCAGATATTAACATTAGCAGCAAATTCTAAGCAGCCTTGGAAGAATTAACTGAGAAAACTTCTGGTTGCCTTATTAGATCACAAGCAAAAAAAAAAACCCTGCAAAATAATAATGATAACAATAACTATAAAATTAGCGTAGATATGGTTAAAAAACCATGTTTCAAAAATAAAACACACAAAATAGAAAATCTGGGTTTAGGCCTGAATTTTAGGTATGCGTAAATTTTTAATGATTTATTACTAGTTCATGGCATTAGTGATGGAGAAGGAATGGCAGCCCACTCCAGTATTCTTACTTGGAGAATTCCATGGACAGAAGAGGAACCTGGCAAGCTGCAGTCCATGGGGTTGCCAAGAGCTGGACAAAACTGAGCGACTAAGATGCTAACGCTGAAGCTCCAGTACTTTGGCCACCTCATGTGAAGAGTTGACTCATTGGAAAAGACTCTGATGCTGGGAGAGATTGGGGGCAGGAGGAGAAGGGGACGACAGAGGATGAGATGGCTGGATGGCATCACTGACTCAATGGACGTGAATCTGAGTGAACTCCGGGAGTTGGTGATGGACAGGGAGGCCTGGCGTGCTGCGATTCTTGGGGTCGCAAAGAGTTGGACACGACTGAGTGACTGAACTGAACTGAATTGAAGCACAGCTTTAGTGATAATGCTTTTCTTCTACTTCTTGACATGTTTTAGAACTTTAAAAGGCATTTTTAGGACATCTTAAGACATTTTGGGGAACATTTTTAGAAACATCTTTAGAATAGAAGGGTTTGGGGGAGAACTGTTTGGTGCTGTGATGAAATCCTTGAATTCATTTAGGTAAGTAAATACAAAAGACAGTGGACAAGTTGTTCTTCCCTGAAACTCTGTAGTATCATCTCTCAAAGTTTCTTATGTTGAACACTTAATTCTCAAAAGGTTAATAAATGCTACTTAGTAAGGAAATTAAGGAGTTTCCAGAGTCTACAAATACAGTAATCAATGGATTGAGTAAAAGTAAAACAATTTCTTTACTTCGGGAAGCTTTTAATATCTTAATATGCGTCAGGGACCCTCAGAAAGAACATATAGTTTGTAGGACTTGCAAAGAATTCTTTAACCTAGGATCATGTTTTCACCAAACACCATGCATTAGTATGGAACACACTTTTTAAAACAGTCTTATTATTTCAGAGTAAAAAAACAATAATGTGCATATAAAATAATCTACCTTATATTTCTGTAATAAGAAATTATATATAAAAAGGTGCCATTAGAAAAGACATTCACCACTCTGTCACTACAGAGCTTACATGTTAGGTGAAAAACTTTATAAAAAATCAGTAAATATAAAAAATGATTGTACGCTATGCTGTATACCAAGAAGGAAACAAAACAGGGAGTTGAGATGGGTGGTTAGGAAAGACTCGAGGCAGGTAATATTTAAGCTTCATGTAAGCATAAGGAGTAGGCTTTTAAGAATGAGGTATTCTCTGAAGAATGGTATATGCAAAAGTTCTAAGTGGGAAGAAACTCAGTGTGGTTGGGTAGCAACATATACAGGAAGTAACACACACAGAGACAGGCCAGATCATGCAGACCTTAGAGCTCAAAGGGAGTGTGGATTTTATTCTGTGTGCTTTGGGAAACTTACAGAGTTTTAAACAGTGAATTTTATTTGATTTACTTTGTAAGATCACTTTTTGTGCTCTATGGTAGATTGAAAGTGGACCAGAGTGGAACTCTGGAAGACCAGTTGAGAAGCTGCACTAATCCAGTTGAAAGATAAAAGGGATGATGTGTTGTCAGATTTGAGACACAGTTTGATGCTTTCTAACAGGAGATAGGAGAGAAGTTGCAAATAAGCATGACCTTGATCTCCTTTTCTCTTCTTCTCTGCTCTTCTTTCCAGATAGCAGCATCAGAAATATGTAGCATTGCCTATGCCAAAGATAAATTCTCTAAATTACAAATTTCTCCCTTGGATTGACTTTAATTTGATGTATTGTTTGGAAGAGTTCCAAAATGATTGGTAGAGACAATGTGTAAGACCCCTTGGAGTCACATCTATCATGTTCCATTGATCAATTCTGACATTTTATTTCAGCACATCCTTTCACTATGAATAAACTTCATTTCCTTTCACTTTAATTATGATATCCTTTTATAGGACATGAAAATGAAAATTAATTTGGTACTATGAGAAATGAGAACTCTTTTGGCAAAGATATGCCACTGTGGCATTCTCTGCAATAGCCATCCTTATTAACACTATCATTTACACTGTGTGTATGTGTGTGTGTGTGGGTGCTCAGTTGTGTCTGACTCTTTGCAATCTTCTGGAATGTAGCCTACCAGGCTCCTCTGTCCATGGAATTTTCCAGGCAAGAATACTGGAGTGGGTTGCTATTTCCTGCTCCAGGGGATCTTCCCGACCCAGGGATAGAACCCACGTCTCTTATGTCTCTTACATTGGCAGGTAGATTCTTTACCACTACACCACTTGGGAAGCATGATTTACACCAGCCAAGTGTTATTCCTCCCAAATTTAAATCATGCTTCCTACCACTTACAGCCTTTGAATCCATGATAGAAAACAAAAGCAAAGCTAAATTAGGGAGGGACCTTGTTCATATATAATGTTTATGCTACACAGATATATTATTCAGATTAGTTTTAGTTTCATTGTTTAAATTTAAATTACATATGTTTTCATGTTAGCCAAATTTCATGTAAATAAAAATTATTAAGACAATAGAATTTAGTACTTGCTTCATTTGTATTTACAAATTCCCTCAAAAATCTATGTGTAGAAATATTTTACTTTGAATTTTATAAGACTATTTAATGAATACACTAATATGCAAGTAGTTTAAGTATCTGTTACTAGCAGGTAACAGAAACATGCAATGTCTTTGCTTTAGGGGATTGGCTGTGAAGAAGTACCTAACAGTGAGAATTATTAAACTTTAGGAATATTAAAGAATGAAAAAAGAGAATACTTTGAAAGTAGACTTAATTAAAAAATAAATCTGTACCTGTATCTATGTAATATATATATGTGTGTGTATATACATATATACACGGGCTTCCCTGGTGGCTCAGGGGTTAAAGCATCTGACTGCAATGCGGGAGACCTGGGTTCAATCCCTGAGTTGGGAAGATCCTCTGGAGAAGGAAATGGCAACCCACTCCAGTATTCTTGCCTGGAGAATCCCATGGACGAAGGAGCCTGGAAGGCTACAGTCCATGGGGTCTCAAAGAGTCGGATACGACTGAGCGACTTCACTCACTCACTCATATGTAGGATACCATAACTCAGCTGTGTTTGTTTATGTCACAAAGACATTTGCCTTGAAGATTGCCTCTTATATTCTCTCTTTTTAATGAATGAAAAATTATGTGCTTTAACATTCTGTTATTCACCAAAGAATTTTAAAGTAATAGTTATACATTTAGTAGACCTAGTTTCTGTTAGTTCTCTTTGGGACTGAAATTATAAATAGGAAGATAGATATTTGTGAAGATATGTCCTTTGATGTGCTCCTCAAGTCCACATTATTTCTCATCTGATGTATTATCAGTCTAGTTCAGTTCAGTCGCTCAGTTGTGTCCAGCTCTTTGTGCCCCTATGGACTGCAGCACTCCAGGCTTGCCTATTCATCCCAACTCCTAGAGCCTAGGAAACTCATGTCCATTAAGTCGGTGATGCCATCCAACCATCTCATCTTCTGTCATCCCCTTCTCTTCCCACCTTCAATCTATCCGAGTATCAGGGTCTTTTCTAGTTATTTGGTTCTTTGCATCAGGTGGCCAGAGTATTGGAGTTTCAGCTTTAGCATCAGTCCTTCCAATGAACATTCAGGACTGATTTCATTCAGAATTGACTGGTTGGATCTCCTTGTTGTCCAAGGGACTCTCGAGAGTCTTCTCCAACACCATAGTTCAAAAGCATCAATTCTTCAGCACTCAGCTTTCTTTATAGTCCAGCTCTCAATGACTACTGGAAAAACCATAACTTTGACTAGATGGACCTTTGTTGCTAAAGTAACGTCTCTGTTTTTTAATATGCTCTCTAGGTTGGTCATAGCTTTTCTTCCAAAGAACAAGCATCTTTTAATTTCATGGCTGCAGTCACCATCTGAGGTGATTTTGCTGCTGCTAAGTCACTTCAGTTGTGTCTGACTCTGTGCGACCCCATAGACAGCAGCCCACCAGGCTCCCCCGTCCCTGGGATTCTCCAGGCAAGAACAATGGAGTGGGTTGCCGTTTCCTTCTCCAATGCATGAAAGTGAAAAGTGAAAGAGAAGTCGCTCAGTTGTATCCGACTCTTAGCGATCCCATGGACTGCAGCCTGCCAGGCTCCTCCGTCCATAGGATTTCCAGGCAAGAGTGCTGGAGTGGGGTGCCATTGCCTTCTCCTTTGGAGCCCCCAAAAATAGTCTCTCACTGTTTCCCCATCTATTTGCCATGAAGCGATGGGACCAGATGCCATGATCTTCATTTTTTGAATGTTGAGTTTTAAGCAAACTTTTTCACTCTCCTTTTTCACTTTCATCAAGAGTCTCTTTAGTTGTTTCTCACTTTCTGCCATAAGGATAGTGTCATCTGTGTATCTGAGGTTATTGATATTTCTCCCATCAATCTTGATTCCAGTTTGTGCTTTATCCAGCCCTGCATTTTATATGATGTATTATAATTTCTTCCCAACACGACTCCTTCTAGTTGCCCCTTTCTCTAAAGCCATTCTCAGTCTTGCTGCCAAAATGATCTTTATAAAACATATCTAATCATGGTTTCCCTTGTTTAAATTCATTATTTTAAAATCCAAACAACCTCTCATTTGTAAGAGGTTTGTAAGATTTGTTTGTAAGATTGTCATTGTGTGTATACCATTGTTGCCCCATTTTGAAGTTAAGAGATTGAAGCTCAGAAAGGCTAAAGAACTTCAACAATGTCATAAAACTAGAAACTGGCAAAGTTTAGGTTACATACCATATGAATTCAGTCCTTTGAAGTTGTTGAAAATTTTCTTATGGTCCCATAAATGTCCTATATGTGCTAGAAAACAATATGTCTGCATTTGCATTTGTTTGGCAACGTGTTCTTTATATGTCTGGTAGATCAGATTTGTTAATTTTCATATTAAAATCTATAGCCACACCCATTTTCCTAAAAAGAGCTGCGTTAAAATCCTTCACTACTGTAATAACTGGACATGGAAAAACAGACTGGTTCCAAATAGGAAAAGGAGTATATCAAGGCTGTATTTTGTCACTCTGCTTATTTAACTTATATGCAGAGTACATCATGCAATATTCTAGGCTGGATGAAGCACAAGCTGGAATCTTGATTGCCAGGAGAAATATCAATAATCTCAGATACACAGATGACACCACCCTTATGGCAGAAAGCAAAGAAGAACTAAAGAGCCTCTTGATGAAATTTAAAGAGGAGGGTGAAAAAGTTGGCTTAAAGCTCAACATTCAGAAAACTAAGATCATGGCATCTGGTCCCATCACTTCATGGCAAGTAGATGGGGAAACAGAGACAGACTTTATAATGAGGGGGCTCCAAAATCACTGCAGATGATTGCATGGTGACTTCATGATGACTGCAGCCATGAAATTAAAAGACACTTACTCCTTGGAAGAAAACTTATGACCAACCTAGACTCTTGTGACTCCATGGACTGTAGCCTGTCAGGCTCCTCTGTCCATGGGCTTTTTAATATGCTAGACAGCATATTAAAAAACAGAGACATTACTTTGTCAACAAAGATCCATCTAGTCCCACCTGCAGTTTTTCCAGTCATCATGTATGGATGTGAGAGTTGGACTATAAAGAAAGCTAAGCAGGGAGAATTGATGCTTTTGAACTGTGGTGTTGGAGAAGACTCTTGGGAGTCCTTGGACTGCAAGGAGATCAAACCAGTCAATCCTGAAGGAGATCAGCCCTGAACGTTCATTGGAAAGACTGATACTGAAGCTGAAGCTCCAATACTTTGTCCATCTGATGTGAAGATCTAACTCCTTAGAAAGACCCTGATGCTGGGAAAGATTGAAGGCAGGAGGAGAAGGGGACAACAAAGGATGAGATAGTTGGATGGCATCACTGACCCAATTGGACATGAGTTTGAGTAAACTCTAGGAGTTGATGACGGACAGGGAGGCCTGGCATTCTGCAGTCCATGGGATCGCAGAGTCACACATGACTGAGCAACTGAACTGAACTATAATAAGCTCATCTATATTTCATTGTCGTTGACAACCTGTGGCTATATTATTAGATAAAATAGTTTAATCTTCCTGAAAAATGAAAATTTTTTATTATCAAATCACTCTCATTATTTCTAGTACTGTTCTTCATCTCAATAAGAGATATTAATATAGCCATGGGAGGTTTCTTTTTTTTAGGATTTACCTGGTATATATATTTTTCCGTCTTTTCTACTTTCTACCTTTTTGTATCCTTACCTTTTGGAAATCTCTCTGGTGAACTGTGTTTAACTGCATTTTTCGCTTTTGTTTTTTATCTCATCTGATAGTTTTTGTCTTTTTACTGTTTGTGGTAAATATACTGTTTCTCTTCTTTTAGCTACAATTCCAACATGTTTTCTTAACTTATGAAACTGTAAAAGCCAATCAAGTATACTTTTGCTCCCTTTAGAGAACTCAATATTTGGAACATTTTAATTCTTTTAAACTTTAATTCCCTTAAATTCCTTTAATTCCGAAATCCCACAAAGTTAACGTTCTTTTTGCGTATTTGGGGACACTTTAAGTCTTTTTTTAAAGGACATTCTCAGTATTAGTTTGTATATATAGCCAGTGCTCACTTAAATCATTTAAATTTATCTACAAATGTATAACTTTCACTGTTTTTTATTTTTTTCTACTTGGATTTAGAACTTGCATTTAAAACAGCTGTCTCGGATTAGTTCTAAAAGGTCTTGTAGGTCTTCATAAAACCGTTCAGCTTCCGCTTCTTCAGCATTATTGGTTGGGGCATAGATTTGGATAATTGTGATATTGAATGGTTTGCCTTGGAGATGAACAGAGATNGAAAAGAGTTAAATTGGGCTGCAAAGATGAAAAACCAAGTACAGCAGCTGAAAATCTTCAGCATCAGGGGGATTTTTTTCTCAGTGCTGTCAGACTTCAAAGCAACAGCAGGAAAAACTAGCCAATCCTTAAAGAAGTTTGTACAAAGATCCTCATGTTCTGAGAGTGAGGAAGCAGGCAGACTGAAGCCAGGTGAAAAAATTCACAATAACAATAAAAAATGACTGAGGAAGCTGTTAAGAGACATATTCTTCTTTAATTCTTGCTCTAGATGGCATTTCATTACCAGAAATTCACATTTAATTTGCTTCATGTTTATACTCCTGTCTTAATGATGAATACACATTATAGATAATGTTGAGATTATAAGATTTCAACTCCTAATTCTTCAGTGATCACTCTAGAGAGAATACACAACTACTTATATACTTCAGATACATTATGATGTCCAGGGGAGTTTATACAGCATTGAAGGCATAAGGTCTCTGGACACAATAACCAATTTTAGTTTGCAATTTGCCACACTCAACTCTAGCTTAAACATAAACTCACCACATTTTCACTTAATTCAGCTGGCCAGGTTTAGAGATTATCTTCTATCTTTGCCTTTTCCTAAGAGCACAGAATTTCCCCTTTTTTTCATTCTGAATTTACTTTGAATAACTTATACTTTTATCCTTTTTCAGAAAATATAAGTAATATTTATAATTAATATTTGTAATAGAAATCACTCTGTTTTACAAGATTTACTCCATAAATATCACAGCCAGATGGTGATTTGGAAGTATTAATAGTCTGAATAGCATCATTGCTATTCTACAAATCTTAGGAGCCTCTTACTTTTAATATTGCACCTGCCCTTGGTAATTTTTTCAAAGAATTCTCTGCAACACACACAGTGAATAGACTTTAGAATAGAGTGACCACAAAGCAAATGCATAAAGGGGCTGAGTATAAGTCAATAATAGCAGGTGTCAGACCACAAGACTTGCCTCTCAGCTCCCACTCATGGTTGTTGTGTTGGAATGTCCAGTGAGACCTGACCTTCAAATCGTTTCAGAGAAGCCAGAGTTCTGGATTTTATGTAAAGCATACATAGTTTGAAGTGCTGACTGAAAGTTTTTAAATGCATCCAACAAGCAAAAGAGATCAGATCTAGATTCTTCTTTTAGTGTCAGATCTCTGTGGTTTCCAAGTATTTCCACATGTCAGTTAAATCATCTTCTCACCAGTTATGAGGTGTAAATAGGAATGCTTATTCCATATGCCTCTCAGCTCCCACTCATGGTTGTTGTGTTGGAATGTCCAGTGAGACCTGACCTTCAAATCGTTTCAGAGAAGCCAGAGTTCTGGATTTTATGTAAAGCATACATAGTTTGAAGTGCTGACTGAAAGTTTTTAAATGCATCCAACAAGCAAAAGAGATCAGATCTAGATTCTTCTTTCAGTGTCAGATATCTGTGGTTTCCAAGTATTTCCACATGTCAGTTAAATCATCTTCTCACCAGTTATGAGGTGTAAATAGGAATGCTTATTCCATTTCAGGGTAGAGAAAGCGGTGACTCAGAGCAGGTGAGTGACTCATCTAAAGTCACAGAGATACTAAGTGATGGTAACAGACCAGAAAGCCTTTAAACCTCTAACACAACCTTTATACTAAGCTTCACAGGCATCAGCACAGGAATCAGGTATTGGCCACAGAGGGGAAAGCATGCACGATGGGTGGAGGCTGGCTGATGAGTGATAGGATGGCAGACATCAGGAAGATACCTTCCCTTTCCTGAATGTGTCCCCCAGATATGATGGAGATCTAGCCTTCAATGATGAACTTAAAGAAGTGAACAATTCTATTATCCCAGGGTCCAAAAAAAGCAAGAGAAGGGGACAGTCAGATACACATCCCAGACCTTGAGAATCAGATTTAAGAACACTTTGGAAAAAAGGACGTGTCCAGAGATTCTTAAAGCAAGTACAGCTAAACAGAGAGGGGAGAGTTTGAGTTCCAAATTCTGATTTACCATCACAAATTATTGTAGTAAGAAAATGAATCAGCTAATAAAGTAAACGTAGCAACATATGAATCTCAGAGCTTTGAAACTGGAAAGTTTATCCCAGAACAGTGGCACAAAATTGCAGCAACTGTCAGAAAGTCTTAGTCATAGAACCCCCTTCCACCGTTGCTGGGAATGTAAACTGGTACAGCCACTACAGAGAGCAGTATAGAGTTACCTTAAAAAATGAAAACTAGAGCTACCATATGATCCTGCAGTCCCACTCCTGGGAATATATCTGGAGAAAACCATAATTTGAAAAGATACACATACCCCAATGTTCACTGACACACTCTTTGTAATAGCCAATTCGTGGGCACAACCTAAATGTCCACTGACAGATGAATGGAGAAAGAAACATGAATAATAGTCATAAAAAAGAATGAAATAAAATCATTTGAAGCAATATGGATGAAATGAGAGATTATCATACTAAATCAGAAAGATAGATGTCATATGATACTGCTTATATGTAGAATCTAAAAATAAAGTATACACATGAATGTATAAACAGAAATAGACTCACAGACACAGAAAACAAACTTATGGTTACCAAAGGGGGGAATAAATTAGGAGTTTGGAATTAATATATACACACAACATGTAACATAGATAACCAACAAGGACATACTATTTAAGAAGAGAACTATACTCAGTATTTTGCAATAATCTATAAGGGAAAAGAATGAAGAATATGTATAACTGAATCACTTGGCCGTACATCTGAAACAAACAAAACATTGTAAATTAACTTATTTCAATAAATTTTGTTTGTGGCCATGCTGTGTGGCTTGTGGGATGTTAGTTTCCTGACCAGTGATTGAATCGGGGCCCCTGGCAGTGGAAGAATGGAGTCCTAACCACTGGACCACCAGGGAATTCCTTCAGTTCAGTTCAGTCACTCAGTTGTGTCTGACTCCTTGGGACCCCATGGACTGCAGCACTCCAGGACTCCCTGTCCATCACCAACTCCCAGATTTTACTCAGACTCATGTCCGTTGGGTCAGTGATGCCATCCAACCATCTCATCCTCTGTCGTCCCCTTCTCCTCCTGCCTTCAATCTTTCCCAGCATCAGAGTCCTTTCAAATGAGTCAGTTCTTTGCAAAAGGTGGCCAAAGTATTGGAGTTTCAGCTTCAGCATCAGTCCTTTCAATGAATATTCAGGGCTGATTTCCTTTAGGATGGACTGGTTGGATCTCCTTGCAGTCCAAGGGACTCTTGAGAGTCTTTTCCAATACTACAGTTCAAAAGCATCAATTCTTCACTGCTCAGCTTTCTTTATAGTTCAATTCTCACAGCCATACATGACCACTGGAAAAACCATAGTCTTGACTAGATGGACATTTGTTGTAAGGGAGGCTACCCCATGTCCAAAAGCAAAGGGAATTCCTTTATACTTCAACAAATCAATCAATAGGGGGAAAAAAGGAAAAATTAAAATGGCTCTTAGCAAAAGAATGTGTGGGAAGAACAAGAAAAGAGGATTTCTATCTGGGTAAATAATTTAATATTAGTAGTAAACTAAAACAAAGCAAAACGATTTGAACTTTCCTTAACTTCTAATACCTTCATTCAAGGAGAATGATCTTCAGAGAACATCCCAGAAGATTCATCTTCCATGTGATAAAACTTTTAAGTGCTTAATACATTGAAGTGTGGAGTTGATGCCTGGACTATGGGAGGAGTCAGTAGTAGACAAGGTAACATTTCTAGTTCCACCATAGACTGGGTGGTTTAAACAACAAACAGTTACATCTCATAGTTGTTGAGGTTAGAAGACAAAGTTTAGGATGCTAGCAGGGTCAAGTTCTGGTGAAGACTCTCTTCCTTGCTTATAGATGGTGATCTTGATGTATCTTTACAAGGCACAGAGAGAGAGGGCCAACTTTCTTGCTCTTCTAAGGACACATATGCCATCATGGGGTTTTATCTTCAGGACCTAATCACCTCTCAGGGGCCCCAACTCCTAATACCACCCTCTTGGGGGTTGGATATTCAACATGGGAACACAAATGTGCCGTCCATAACACACCTAGAGAACTAAAACATTCAGTATTCTGAAAAAGGGTAAGCTGCAAAAAAAAAAAAGAGAGAGAGAGGTGGGTCGGGGGTAGGTCAGTTACATAAGAATTTTCATTGTTGTTTCAGAAGAAAAGTGAATAAAGTATTTCAAAAAGGATGTAGTCCTCAAATACTGGGGAGGGTTCCAGTAAGTTGGAAACTGAAAATTGACCATTGGATTTGACAAGATGGAAGTCACTGAAGACTTTGATAAATGCCATTTCAAGTGACCTCGATGACAGCGCAACCGCAGTGCCCTGAGGTGAGTATAGGAAGCGTAGGAGTGGAGACAGCGACTGCAGGAAACTCTGAGGAGTTTTACTGTGAATAATAGCTGAAATGTGACAATAATTGAAGAGGGATGTGAAGTCAAGAGAAGGAGGTTTAAGTTGGAACACTGAGACATGTTTACTGAAGCAAATGATCCAGCAAAAGAAACGGATGAAAAACAGCAGTGATAATTTGAAAAACCGTCTTTGGAAAGATGAATGGGAATATGGTTATCTTTAAATAGAAGCAAGGACACATCCTCCATCATTACTCAAGAGAAAGGAGGGAACATGGCCACTGGCATAGATACCTTGTTGGGAATAGGAATGCAACAAGGCTGAAGATATAATGATGTCTGTTTTCTCATGAAGAATGAGACAAGACCAGTGGAGGGTGAAGGAAATTTGGGGAGAGAGGAGAAGATGTCAAATAATTGAGAATGGAAAAGTGGCTTTACTGTGAACATATGTTGATGGGTACCACATTGTTAGATGCACATTTGAGATTCATGATCATACATTTGACATGAGCTTAGTTAGCAGTTAGGTGTGTGATATTCTCCAGCAATGGCCATCTGTTCGGCTACAGGCGCAGAGTGTGTGAATAGGTAGCTGCAAGACTAGAAGAGACAATAACTACGAAGGTTTGAAGTGGGAGAACTCTTTAATGAGTTTCTGCAAGCCCCAGAAACTATAGGGATTGGCCCAAAGTTTAGGCCACCTGCTTGCCTAGATCCTAGACCCAGACATTTGCCACTGGAGTACGTAGAACTCAGAGAATGCCTTTTTAGGGACAGAGAAGTTGGGAGCATGGAATCAGGTCAGGGTCACAACAGTTGCTCACTCTCTGGTGATGCTGGAAAATGGTACCCCTAGGAGACATATGGATTCCAAATGGAGAACTCCTGTTTTAGTGGACATCAGTACTTGATGGGAATGGATCAAATCTCTCAAGCTGACAGAATGGAAAGAACAGACTGTAAATAACTGGCATAGTTTATAAGTACCTAGAAGATAAAGAAGTGACCATGAGGATACCACGTGGGCTCAGTAATAAAAAGTCAGACCCAGCCACTCACTTCTTTTCCTGATTGTATTAAAACACTGTTAGATCAGTACAGGTGGGTGCACACAAGGGTTTTGTTCTATGGGGAATAGAAAGAGAGCTGTCCAGAAATAGGTGAAAACATTATTGAGTATTATTAAGAGTCCAGTGGGTGCCGAAAGTCAGACATGACACTAAACTGCATCGTTGGGTAAATGTTCTCAGTTCTAAAGAGCATAAGATTGAAAATGTGCTATTCACATTGACTCTTAGTTAGAGGTCCACCTGATGTGTATGGCAGAAAGACGTAGGGGTAAAGAAGTTGAAGGTCCTGATGGGAGGACTGAAGTGATGATCCCAGGGTACTAGGTTAGCTGGGGAAAGAAAAAGAGGAAGAGGCAGATGGACTGAGATAATAGGAGACAATGCTTGCTTGCTTGCTAAGTTACTTCAGTCGTGTCCGACTCTGTGTGACCCCACAGATGGCAGCCCACCAGGCTCCCCCATCCCTGGGATCCTCCAGGCAAGAACACTGGAGTGGGCTGCCATTTCCTTCTCCAATGCAGGAAAGTGAAAAGTGAAAGTGAAGTCACTCAGTCGTGTCCGACTCTTAGTGACCCCATGGACTGCAGCCTACCAGGCTCCTCTATCCATGGGATTTTCCAGGCAAGAGCACTGGAGTGGGCTGCCATTGCCTTCTCTGAATAGGAGACATACAAATAAGCAAATGCAAGTCTTGGAGTAAAGAACTGGTGTGGTGGAAATGAAGGTTTGGGTTATCTGGCAGGGTTAAGAGTTGTGATCACATAGTAAAAGGATAGTTTTTCATGCAGGCTTCCTGGAGAGGAATCAGACACTGCTGAAAATTATGAGTTGTGTGCCAGCCTAGGAAGTTCATCCTTTAGTCTTTTGGAGATGGAATTAGGGAGGAAAATTGCTTGTTAAATTACCTCTGAAACTCAATGTCTTTCTTCCTTAGAACTGTAGAAGTTAAATTTTTATTAGGGCATCTGGGACTTTATCTAATCCACTTAGTACCTCCTGTTTTTAATTTTCCTTTGGGATTTTTAAATACTTCTCCATGGAAGAGCAAGACAACCTTGCCTTTTTCCCCCCCATGAATATAATGAAAAGGACAGGCTTGCAAAGACCTATGATGGGTCACACTGGGCCCTGCCAAAGTATGGGATCAGGATATGAAGCAAATCCCATTAATTACAGCAATCAATGATTCCTCCAGAGACTAAGGCTTACAATTAGAGGTTCTCAAAAACTTTGGAGGCCACTGGAAAGACTGTAAAATAGAATCAAAGAGATCAGCATCCATTCAAGCAAAGACTTGCTTGATATTGGGCAATTTCTAACTTTGTATGGATAGGCCAGGCCCCACTTGGCATCTGTGAAATTTAGTTCCATGAAAGTTCATAAGGGCTTTTGATAGAATATCCATGTCCTTAATTACAAACACATATTTCTTCTCTATTGCAAGGTTCCTCCTACACTTCACAGATCTGTCAGTGGATCTGCCAGAAAGAAGAAACATGGATACCACATGTGGAAATGACAAAAGTGGCACATGCTGAATGAACTTACGTATAAAGGGAGTTGTTCCTTTAAAGAGCTGTTGGATTCATTTAGGTAATCATCTTTTGATGAAGGCACTTGCTAGCACAATCTTCTGCTTATCAAGGAGTTATAAATCAGAACTGGAAAAGACATCCGGAAACATCTGGCCCCTTCCAAAGCAATAACATTCCAGTGTATTTCCTGACATACTCCACAGACTCTTCCTATCATGTGGTGTCGCTCTTACACATTAAAAGTTCTCAAGAGTAAGTTCTGGTTTGGCTTTTTACATTATATTTTCCCCAAAAGAGCAATCAAATAGCTAGACATACACATTTCCCTTTTATAATCAACTCTCATGTTATATTCTAATTATTTGTTTAGATGTCTGTCTCCTCACTGGGTTAGAATTTCAAGAAATTAAAGATGTACTCATTTCTTTAACCCCCACATGAAGATGAATATATGTTCTGGGACTCTATCCTGTAGAAACAAGGGTACTAATAGGTGAGTAGCTCTGTATAAGAAGATGTATTGCAGTGTTGTTAAAATGAGAGTAAACTGGAACTAACGTGAATGTCCATCAACTCGGAATAATAAGAGAAAAAGTTATTGTGAGGCTCTGAGATGGAGTGTCCTTTAGCTTTGAAGAAGAATGAGCTTGCTCTGCATCCGCTGACTTGGAGGGGATGTCCAT
The DNA here is from genome assembly GCA_006408695.1 of Aepyceros melampus. Classification (NCBI taxonomy): domain Eukaryota; kingdom Metazoa; phylum Chordata; class Mammalia; order Artiodactyla; family Bovidae; genus Aepyceros; species Aepyceros melampus. Next base: position 176,046 of record SJXQ01009888.1, read on the forward strand.
GATGTACTGCCACGTGAGAAAATCAACCGGCAAACGAAAGTACAGAGTGCGATTTCAAATTGTAAAAATAAATGACATCCTGTGAAAAACAGGTGTTTATATCTGTGGAGGAACAATCGCTAGGGGTTACCTTGAGGATGATGAGAAAGTATAAAAGAAAGAGTGTGGAAAGAGATAAAAATAATCTAGCAAAATGCAAAAATATACACCATAACGCTAAGGGAAAAGTCAGAATGCATGTTTATAGTAATAATATATCAAAAATAAATATTTACCTTTATTGATGTCTTCATTGATATCAGGCATAATTCTTAAGGCATTACAGAGACTATTTCAGTTGATGCCTCCACCAACACTGTGAGGTTGGGATTGTTATTTTCCTCATTTCACAGATGAGGAAACTGTAGCCCAGATAAGTTTATAAATTGACCCATGGTCACACAGTAAATAGCAAAGCTGAGGAAATCCCCAGTAGCTCAGTGGTAAAGAATCTGCCTGCAATGCAGGAGACACAGGAGACAAGGGTCCAGTCCCGGGGTCAGGAAGATCCTCTGGAGAAGTATATGGCAACCCACTCCAGTATTCTTGCCAGGAAAATCCTATGGACAGAGCAGCCTAAAGGACTACAGTCCATCCATAGTGTCACAAAGAGTGGGGCACGACTGAGTGACTGAGCAGGGCAGAAAAATAATAGTAGACAAATAGGCAAAAAAAAATGAAACTGCATTTTTTTCCCCTACAAATTAGTCTGGTTAAATGACCAATTTAATGGTTAAATAACCAATTTAATGAAGTGATAGAATTGTGAATTTTTATTTTAAATATTTGTTATTATTTATTATTGCCATGCTGTGCTTAGTCACTCAGTCATGTCTGACTCTCTGCAACCTCATGGACTACCAGGCTTCTCTGTCCTGGGGATTCTCCAGGCAAGAATACTTTTTTTTTTTTTACCTATGTTCTTTTTTTTTTAATTAATTTTTATTTTTTTAGTTTGTTTTGCTTTACAATACTGTATTTGTTTTGCCACACATCGACATGGATCAGCCACGAGTGTACATGAACTCCCAATCCCGACCCCCACCTCCCCCCTCCTGCCCCACACCCTCTCTCTGGACTGTCTCTTATACACATCTCCCCAAACATGGGGTGATTAGTTTTTATGGGCTGGGTAACTTCATAGACCTAATGAGTGGAAGGGCTTTTCCAACTATTTGCGGAAAGAGGTGAAGATTCCTAGGAACTGGGCCACTGCTCACTCTTTGACCTTTTGCCACTGGCCTCCGCACTGTCAAGGTGCTGGCGGATGTCATGTAGCTTCTCTGGGGCTTCTCTGCACTGGGGAGGGGCTCTACATGTACCCCCGCTTCAGCTGCCTTTGGTGTTGGTGGAGGCTAGGGCTAAACCGGGAGCCTCCCCGCCACATACCCGGATACATGGCTTCCACCTACAACCAGGTGTCTTTGAAGATGTGTACACAGGTGTCACTGGGGTGGGCTCTCCAGCTTTCTGGGTCTGTGTGGTGGTCCTGGACTGTGAGACGGACCCCACTGGTACAGATGGCAACCCTCCTCCACTCCAGGCCTCGTGGTGGCCCTTGGGCAGGTTAGGAGTCTGCGGACATCTTTGGTGGGGGACATGATTCTGCTGACCAGAAAGGGGCAGCTGAACTGAAGGGCCTGGCCGGAATGTGTCACATTCTGGAGGCTCAAGAGGGCCCATCCCCCCCACCTTCACCGAGTCCCCCTTCCTTCTCCACGTGGATGTCAAACGGGGACGTTCTTTTTTAAAATGATTCGGCTGTGTCAGGTCTTATTTGAGGCACACGGGATCTTCCCTGTGGCTTGCGGGCTCCAGAGCACGTGGGCACTCGGGCTTATTTGCATCTCGGCATGAGGGACCATATTTTCCTATCCAGGGACCAAACTTGCATCCCCCACACTACAAGGTGGGCGCTTAACCACTGGACCACTGGGGAAGTCCCAAAAGCGATTCTTGTCAGATCGAGTCACTCCTCCAATCATGTCTCCCCAGCCCATGCCCCACCCCCACCCCCCCTAGGATAAAGGCCTAACATGAATCCTTCTCCCTTGGGACTTTATGGCAAAGGACTTCAGGTGTCCTGCATACCCTCTTCCAAGCCTTTGCACATGCTGATCCCTCTGAAACAGGACAGAGGGGTTCTTTTAAACAGAACCTTTGAAAGAAAGACATAGCTATAGGACACGATATGGGGCTTCCCAGGTGACTCAGTGGCAAAGAATCTGCCTGCCAATGCAGGAGGCACTGTTTCGATCCCATGGTTAGCAAGATCCCCTGGAGAAGGAAATGGCAACCCACTCTAGTATTCTGCCTGAAAAACTCATCTCTCTGGATTATCCCCGTGCATCAGTCCCAAGCATCCTGCATCCTGCATCAAACCTGGACTGGCGATTCGTTTCACTTATGATAACACACGTTACACTGCCACTCTGCCAACCCATCCCACCCTCTCCCTCTCCTACAGAGTCCAAAAGGCCGTTCTATACATCTGTGTCTCTTTTGCTGTCTTGCATACAGGTTTATCATTACCATCATTCTAAATTCCATATATATGTGTGAGTATACTGTATTGGTGTTTTTCTTTCTGGCTTACTTCACTCTGTATAATCGGCTCCAGAGTCATCCACCTCATTAGAACTGATTCAAATGTATTCTTTTTAATAGCTGAGTAATACTCCATTGTGTATATGTACCACAGCTTTCTTATCCATTCATCTGCTGATGGGCATCTAGGTTACTTTTAAATAAAGTAAAATTATTAAAAATAAAGGGAAGAAATGGGAAGGAGGGTGCTTTTTAAAACAAGTCCTCAAATACTTTGCCATTCCTCTCTGACAGAAGAGCTCCATGTTTCCGCCCTTCAAATGTGAGTGGGGCTATGACAGCTCTCATCAATCCCATAGCAGAAGGGGGTTGTGTGTCTTTGGTGGCTGGATCAAAAAAGGTGGCACAGCCTCCTCCTGGCTTGCTGTTCTGGGACTCTTGCTCTGGGGAATGCTAGCTGCCAAGCTGTGAGTCCCACTTGGAGAGAAACACAGGCCCCTGCCAACAGGCACAATCTACTGCCAGATTTCAATGGTTCCATCCCCAGAACCTAGAATCTCCCAGCAGAGGCCCCTGACACTGCCAAGCAGAGACAAACCACGAGCTATGTCCTGTCTGGATGTCTAACTTCCAGAATCCTCCATGGGCATAAAAAATGGTTGGATTTCATTGTTGTTACTACTGTTGTTATTATTTGGTTAAGGTTTTGGGGTTTTTTGCTCAAAAATTACATAACAACAATCTAAACCAACAAGGACCTTCTTCAGGGATGTTTGTCAATTTGACATAGGTTTCCCATTGATCTTATTTTTCTGCTCCTTTAGGTATATTTTGATGATTAATTTTATGTGCCAATTGGCTGGACCATGGTGCCCCAACATTTGGCAGACCACCCTCCACAATGCGGATGGGCCTTACCAGATCATTTGGAGACCTTCATAGAACAAAGACTGATTCCCTTCCAGAGAAAGACAGAGTTGCCAGCCAGCACACTGCCTTTGGATTTTTATGGCAGCTCTTACCCGAGCTTCCTGCATGTCTGCCACCCCTTCAGACTTTAGATTCACCAAACCTCCAGTAAAGTTTGCGGATTCCCTGAAAACTCTTTCTCTCACTGGTCTGCTTCTCTGGGCAACTCTGACTAATACACATATTTTCTCTTTCACTCTGCTTCCCAAACTCCTCACCAGTTCCTCTAGCCTCCTAATGTCACTACAGTATCCAAGTAAATCCCCACTGTTTAACTTCATATGCATTTGATGTCTTTAAGAGGGCTAGAAAAGAGACTAATGCTGGCTGAAGAGTCAGTCTTCTTTACTTCCTCCTGCCCCTCCCTCTTTAGGACATAAATCATAATTAATATACATCTATTGCCAATAAATGAGCATGATAACACCAAGGGCAGAAAGATCTAAGCAGATAAAGGCCAGGGAAGGAGATCAACTGTGACTTCTGCATTGAATTACAGAATGATGCATGCCATTAAGAATGCCCAAATGACAAAAGATCAGATCCAGGCAAAGCAAAAGAAGAGGTGCAGCTTACCCCTCGAAGCAGTGGGCGACCGTCAGAACCCACTTCTTGGCAATGAGGACACAACCACAAATGTGCCCACTGGGTTCACTCTGCAGGGAACACTGCCAGGGCCACCTTCCTGGGCGACTCGTCCGGCCCCCTAGAATCCTCTTGTTCATCCTGGCAGCAGGGCGGCGCCCACAGTCTACCAAAGAGCAGGACAGAGGACAGACAGATGTGACTCACCGCCAAACCCAACTGGATGCCTGCATCTTCGCTGTCCTGTACACGAGATCATTTCTCCCCTTGAACCAATGAAGTTAAGTTAGATACCATTGTTATACCATGAATTCTCTCACCTTGCTTAGTACACAGAAGAGAAATCTTACTTCTGCTGTAACAGGATTGCCTAGATTTGGAAACAAAAAAATGGCATAATATTAAGTTACGTATTTACTGTTTACTTCAAACACTTTACCAGTGGAAAGCAAGACACAGGTTGTACTTAAGACAGGAACTCTCAAGGCAGGGCTGTGGTCAGCTATCACTTTGGGATGGAGGTATAGGAAGGATGCACTTTTTTAGTGTATTTAACATGATAATATAGTTTCACATTTGTGGGAAGAGAAACTACAGTTAGCCAGGATTCTCATATCACCTTAGCTGTTTGCACCACCCAGAATATAAACTCAATGATTTTCAAAGTAGGGAGAGGAAAAGGAAAGGAACTAGTCTACTTCTCAGAAGGTGTGGTGAGGAGGGAGCATGTCACATCTTTATGCTTGTGGAGAGGGCGTATATGTCCAAAAGAAACAGAAATAGTTTGAGAGAAATAATGTATTACTTCAAAAAGTTAGAGAACAGACAAAGGAACCAAATATTTAGACTAGAAGAGAATCTTGTAGAGACTTTATTACCTTTTAAAAAACTGTAGTTGATTTACAATATTGTGTTAGTTTCAAGTATATAGCACTGTAATTCAGTTATTTTTTCTGATTATATTCCATTATAGCTTATGATAAGATGTTGAATATAATCCCTCATGCTATACAATAGACCTCTGTTGCTTATCTGTTGTATGTACAGTAGTTTGTGCCTATTAATCCCATATTCCTAATTCTTCTCTCCCTGCTTCCATTTCACCTTTAGTAACCATACATTTGTTTTCTATGTTGCTGAGAACTTTTAGTGTTAAACTATGTATCTATGATTAGCTGACAGGAAGAAGGGGGATTAAATTCGTGCCATGTTTCTCTAGGTGGTAGGATCAGAATCAATAGGTGGAACTTATAGAAACAATGCATTCAGGAAAGCAAAGCTTTTTAAAAATCAGAGTTAAGTTTTGAAGGAAACACACGGCCATGTTTAAGCATCTATCAATGTGGCTACACAAGAGAATTCAGTTCAGAGTGTGATGTTTATATCACAAGGTTCTCTACTCAGCATTTATTTTACAATGCAAATTTAAAGGAAAAAAAAACACTTTCAGACTATCAAATATACTAGGATATGCTTAGAATCCTTGATCTGTCAGATTAAAAAAAAACCCTAAGTATTAATTTCCACATTCCTTTTTGAAGTCCTGCTATATTTTCTTTTGTTGCTAAATTTGCATGGGGATCTGTGTATACAATAAATTATATAATATAGAAAAAGCACAAACACGTTTTACCTTCCCATAACCTGAAGTCCTATCTCTTCCTCACTCTCGTCTCACTATCCTTAGTTTCTTTGTAGCACTTCCAAATATGTGAAATTCATTCTGTTTCTTATTGCTTATACTCTCTCTTTTCACCTCTAAAGTGTATGTTTCCTGAGACCAGGGTTCTTGTCCTCCATATCACTTCTACATCCCCTCAGAGCGCAACAATAAACCTGGCATAGAAAAGTTAGCTATAATTAGCTATTATCTATTAGATCTTAAAATCATAGCTTTTAGGAATTGGGAAAAATCAAAGATGATCTGTCTTAACTCTTTTATTTTAAAAGGAAATTGAGCTTGTGTGGGATCACACATCTAGGTAGTAGGGCAGAACTAGAATTAGATCCACTGACTCCCCATTTCAAGTGACTTTATCCATCTATCCATCAATCTACCGACCTAGAAGGGCTTTCCTGGAAGTTCCAGTTTGGGAAAACAAGCCACTCTGTTGGAAGATTCAGGTCATTGTTTTGGAGAAAGTGCTTCAGTTGACAGCCTTTCAGAAATTTGGACACAGTTTTGTCTATAGGGAAAATGTCAAGACATCTAAAGAAAAATGACCCACATTTTAATTTTCTTCTTTGAAATTCTTAAGAGGTGGTTTCTCTAGCACTAATTAAAAGCTGTGGAGTCATAAAAACTTGTTTTGAGTTCAGAGAATAGCACTTACTTCTGTGGGCTGTGAATCTGAGCAAGTTTTATGTAAATATTCTATAGCTATGTCCCTATAATGTCATAATCACTAAATGTGTTAATTCCCTCAATGTATCTTTCTCCTGCACCCCTGCCCATAGATGAGGGAGGTAATGCTTAACATTCCACAACTTTTTTTAGGGGAAATTTTTCAGAAGTGAATTTTTGAGGTTACTTGATTACAATTTCTTTGTGTGTCTGTTTTTTTTCCTCAGACTCTCTGAGTTTTATCAGCTGTCATGACTTCAATTTCTTCTGTTAACTAGTTCCATGTAGCATCTGTAGGAAGTGTAGACATTAAGAATTTATTTCAAAACACTCCAAGATTAGAACCCAAGTTCCCCATCCTACACTATGATAGTTTCTGTAATCATAATTTAAAAATGCAATTAGCCAAAAGAAAAAGATGTATGTCTACAAAGAAGGAAAAAAGCCAAATGATGTTGAAATACAAATGTCCTTAGGTAGTCTATGGAAGTTCCTCTTTGATGTGACACATTCAGAATACCTTAGATTTGAAACAGAAGCAGGGCCCTGATGATAGATCTTTGCTCCATAATCCACTCTACACAGCTCTAGTGATGGGTTGTCTTACCCTTTTACCAGCAGTTCATGCAAAGTTGTTGCATTAAGGCTCTCCCAGTTGGAGCGTAATGTAAGCCACTGTTGGTCTTGCTTCTCTTCCTCTATCAATTTGGTCACAGATGGTTCCCTAATAGAAAGACAAATACCAGATAAATATTCTACTACAATGATCTTTGACCAAGCAATATCATTATTGAGCACTTACTTTCAGTGGTAAAGTTTCTGCCTGCCAATGCAGAAGATGCAGGCTCGATCTCTGGGTCAGGAAGATCCCCTGTAGAAGGAAATGGCAACCCACTCCAGTATTCTTGCCTGGAGAACTCCAGGGACAGAGGAGCCTGGGGGGCTACATCCATGAGGTCATAAAGGAGTCAGATAAGACTTAGTGACTAAACAACAACAATAACAACTCTATAAAAAAGCAGCATTAAATTAATAGTCAATATTTCAAGAGGGGGATTAGTATTCAGAAAAGTTTGCTATGGAATGTGATCAGCAAGAGAAGTTATTAACAGTATCCTGAAGCAATAAAGATCCACAATGTTACAGCTATTTCAGTCACTCTCTGCTGAAATATATTTGTACATCTGACGTGTTGGAATTCTAACATATGCCATGTAAAAGCCAATACCTGAAAAACAAGAGCAAGTTTAGGCAGGAATCAAAAGTAAATAAAATTTAATTGCCTGGAGTATTTTTTCATCTTCTTTTCTTATCTAGTATAATCTTACAATAAAGCAATATCTTATAATAAGCAATAAGTAGAGAAAATCAATGGCTATTTAGTGTCTGTTTAGACAGTATAAAATTGTAAGTGGAATTTTTTCAACATACTGCAAAATCTTTATGCACTAAAAATTAGGAAGGACTCTTGAAAGCAGAGATAGGGGTGAGCATCATTTTGCTATTTACCTATATTCTCACTCAGCTTCCACCACTACTCTGCTTTGAATGCCTCATTCAGGTATCACATAAATACAGTTGCCCTGTAGCCAAGCTTTAAAATTTTAAATTTCAAAACTGTCTAGGTTTTTATGTAAAATATCCTATACTTCAAGAAATAGTTGGTTCACTTAGGCAATCCATATTTGAAGAAAACCTTTTGGATCTTTTTCACATGATGTTATCACGGGTTGATGAGGTGGTGGAATTCATTTTAGACAGGAGAAAGGGGGGTTCCTTCTGAATCTGGAAGAAAGTAGAAGAGAAGGAAGTAGGTACTTGGATTTGGAGATGGGGAGAGAATTCAAGAGAATTCATGAGAGAATGCAAATCAGATAATCAGATCAGTTCAGTTCAGTCCTCCAGTTTCATCCAACTCTTGTGACCCCATGGACTGCAGCATGCCAGGCCTCCCTGTCCATCACCAACTCCAGGAGTTTACTCAAACTCACATCCATTGAGTCAGTGATGCCATCCAACCATCTTATCCCCTTCGTCCCTTTCTCCTCCCACCTTCAATCTTTCCCAGCATCAGGGTCTTTTCAAATGAGTCAGTTTTTCACATCAGTTGGCCAAAGTATTGGAGCTTCAACTTCAGCATCAATCCTTCCAATGAATATTCAGGACTGATTTTCTTTAGGATGGACTGGTTGGATCTCCTTGAAGTCCAAGGGACTCTCAAGAATCTTCTCCAACAATGCAGTTCAAAAGCATCAATATTTCAGTGCTCAGCTTTCTTTATAGCCCAACTCTCACATCCATACATGACCACTGGAAAAACCATAGCTTTGACTAGGTGGACCTTTGTTGACAAAGTAATGTCTCTGCTTTTTAATATGCTGTCTAGGTTGGTCATAACTTTTCTTCCAAGGAGTAAGCGTCTTTTAATTTCATGGCTGCAGTCACCGTCTGCAGTGATTTTGGAGCCCAGAAAAATGAAGTCTGTCACTATTTCCACTGTTCCCCCATCTATTTGCCATGAAGTGATAGGACCAGATGACATGATCTTAGTTTTCTGAATGTTGAGTTTTAAACCAACTTTTTCACTTTCCTCTTTCACTTTCATCGAGAGGCTTTTTAGTTCTTCTTCACTTTCTGCAATAAGGATGTTGAGATCTGCATATCTGAGGTTACTGATATTCCTCCTGGTAATATTGATTCCAGCTTCTGCTTCCTCCAGCCCAGCATTTTGCATGATGTACTCTGCAAAGAATGATGATAATATACATCCTTGATGTACTCCTTTCCCGATTTGGAACCAGTCTGTTGTTTCATGTCCAGTTCTAACTGTTGCTTCTTGCCCTACAAACAGATTTCTCATGAGGCAGGTCAGGCGGTATGGTATTCCCATCTCTTTTAAGTATTTTCCACAGTGTATTGTGATCCACACAGTTAAATGCTTTGACATAGTCAATAAAGCAGAAGTAGATGTTTTTCTGGAACTCTCTTGCTTTTTCAATGACCCAGTGGATGTTGGCAATTTGGTCTCTGGTTCCTCTTTTTCTAAAACCAGCTGAACATCTGGAAGTTCACAGTTCATGTACTGTTGAAGCCTGACTTGAAGAACTTTGAGCATTACTTTACTAGCGTGTGAGATAAGTACAACTGCCTGGTAGTTTGAGCATTCTTTGGCATTGGAATGAAAATTGACCTTTTCCAGTCCTGTGGCCACTACTGAGTTTTCCAAATTTGCTGGCATATTGAGCTCAGCACTTTCACAGCATCATCTTTCAGGATTTGAAATAGCTCCACTGGAATCCCATCACCTCCACTAGCTTTGCTCATAGTGATGCTTCCTAAGGCCCATTTGACTTTCCATTCCAGGATGTCTGGCTCTAGGTGAGTGATCATACCATCGTGGTTATCTGGATCATAAAGATCTTTTTTGCATAGTTCTTCAGTGTATTCTTGCCACCTCTTCTTAATATCTTCTGTTAGGTCCATACCATTTTTGTCCTTTATTGTGCCCATCTCTGCATGAAATGTTCCCTTGGTATCTCTAATTTGCTTGAAGAGATCTCTATTCTTTCTCATTCTATTGTTTTCCTCTACTTCTTTGCACTGATCACTGAGGAAGGCTGTCTTATTTTTCCTTGCTATTCTTTGGAACTCTGCGTTCAAATGGATATAGCTTTCTTTTCTCCTCTGCATTTTGCTTCTCTTTCTTTTCATAGCTATTTGTAAGGCCTCCTCAGACAACCATTTTGCCTTTTTGCATTTCTTTTTCTTGGGAATGGTCTTGATCACTGCTCCCTGTACAATGTCATGAACCACCATCCATCGTTCTTCAGGCACTCTATCAGATCTAATCCCTTGAATCTCTTTGTCACTTCTACTGTATAATCATAAAGAAATTTATTTAGTCATACTTGAATGGTCTAGTAGTTTTCCCTACTTTCTTCAATTTAAGTCTGAATTTTACAATAAGGAGTTCATGATCTGAGCCACAGTCAGCTCCCAGTCTTGTTTTTGCTGACTGTATAGAGCTTCTCCATCTTTGGCTGCAAAGAATATAATCAATCTGATTTTGCTGTTGGCATCTGGTAATGTCCATGTGTAGAGTCTTCTCTTGTGTTGTTGGAAGAGGGTGTTTGGTATGATTAGTGCATTCTCTTGGCAAAACTCTATGAGCCTTTGCCTTGCTTCATTCTGTACTCTAAGGTCAAATTTGCGTGTTACTCCAGGTATTTCTTGACTTCCTACTTTTGCCCTGTGGTCCCCTATAATGAAAAGGACATCTTTTGGGGTGGGGGTTAGTTCTAGAATGTCATATAGGTCTTCGTCAGTTCAGTTCAGTTCAGTTGCTCAGTTGTGTTTGACTCTTTGTGACCCCATGAGTCGCAGCACACCAGGCCTCCCTGTCCATCACCAACTCCCAGAGTTCACTCAGACTCATGTTCATCAAGTCAGTGATGCCATCCAGCCATCTCATCCTCGGTCGTCCCCTTCTCCTCCTGCCCCCGATCCCTCCCAGCATCAAGGTCTTTTCCAATGAGTCAACTCTTCGCATGAGGTGGCCAGAGTATTGGAGTTTCTGCTTGAGCATCAGTCCTTCCAATGAACACCCAGGACTAATCTCCCTTACGATGGACTGGTTGGATCTCCTTGCAGTCCAAGGGACTCTCAAGAGTCTTCTCCAACACCACAGTTAAAAAGCATCAATTCTTCGATGCTCAGCTTTCTTCATGGTCAAACTCTCACATCCATACATGACCACAGGAAAAACCATAGCCTTGACTAGATGGACCTTTGTTGGCAAAGTAATATCTCTGCTTTTCAATATGCTATCTAGGTTGGTCATAACTTTTCTTCCAAGGAGTAAGCGTCTTTTAATTTCATGGCCACAGTCACCATCTACAGTGATTTTGGAGCCCAAAAAATAAAGTCTGACACTGTTTCTATGGTTTCCCCATCTATTTCCCATGAAGTGAATGGACCAGATGCCATGATCTTAGTTTTCTGAATGTTGAGCTTTAAGCCAACTTTTTCACTCTTCACTTTCACTTTCATCAAGAGGCTCTTTAGTTCTTCTTCGCTTTCTGCCATAATGGTGGTATCACTGCATATCTGAGGTTATTGACATTTCTCCCGGCAATCTTGATTTCAGCTTGTGCTTCTTCCAGCCCAGCGTTTCTCATGATGTACACTGCATAGAAGTTAAATAAGCAGGGTGACAATATACAGCCTTGACCTACTCCTTTTCCTATTTGGAACCAGTCTGTTGTTCCATGTCCAGTTCTAACTGTTGCTTCTTGACCTGCATATAGGTTTCTCAAGAGGCAGGTCAGGTGGTCTGGTTTTCCCATCTCTTCCAGAATTTTCCACAGTTTAAGTTCAGTTGCTTCAGCATTACTTGCCAGGGCATAGAGTTGGAATACAGTGATATTGAATGGTTTGCCTTGGAATCGAACAGAGATCATTCTGTCATTTTTGAGGTTGCATCCAAGTACTGTATTTCAGACTTTTTTGTTGACTATTATGGCTACTCCACTTCTTCTAAGAGATTCTTGCCCACAGTAGTAGATATAATGGTCATCTGAGTTAAATTCACCCATTCCAGTCCATTAAATGTTGACATTCATCTTGCCATCTCCTGTTTGACCACTTCCAATTTGCCTTGATTCATGGACCTAACATTTTTGGTTCCTATGCAGTATTCCTCTTTACAGCATCAGACTTTACTTCCATCACCAGTCACATCCACAACTGGGTGTTGTTTTTGCTTTGGCTCCATCCCTTCATTCTTTCTGGAGTTATTTCTCCATTGATCTCCAGTAGCATACTGGGCACCTATTGACCTAGGGAGTTCATCTTTGAGTGTCCTATCTTTTTGCCTTTTCATACTGTTCATGTTTGGGTGTCTCCTGAGGAGGTACAGGTCAGCAGTGGACTGTTGCAGGGGCAGGGGCTCTGGGTGCAGTAGACATGGGCATAGCATAAGACGTCTTGGAGGAGGTCTCCATTAGAGACCACCAGGACTCTCCAAAGAGCCACCAGAACTCTCCAAAGAGCCACCAGAACTTACACAGGACTGGGGAAACAGACTCTTGGAGGGCACAAATAGAATCTTGTGTGTACCAAACCCAGGAGAAAGAAGCAGTGACCCCACAAGAGACTGACCCAGAACTGCCCATAAGCGTCCAAGAGTCTCTCATGGAGGTGTGGGTTGAGGGCATTGAGTGTAGCAGTGCCTGCATGGGACCTTTTGAAGGAGGTCGTCATTATCTTCATTACCTCTACCATAGTTTGGCCTCAGATTAAATAACAGGGAGAGAACACATCCCCACCCTTCAACAGAAAATTGGATTAAAGATTTACTGAGCTCATCAGAACAAGACCCAGTTTCCCCCTCAGTCAGTCTCTCCCATCACGAAGCTTCCATAAGCCTCTTATCCTCCTCCATCAGAGGGCAGACAGACTGAAAACACACAATCACAGAAAACTAACCATTCTGATCACATGGACCACAGTCTTGTCCAACTCAATGAAACTATGAGCCATGCCACATAGGGCCACCCAAGTCAGGTCATGGTGGAGAGTTCTGACAAAACGTGGTCTACTGGAAAACGGAATGGCAAACCACTTCAATATTCTTGCCTTGAGAACCCCATGAACAGTATGATAATCAGATAGTCTCTACTTTTCATTTCAAGAAGGAGGGGAGATCCTCAGATGAAAGGTGTAGGGGAGGGGCAATGGCAGGGGCGCGCAATGGTGAGGAAAGTGACGTGTATATGAAGTTGCGCCCTGGTGGAGGTATTTGGAAAAACATATCAAAGGTAAAAGTATGGTGAGCAGCAGTGAGGATTCAAATGAACCTGGAAACCTTCAAGTGGTAGTAGCACTAAATCTGTGAGCATAGTGACTTGCTCTTTTGATAATGGAATGTCTTTTTTTTTTTTTTTTTGCAAAAACAGGCAGAGAGCACAGGAAAGGAAGGGAAGGTAGATTCGGTGGCATTGAAAGAAAAGTAACCATTTCACCTAGTTACCATTATTTAAAAACAACTGTAATCACAAAATAGAAAAAAAAAATTTTTTTTTAACCTCACCAAATGCAATTATTTTAAATAAAACCCTCTAATGACTTGAGGAAAGAATAAGGCCAAGAAATTAAAAACAAAACAGAGTTCTTCATAACAGATGAACTCTAATCATTTGATTTTTTTTTTAATGGCATAACCCATACTTTAAGAAGCATTGCACAAGCTTTAATTGATTTAGGATCTAGAATGAACTGTTATATAATCTAATATGCCACAAAACTGACTGGAAAATGGGAAAATTTTTTTCCTTTATCAAAAGGAGGCTGTGGCTTTCCAGTAATCCCAGAAGTGCTGTATGTGGAGGCATAGTGGGATAGGAAGTAGAGAAATCAGAGATCATGCATACCACTCAAGGTTTCAAGGTTTCTCTTAATAGCCTGCATCCTGAGAATTTCTGTCTGCAATAGAACAATCCGTGGCCTCCTAAATCCATGCATTTTATTGGCAAAAAGCCAAAGGAAGATCAGCTTCAGATCTGCTATTTAATGAAAACAGTCCTTAGGCAGATTCACAGGGCAACAGGGACTCACATGAGGATGGTTTGGTGTAAGCATAGGATTTGCACTGAGACTGGTTGGGAAAATCACTGCAAAGGAACCAAGGTCCCTTCAATCACCTTGAGGGATGTTTTTGCATTTTATTCAATTAGCTTCCAAGAAAGGCAATTTAGCCTGAACCTCTCAGTTACATCAAGTGGAAAACCTAAGAAATTCATCAAGAAGAAAGGAGTATCATTATGAAAATTAGTTTCCCATGAAACTTTTAAACACTAGCACGCTTCTCAGCACTAGAAATGTCATCTTATCGCCCATTAAAAAAAAATCGGTGAATCCATATGGCTCAACTTCTGCCATCATACAGAATCTGAGCATCTGTGTGGTTTCAACATTTTTTCGTTAAACAATTTTAAAAATCATAAAAGTAACACTTATACATGGAAAAAATCCAAACATTATACAATGAAAAAATATTCTTCCCATCCAAGATGTATAAAATCACCACTGTAAATAGCATTTGAGTATCCTTGCCAAGCACTGTCTATAATGCTTGTAACCCTCTGTTTTTAGTCTATATACATTTTGGGAGATAGTGATAGACAGGAAAGCCTGGTGTGCTGCAGTTCATGGGGTCACAAAGGGTCGGACATGACTCAGTGACTGAACAACAGTATTGTTCTGTATGGTGTTGATGTTTTCATTTAAGGACCTATCTTGGAAGTCTTTGCATAGTAATAGCTAGATAATATTAGTAATGATGATGTTAATAACTATTACTTATTTTCTATAGGCAACACACTATAAGATTAACTTTATATTATTTAATCCTCTCAACAACTTTGTGATGTATGTATATGTACATGTGAAAGTCACTCAGTAGTGTCTGACGCTTTGCAATCCCATGGACTGTAGCCTGCCAGGCTCCTCTTTCCATGGGATTCTCCAGGCAAGAATGCCAGAGCGGGTTGCCATTTCCTCCTCCAGGGGATCTCCTGACCCAGGGATTGAACCCAGGTCTCCCACATTGCAGGTGGATGATTTACCATCTGAGCCACCAGGGAAGTATGCTTTATTGTTATTCACCATTTTGGAGATGAAAAAATTGAGGCAAAGAGAGAATACAAAATTTTCCGCAGGTCACACAGCTCTGATATTGCATTCCTTGGTCTGACGTCAGAGTACCTCTTCTAACACTGTGGGCACCGTGCAGCCCTCCTCTTATTCAGAGCACACATCACATTCTTTCCATAGCTGCACAGTGTTCCATTACACACACATACATTTATTTCACCAATCCTCTATTGAGACCATTTCCAATTTGGAGTTATAATGAAAAAGCAGTTAACACCTTAACCACTCACCTTTGCCCACATGCACGTGTGACTTGAGAATAAATACCTAGAAATAAAACTATTGAATCAAAATGTAAATTTTTGATGAATAGTATGAATTTCCCCTTCAGGGAGTAATGCCAGTTTACATACTTATCAAGACTAGGTGTGCCTATACATCTTAATTTTTATAACTATGCATATAATGTAAGCCATGCTATGAAAATGTATCTGGAATTGAACTACTCAAACTTTGTTTACCCATTGGTAATTATTTGATGTATATCAAGAGAAAAAGAAATCGTCTTGGGTAGAGACCAAAAGAGCCAAACAATACCTTTCTAGTGATGAAACATCAGAGTCACTATATCGTAAGGTGTCTATGCAGGGAATGAAGTCACATGCTTCTAGAGCAACCATGAAATCATATGCAGAGAAGAAAATTCAAACCATGATCTATTCCAATGCCCTCTTTTGACTGTGTGAGAAAATAAGACCCAGATATAGACCTTTCCCAAACACTTGTGGGGCCCAGAGCAACAGTATAGATAGAGGCCAATATATTATATCATTCTCAAAAATTCTCCAAGCGCGGCTTCAACAGTATGTAAACCAAGAAATTCCAGATGTTCAAGCTGGATTTAGAAAAGGCAGAGGAACCAGAGATCAAATTGCCAACATCCACTAGATCATAGAAAATGGAAGACAGTTTCAGAAAAACATCTACTTCTGCTTAATTGACTGTGCCAAAGCCTTTGACTGTGTGGGTCACAATACACTGTAGAAAATTCTTAAAGAGATGGGAATACCAGATCACCTTACCTGCCTCCTGAGAAATCTGTATGCAGGTCAAAAAGCAACAGTAAGAACCGGACATCTAACAATGGACTCGTTCCAAACTGGGAAAGGAGTATGTCAAGGCTGTATGTTGTCACCCTGTTTATTTAACTTATGTACAGAGTACATCATGAGAAATGCCAGGCTGGATGAAGCACAAGCTGGAATCAAGATTGCTGGGAGAAATATCAGTAACCTCTACTACTACTACTACTAGTACTACTACTAAGTCGCTTTAGTCGTGTCCAACTCTATGCAACCCCATAGACTGCAGCCCACCAGGCTCCCGCATCCCTTGGATTCTCCAGGCAAGAACACTGGAGGGGTTGCCATTTCCTTCTCCAATGCATGAAAGTGAAAACTGAAAGTGAAGTTGTTCAGTTGTGTCCAACTCTTAGTGACCCCATGGACTGCAGCCCACCAGGCTCCTCCATCCATGGGATTTCCCAGGCAAGAGTATGGAGTGGGGTGCCATTGCCTTCTCCATCAGTAACCTCAGATGGCAGAAAGTGAAGAGGAACTAAAAAGCCTCTTGATGAAAGTGAAAGAGGAGAGTGAAAAAGTTGGCTTAAAATTCAACTTTCAGAAAACTAAGATCATGGCATCTGGTCCCATCGCTTCATGGCAAATAGGTGGGGAAACAATGGAAACCATCACAGACTTTATTTTGGGGGCTCAAAAATCACCGCAGATGGTGACTGCAGCCATGAAATTAAAAGACGCTTGCTCCTTGGATGAAAAGCTATGACCAACCTAGACAGCATATTAAAACTAGACAGCATATTAAAAAGCAGAGATATTACCTTGCCAACAAAGGTCCATCTAGTCAAATCTATAGTTTTTCCCATAGTCATGAATGGATGTGAGAGTTGAACCATAAAGAAAGCTGAGCACCGAAGTATTGATGCTTTTGAACTGTGTTGTTGGAGAAGACTCTTGACAGTCCCTTGGACTGCAAGGAAATCCAACCAGTCAACCCTAAAATAAATCAGTCCTGAATATTCATTGGAAGGACTGAAGCTGAAGCTCCAATACTTTGCCATATGATGCGAAGAACTGACCCATCGGAAAAGACCCTGAGCTGGGAAAGATTGAAGGTGGGAGAAGAAGGGGATGACAGAGGATGAGATGGTTGGATGGCATCACCAACCTGACGGACATGAATTTGAGCAAGCTCTGGGAGTTGGTGATGGACAAGGAAGCCTGGCGTGTTGTAGTCCATGGGGTTGTAAAGAGTCAGACATGACTGTGTGACTGAACTGAACTGATACTATATCATATTAGATAATATATTAGATATTATAACTTGAGTTAAGCTGTTAAAGAAAATTATTCTATCTTCCCATTTTGATGAAGATAACTTTCAAGTCAAATATAGAAAGAAAGCTTGGACTCCTTAAATCAGTGGTTTTCAAACCTTAGCATTCATTAGAATCACTAGAGGACCAGTGACAACAATGGTTGTTGACCCCATACCTAGATTCCAGGTTTGATAAGTCTGAGATGAGGCTCCTAAATTGCCCTATCTAACATGACCTCAGGTGATACAGATGCTGTGGCCTGAGACCATACTTTGAATACAGTGCAACAGAGTCCAGGTGGGCACATTTCTTGATGGACAGACTCTTTGCCCTATGAGGTGAGGCATAGCCGAGGAGAAAGACCACAGTGGTCCCTCTAAATCAGGCTTTCTCACCCTTGGCACTACTGACATTTGATGCCAGATACCATGAAATTAAAAGATGCCTACTCCTTGGAAAAAAGTTATGACCAACCTAGATAGCATATTGAAAAGCAGAGACATTACTTTGCCAACAAAGGTCTATCTAGTCAAGGCTATGGTTTTTCCAGTGGTCATGTATGGATGTGAGAGTTGAACTGTGAAGAAAACTGAGCACCAAAGAATTGATGCTTTCGAACTGTGATGTTGGAGAAGACTCTTGAGAGTCCCTTGGACTGCAAGGAGATCCAACTGGTCCATTCTGAAGGAGATCAGCCCTGGGATTTCTATGGAAGGGATGATGCTGAAGCAGAAACTCCAGTACTTTGGCCACCTCATGCGAAGAGTTGACTCATTGGAAAAGACTCTGATGCTGGGAGGGATTGGGGGCAGGAGGAGAAGGGGATGACAGAGGATGAGATGGCTGGATGGCATCACTGACTTGATGGACGTGAGTCTGAGTGAACTCCGGGAGTTGGTAATGGACAGGGAGGCCTGGTGTGCTGCGATTCGTGGGGTCGCAAAGAATCGGACATGACTGAGTGACTGAGCTGACTGAATTATTTGCTCTATGGGGCTGTCCTGGGCACTGTAGGCTGTTCAGCATCACCCCGGTTTCTACCCACAAGATGCCAATATCTCCACACCACTCCTGGACTGCCAATCGAAAGGTCTACTGGCAATCCCAAATGTTGCCTTGGGGCAAAGTCACTGCTGGTTGAGAAACACTGCTCTAAGTCCTGGGGTCCAGCACAAACCCCCTCTGCTCTGGATCTAAAGGTACATTGCACACATATGCAAGAGATTTTCAGTCCTATTTACCTCTTGAAATGTGTGGCCATAAGACACAAATAAAAAATGTATAACCTCGAATAGCCAAAACCATCTTGAGAAAGAAGACTGGAACTGGAGGAATCAACCTGCCTGACTTCAGGCTTTACTACAAAGCCACAGTCATCAAGACAGTATGGTACTGGCACAAAGACAGAAATACAGATCAATGGAACAAAATAGAAAGCCCAGAGATAAATCCACACACCTATGGACACCTTATATTCGACAAAGGAGGCAAGAATATACAGTGGATTAAAGACAATCTCTTTAACAAGTGGTGCTGGGAAAACTGGTCAACCACTTGTAAAAGAATGAAACTAGATCACTTTCTAACACCATACACAAAAATAAACTCAAAATGGATTAAAGATCTAAACGTAAGACAAGAAACTATAAAACTCCTAGAGGAGAACATAGGCAAAACACTCTCTGACATAAATCACAGCAGGATCCTCTATGATCCACCTCCCAGAATACTGGAAATAAAAGCAAAAATAAACAAATGGGATCTAATTAAAATTAAAAGCTTCTGCACAACAAAGGAAACTATAAGCAAGGTGAAAAGACAGCCTTCTGAATGGGAGAAAATAATAGCAAATGAAGCAACTGACAAACAACTAATCTCAAAAATATACAAGCAGCTTATGCAGCTCAACTCCAGAAAAATAAATGACCCAATCAAAAAATGGGCCAAAGAACTAAATAGACATTTCTCCAAAGAAGACATACGAATGGCTAACAAACACATGAAAAGATGCTCAACATCACTCATTATCAGAGAAATGCAAATCAAAACCACAATGAGGTACCATTTCACACCAGTCAGAATGGCTGCGATCCAAAAGTCAACAAGCAATAAATGCTGGAGAGGGTGTGGAGAAAAGGGAACCCTCTTACACTGTTGGTGGGAATGCAAATTAGTACAGCCACTATGGAGAACAGTGTGGAGATTCCTTAAAAAATTGCAAATAAACTGCCTTATGATCCAGCGATCCCACTGCTGGGCATACACACCGAGGAAACCAGAATTGAAAGAGACACGTGTACCCCAATGTTCATTGCGGCACTGTTTATAATAGCCAGGACATGGAAGCAACCTAGATGTCCATCAGCAGATGAATGGATAAGAAAGCTGTGGTACATATACACAATGGAGTATTACTCAGCCATTAAAAAGAATACATTTGAATCAGTTCTAATGAGGTGGATGAAGCTGGAGCCGATTATACAGAGTGAAGTAACCCAGAAAGAAAAACACCAATACAGTATGCTTACACATATATATGGAATTTAGAAAGATGGTAATGATAAACCTGTACGCAAGACAGCAAAAGAGACACAGATGTATAGAACAGCCTTTTGGACTCTGTGGGAGAAGGAGAGGGAGGGATTATTTGGGAAATGGCAGTGCAACATGTATGATATCATAAGTGAAATGAATTGTCGGTCTAGGTTCAATGCAGGATGTAGGATGCTTGGGACTGAGGCACGGGATAGTCCAGAGAGATGGTGTGGGGCGGGAGGGTGGAGGAGGGGGTCGGGATTGGGAGTTCATGTACACTCGTGGCTGATTCATGTCAATGTATAGCAAAATGAATACAGTATTGTAAAGCAAAACAAACTGAAAAATAAAAATTTAAAAAAAAAAACATAATCCAACCCCACCCCTACTGAAATGAGAAGAAAGAACATACCTAGGATTCCAAATCATCCTGATATTCTGAAAGGAATTCTGTAAGGCTTAGGTGAATAATCAGATATCTAGATAATGTGGCCTATTTTTATCACACTCTCAGGTCACTTGGTATTTAGTAACAAGGCATATCATCCTTGTGTTACAATTATGTTAGGACTTATTACCTAAAAAATGAAGCTCAGCACAAAGTCGAGGGCTTCTTTACTTTTGACAACAACAGAGTAGTGCAGGACTTACCTAAACTTACCTAAATTTACCTTCCATTGCAGTGGAAGGATGAGGACTGCTCTACAGTATTGTTGGTTGCGAAAATCATGAGTCTTCAACTTTGGGGACTGATGGTTAGTCTTGAAATACAAATGCTTTGTGTGGTGGATATATTATTTTCAATTCTAAATATTCTCTTCAGAACTTGGAAAATTTCTACTAAATATTTTATATCTGATTTCAAAAGTCTTTTCTTATACCCTGTCATGTTATTATCTCTGTTTGGTTCCTATAGATTAAACATCTTAATAGTAAAAGATAGTAAAATTATTTTGCCAAGTAGAAGGATGGTTTAGAAATATTGATGGAAAGGCATCATGAGTTTCAAACACATGCCAGTGAACATGACTATACAATCATTTGTCAGGTCAATAGCTGAGCTTGTGCTTTATACAACAAAGACTGCCACAACAGAAATGTTTCAAAGAAAACCATAAAGTCTGAATTATTTTCCCAGTAAATTAAGTATTTAAAAATATTTTTATTGTATATAATCTTTACTGAAAATATTATTTTCATTCATTTGTCTACCTCAGAGGTAGAGTATAATAATTGTATTAGGCCATGATTTATAGGTGGAAGTGACAAAAACCATCTATAAACAAAAAGAATAGATTATAAAATCAAAACAGGTTCATATTTCATAAATCAATGGAACTAAATAATTCATTTCTAATATAAAATTATAAAACTTTACCTATTAAATATGCATAATTTTAATAAATTAAAAAATAAAATAAATAAAGCACTATTTAAAATAAACACCAGTAAAAGTATAAAAATAAACCAGCCATATAATTTAAAAGTCATTTGATTATCTATAAGAATTCAAAATTATAAAACAAACTCAATAATTGGTGTCAGACTGTAAGTATATTTTTGAGCAGAAATACATACCTCTTTCAGAATCTATAGTAGACCAAGTATTTCCTTCTAGCTATTTTATCTCAAAAAAAAAAAAAATCCCATTTCTTTGTTGATATGTTGGAGGAAAACTTTGGGGACAGTTATATTTTTTCTTTTTTAAGAGACAGAGACTCAGTATTTTCTTACAGCAACTTATTTAGTTGTTTAAAAAGTGTTTCCTGTTTGTCTTTGCCTTCTTTCAGTTCATCAGTGTAGAGATCACCAGTTTAAATTGTAATATGCCATTTTTTATTCCACTGGTTCCGAAAGTCTGGAAGCCAAGGTAGAATTTATTTTTCTAATAGGATCCTTGCTATGTCAATTGCTCTTTTCTCTCTTATCTTGAGATTATAGGTATATAGCAAGTGTGTGTATGCTGTTCAGTTGCTGAGTTGTGTCTGGCTCTTTCTCAACCCATGGACTGTAGCCCACCGGGCTCCTTTGTCCATGGGATCATCCTGGCAAGAATACTGGAGTGGGTTGCCATTTCCTCCTGCAGGGGATCTTCCCGATTCAGGGATCAAAACTGTGTCTCTTGCACTGGCAGGTGGATTCTTTACCACTGAGCCACCTGGGAAGCCCACAGAAAGTGTACCTTTATTCAATTCAAAATTTTAAGGCAGACTATGATACTGGGTATGCTACAATATAAAATAACTCAAATTTCAGGGCTTTAAAAAATTCAGTTAACAGTATTATATCAACAAAAAAAATGAGCATTTTAGAACCCAAAATAGTGACAGAATAGCTGAATATAAAAATGTGGAAATGCAGTCAGCCACTAAAGGGATGGGGATGACCTTTAGGATAGCTGGTGCCCAGGGACCAAGTACCTTCAGGACCCTCCATCTCTGATCTCCACTTCCATCATTGAGAAGTAGGGAGAAGAGATGAGAGTGTAATTTTAGTGACCTCCAAGTGACTTTTCCACAAGCCAGGGGACAGGCTGTCTGCAGCTCTAAACTCAAATCCATTCATCTTTGTTACCAAAAAGGAGTCTTTTTGCCAAAATCTACTTAAATCTTATTGAAGGACTTTATCACAAAACCAATCACTGTTGCCCAAGAGTGAGGTCCTTTGATTCGTCCAGCTTGGATGAGGTATCACCTACCCTTCTACCAATCACTGAAGCCAAGAAAAGTGGATCATGTCTAAAGATGGCAGCTCCTTTTGGATCCCAAGGATCAAATGGGAACTGAAGCAAGTCCCCAAAATGAAGGGATGCAGGTCCCCAAGGAAGGAAGCAATGCAGAGAAGCCACACAACAAAGGTCTGCTACAAGTGACTTCACTTGAAATTTTTAGTTCAAAAGATTATTATGCCTCAGAGTCAAGATCTACATGTTAGTTTGTTAGATTTTGGAAGATGTAGGAAGGGTACACAATTGGGTAGAAATTAGACTTGTGTTCATGAATGACATAATGGGTTAATACTCAGTATTCAGTAAACTTGCTTTACTCAGTGCTGAAGGAATATCACCCTAACAGAATTTAAACAAATGACATTGTCAGATGGACAAGGATTAAAACTGATAATTAATAAGGCTAATATGCTAGAATGGAAATGGAGGCAGCACACTGGTGTTATATCAGATAGAGTGAACCTCTCAAGGAGCTATTTTACATAATTTAGTGAGAGGAACAAATTATAAATATGTGAAAAAAATAGTTTCTGATACCAGTAGATGCTTTGAAGAAGACAGTGGAAGCAAATAGAGAGTACCTTGGTGACTGTGAAAGCTACTCCAATGAGGGTTGTCAAGACCTTTGTAAGTAGTTGATATTCAAGCTGAGACATGATTGATGAGATGGAGGTGATCCTGTTAAGGTCTAGAGATCAGCTTTCTGAAGTAACAGTGAAGTAAAGTAAAGTAACAGTAAAGTAACAGAGATCAGCTTTCTGAAGTAACAGTGAAGTAACAGTAATGTAATAGTGAAGCCAAGGCATCTGGGATGGGAATAAGTTTATAGCACTGGAATATTAGTAATAAGGTCAATGCGTCTAAAGTTTAGCAGACAAATGCAAATGCTAGGAGATAGGGTCAGAGAGGGAGGGAGCTTCCAGATTATGCCTTGTAAGCCAAAGTAAGAAATTGGATTTTGATTCCAAACTGATCAAATTAAAGGAAAAGACCAGTGAGTTTGGCATTTAGATAATATCATTGCTATAAACTCTGTCTTGGGAGTAAAAGCAAGCCAGATTGCAGTAGGTTTCAAAGACAACATGGAGAAGTCAAGTCATCACCGGGACTCACTGGTACAGTTCCAAAAGCCACAGGCTGCCATATAAGGACTTCGAACAGAGATAACACAGGTCTTTCTGGTCAATTTCTGATGGATTCTCAAGATGTAAATCATGTTCTTATCTACCTAGGACCCATTCATATTCATGCCCAACAGCAATATGTAACGATGACTAGAGAATCTGATGCCCCCAAAGACTTTAAAGAGATTGCTTATTCCCCATTCCAAGACCTTCTTGCTCACAAGTAGCCCTGAATTTTTGGTGGAAAGGTATGTTTTGACAGTACTTAATTCTGGAGAACTCATGGAAACCATCTTTGATTTTACAAATCCTGTGTGAGTCCATTTTTAATGATGAACATTTTTTATCACAAAATGGAAAGTAAGAGAGTAAATAAAAATGTGATTAACCCAGGATCTTACATAGTTTATAGTTAATAATGGCAAATTTCCCTACACCATTGAGAGGTTTCCATTTCACTTCATAAATTATTCATTAGCCCAAATGAGACAGTTTGAGATTCAGTTTGCTAACCAATAATCTGAATTCTTGGCATAGCTTGCTGATAGTGATCATGTGGACATACTCTTAGGACAACTGGTAGGCTCACCTTGCTCTTGCTTATTAAAGCTTCATACCTAGTGGTCTCATTTGTTGTTGTTCAGTCACTCTGTTGTATCTGACTCTTTGTGACCCAATGGACTGCAGCATGCCAGCCTTCCCTGTCCTTCACTATCTTCCAGAGTTTGCTCAAACTCACGTCCATTGAGTTGATGATACCATCCAACCATCTCATCCTCTATCACCCACTTCTCCTCCTGCCTTCAATCTTTCCCAGCATCAGGGTCTTTTTCAGTGAGTCAGTTCTTTGTATCAGGTGGCCAAAGCTTCAACTTCAGCAACAGTCCTTCTAATGAATATTCAGGGTTGATTTCTTTTAAGATTGACTGATTTGATCTCCTTGCTGTCAAGGGACTTTCAAGAATTTCCCCAGTCTCAAAATTTGAAAGCATCAATTTTTCAGCACCCAGTTTTCTTCATGGTCCATCTCTCACATCGTGCATGATTAATGGAAAAACAATAACTTTGACTATATGTACCTTTGTTTGCAAAGTGATGTTTCTGCTTTTTAATATGTTGTCTAGGTGGGTCATAGCTTTTCTTCCAAGGAACAAGTGTCTTTTAATTTTGTGGCTGCAGTCACCATCTGCAGCAATTTTGGAGCCCAAGAAAATAAAGTCTGTCACTATTTTCATCATTTTCCCATCTATTTACCATGAAGTGATGGGACCAGATGCCATGATTTTTTTTTTAATGTTGAGTGTTAAGCCAGCTTTTTCACTGTCCTCTTTCACCTTCATCAAGAGGTTCTATAGTTCCTCTTCGCTTTCTGCTGGAAGGGTGATGTTATCTGCATATCTGAGGTTACTGATATTTCTCCTGACAATCTTGAATCCAGCTTGTGCTTCAACCAGCCTGGCATTTCACAAGATGTATTCTGCATATTAAATAAGCAGGATGAGAATATACAGCTTTGATGTACTCCTTTCCTAATTTTGAACCAGTCCGTTGTTCCATGTCCAGTTCTAACTGTTGCTTCTTGTCCAGTTCTAACTGCTGCTTCTTGTCCAATTCTAACTGTTGCTTGTTGACCAGATTACAGGTTTCTCAGGAGGCAAGTAAGGTGGTCTGGTATTCCCATCTCCTTAAGAATTTTCCACAGCTTGTTGTGATCACATAGTCAAAGGCTTTAGGTAGTCAATGAAGCAGAGGTAAATGTTTTTCTGGAATTCCTTAACTTTTTCTATGGTCCAACAGATGTTGGCAAATTGATCTCTGGTTCCTCTGCCTTTTCTAAATCCAACTTGTATCCCTGGAAGTTCTTGGTTCATATACTACTGAAGCCTAGTTTGAAGGATTTTGAGCATTACCTTGCTAGCATGTGAAATCAGCACAATTGCGCAGCTGCTTGAACATTGCTTGGCATTGCTTTTTTTTGATATTGGAATGAAAACTGACCTTTTCTATTCCTGAGGGCACTGCTGAATTTTCCAAATTTGCTGGCACATTGAGTGCAGCACTTTAACAGCATCATCTCATGGAAGATCCTTCTCATGGAAGAACTTAAAAAATAGTTCTTCTTCCTTTAGGATGCAGCAATTTTTCAGGAAAATTATTCTTCCTATTCTCCCCAGTACGGCATATTTCAGAGAATTTTACACTTACACATTGGACTTTATGATTTTCTTCTCAGCCAGACAGTCATATAATTGGCAGCTTCTTGGGAATGTGTTAAGAATTTTTTTCCCCATGCCCAAACCACATATCTGCCAGAGAAGTTACAAAGCTACATGTAAAAGAAAAAAGCATTTTGTGGGTTTGCTTTACCTGATTTCTACCTCGAATAAACCAAGCATGTACTTATTACTATGTGACTTTTCAAAACGTGAGAAATGTTTGGATCACGGTCCTGCATGATTAATTTCTACCACCATTACCACCTCCTCACTGCTATTTACTTAAAAATCCTACAATGATAAGATCACTAGGTGACCTTTCCATTTTTTTTAAAAGCCAAGTAAGTTTGGACTATTTTCCTCAACTGATAGGGCTGCTTTAAGTTAGTTCATCTCTCTTTCTTGAAATTCATATCCTTATACATGCTCTTTCATGATAAGATCACTAGGTAATTAAGACTTGCCACATAACTCCCATACAAAGCAATACTAAATGAGATTTATGTTTGAGAAGCTGGGTGATCACGTCAATCATGGTATGTTTACTGAAGAACTGGGTGCCTCATCAGATCTACTCCTCATATCGAAGAAGTCTTTTGCCCTTAGTTGGACTTACATCCTAGCTCTGTATTTTTCTGCAACCTAGCAAGTTCCTTGACTTTTCTAATCGTCAGTTTCATTATGTAAAGTAGAAATAACAATACTACTTGTCTTATAATAATGTAGATAAATTGAGATAATACATATCAAGTACTCAGAACAGCCTGGCATACAATAAGGTTGGTCATTATTATTCTGTGTAACTTATTCTGGGAAATAAATGAAGAATCAAAAAATGTGAATGATATATATCATTGTAGAATTAAGAGAGCTATCATGTTGTATTCATTTTTAAGTAACCACAGGAAATTTAGGGACAAAAGAAGTCAAGGAGATGAGAAAGGCTTCATAGACGTCATGAGGCTTGAGCAAGGCCCTGAAGAATTTGAATTGGAAATGTAAAAACAATCATCTGTGGACCCAGAGGCAGCAGCAGGAAGGAATGTGCCTACAAAGCACAGATAAAAGACCAGCCAGTCTGAAAAGAGGAGGAGAATGTAAAAGGATATGAATTTGAAGAAAAAGAGATGATCTAGCTTATAGCAGGCCTACCAGTTGAGGAAAATAATCAAAACTTATTTGGTTTAAAAAAAATGGAAAGAAAGAGGACTTTTGACAGAAAATAATTTATTTCTGTCTCTCAAGAGTCCTTTGGACTGCAAGGAGATCAAGCCAGTCAATACTAAAGGAAATCAGTCCTGAATATTCATTGGAAGGACTGATGCTGAAGCTGAAACTCCAATACTTCGGCCAACTGATGTGAGGAACTGATTCATCTGAAAAGACTCTGATGCTGGAAAAGATTGAGGGCAGGAGGAGAAGGGGACAACAAAGGATGAGATAGTTGGATGGCATCACCAATGCAATGGACATGAGTTTGAGTAAATTCCAAAGGATAGTGAAGGACAGGGAAGCCTGGCATGCTGTAGTCCATGGGGTTGCAAAGAGTCAGACATGACTGAGCAACTGAACTGAACTAAACTGAAGGCCCATTTCTTCAGTCATAGATGGCCATCTGGTTGTGTCATCACATGATGGAAGGCTGGAGGGAACTCTCTGTGAACTCCTTCTTATATAAGAGGGAAATCTCTCTTATATAAGGACACTAATTCCACTCTTGAAGCCTCCACCCTCATGTACTAATCACCTCCCAAAGCCCCACCTTTTATCACCATCACATTGGGGTTAGGATTTCACTATGAATTTAGAGTGGACATAAACATTCAGTCTATAGCAATTGGACATGATGTTTGTACTATAGCAGGTAGGCCTTTAATAGAAATTCAGTCATGGAGTAGTGAGAGCTTTCAGAAAAATGGAGGCACCAAAGATCTCCTAATGCTATTTCCCTCACCAAGCACTGCCCATGTTTCTTTGCTTCTCTTTTTGGCAAAATTGCTCAAAAAAGTTCTATACTTACTGTCTTTTGTTTCTCTTTTCTTATCATACCTTCTCTCAGGCTTTTGCTCCCTTGCTCTATTGAAACTGCTCATGTCAGTGACATGCATGTTGCTGACTAATAGTCATTTTCAGTCCTTATTTTACTTCTCAACAGCATTTGATAGAACTGACCATCACTTCTTCCTTTATAGACTTTCCTCACTTGGTTTTCAGGGTACAACATACTCCCACCCCACTGGTAATTCTTTTTCATCTTCTTTAGCTTGCTACTTCTCTTCTCTGATCCTCTTAATGTGAGGGCTCAGCTCATGGTCTTCTTATCTTCTCTTTATACATTCCCTCTCTTGGCCACCCAGATCAAAAAATGAACATCATTTTTGAATACACTGAATACTCACAATAAAAAATATGAAAAAGTGTTGGTGAGGAGATGGAGAAATTTGAACTCTTCTGCATGGTTGGTGGAGTATAATATGGTGTGGCCCCTTTGGAAAACAGTTTTGTAGTTATTCAAAAGTTATATCTTAAGATATATACCCAAGGGAATTGAAAACATATGTTCACACAAAAACTTATACATAAATGTTCATGGCAACATTATTCATAAGAGCCAAAAAGTGGAAACGACCAAAATGGCCATCAGCTGATGAATGGATAATCAAAAGGTGGTTCTATCTACTCAACAGACTACTATTCAGCCATAAACAGGATTGACGAACTGATACAACATACAACATGGATGAATCTTAAGAGCATTATGCTATGTTGAAGAAGCTAGACAAAAAAAGCATATATTGCATGATTCTATATGTGAAATGATACAATGGGCAAGTCCACAGAGACAGAAAGTAAATCAGTATTTTTCAGGGGCTGGGGAGAAGAAGAATTAGGGAATGACTGCTATTGATTGTGGGGTTTTTTGTTGTTTTTTTTTAATATTAAAGGAGAATTTATTTTCAAGAAAAAGCAAGTGTTAGAACCAAGACTTACATCACAAAATGTTGGCCTTTTTATTTTTAATTTTTACTTTATTTTACTTTACATTACTGTATTGGTTTTGCCATACATTGACATGAATCCATCTTAGGTTTACATGAGTTCCCAATCCTGAACCCACCCTGCCCCCCACCTCCCACCCCATATCAACTCTCTGGATCATCCTCGTATGCTTGTATATTTTTGAGATTAGTTGTTTGTCAGTTGCTTCATTTGCTATTATTTTCTCCCATTCAGAAGGCTGTCTTTTCACCTTGCTTATAGTTTCCTTTGTTGTGCAGAAGCTTTTAATTTTAATTAGATCCCATTTGTTTATTTTTGCTTTTATTTCCAGTATTCTTGGAGGTGGATCATAGAGGATCTTGCTGTGATTTATGTCGGAGAGTATTTTGCCTATGTTCTCCTCTAGGAGTTTTATAGTTTCTGTTCTTACGTTTAGGTCTTTAATCCATTTTGAGTTTATTTTTGTGTGTGGTGTTAGAAAGTGATCTAGTTTCATTCTTTTACAAGTGGTTGACCAGTTTTCCCAGCACCACTTGTTAAAGAGATTGCCTTTACTCCATTGTATATTCTTACCTCCTTTGTCGAAGATAAGGTGTCCATAGGTGTGTGGATTTATCTCTGGGCTTTCTATTTTGTTCCATTGATCTATATTTCTATTTTGTGCCAGTACCATACTGTTTTGATGACTGTTCTATTTTGATGGAAATACTCTGTAATTGGTGATGATGGTTACAATAACCTTGTGAATACACTAAAAACAACTGAATTGTACATATAAACTGTGAAATTTAATTTAAAAAAAAAACTGCAAGGCTTTGGGCTTCCTTTCCATAGTTTACATGTACTGGACCAGCATCCTGGGCTAGATTTATTACTACAGACGACTGGATCTGTCTTTGAGGTTCATGGAAGTCAATCAATAAGGAAACCATCCTGGATTAAATAGCTCATACATGACAAATGAATTCTGAAGTTAGAAACTTTGTCCTGGGAATACATGTTAGGAAAAATTATGATGTAAATCTTATATCAGGGGCTATTAGGTAATACAATAGATGCTGTCTTTGAGGTTTTTTCTAAGACACAGAAACATTCTTTGGAAGGATATTTCTTCTACTGACCAACTCTAAAGGATTAGGGCATAAAATCAAATTGCAACTAACTCTATACAGGAATTTTTGCCAAAATATATAGCCTATTTCCAGATGATCTAACTTTTATAAAGATAAGCTGATGAGGCCAAGAGACACAAAGAATCACATTTTCTTAGACCAACTTCCCCAAATATCAGATGTCTCAACTGAACATTTGGCAAGCATTAGGAGGCAGTCTAAATTCTGATTTGTATTGCTGATTAAATAAATGTCCATATGTTTTTGATACTGGATACGCAGGTAGCAAAGTCAATATACTGTCATGAGAATTTAGGAGCTTGATTTATACCCTTATCCAATCAAAGAGCCATCATACTTCCAGCTGGGGTGAACTCCAGAGATACCTACAGATGGAGATAAAATGTCTTTCAGCTTCAGAAGAGAATTCTGAGTCCTCTCATTTGGACAAGCACTTAGTTGAGAGTCTAGCATTTCTGCTGTTAGACATGGAAAGCATAATTTTGGTCTGAGAAAACTCTAAGTGCAGGTGTTTTTAATCAACTACTTCTATCATAAAAGCATTTCAATAGAATCCCCGCAAAACATGTCACTTGGTGTAGATCTGCATTTTTAACAAACTAGCTCCAAAATGTACCCCCTCGATTAGATGAATGATCTATTTGGATTTAAGGTATGTTTGTTTTGGATACTATACTACAGTGCTTTTCTCTATAAATGTTTACTGAATGAGTGAATGATTTAATGAATCTATATTATATTATCAAGGTAATATTAGAGTTGAATATTTTTTATACAATTTTAATAGGAATGCCAATCTATAAGTGCAGCTTTCTCAGATGACAAAAAGATTTTCCTTTTAAAAACTGATTGTTTACTGATATGTCTTCCCCATTATGTTATAAGCTCTTTGATGATGTTATTCACCTTTGCATCCTCCACACAATGCCTACTCCTGTGCAAGGTCCATAAGCAGATGCTCAAAAAACAATAGGAGAAAGATATGGAAAAGAACTAGTTGGGATTAGTTTTTACACTTCAAGTTTTGGATGCACAGTCTGTTCAGCAGCACCAAGGCAGGTCCATAGAGTGACTACTCACCCCAGAAGCTAAGGGAGGACAGCTCTTTCCTCTCTCCTCTCTCTGACAGCTGGAGTATAGGTCAGTGACTAGTCACGGCCAAAGAGACCTTAGTAGTAGGGACTTTGGATCTGGAGGGAATGACTCAAAGATGCAGGATTACTTAAGTGTTAATTTGAAATACCAGTGGTAGAACTGTGAGTTTGCAGCACAGCAACTGGTCTCCAAGCATAGTGGTAACCACAGCTTCCTAAGTATCCTAGTCCCATGGTAACAATTTGGGCTTGTCTTGCCAAATGATCTTTATTCCTGCCCCAGCCTGACTTTCTAGATATCTGTCAATTCATGAGCCACCCATGTAAACTGAAGAGTAAATTCAAAGGCAATCCAAAATTATATTTAAAAAGAAACCTAATATTACCTTTTGTACTCACTTCCTTGGAAGATGAATCACTTCTTACCCATTAACTCAGGCATATAACAATTATGGTTTTTCAACCATACTGCTCTCTCTCAAATTTTCCTAGCCCTCCTATGAAATACAGTTATCTTTTTAAAAATCCAAATGTCTATCTAGATTTTAAATATCCAAGATATTGCAAAGATTTTCCCACTATGTTAAAGAAATGAAACAATGGAGTAAAGAGATTTTTTAAACTCCTATATATACACAATAGCCAAAAGCAGAAATCACTAAAATTAATACTTCACCAATGGATCAATACATTTAAAATAAGGGGCTTCACTGGTGGCTCAGTGGTAAAGAATCTGCCTGCCAATGCAAGAGACACTGGTTCTATCCCTGGTCCAGGATGATCCCACATACTGTGGAGCAAATAAGCCCATGCATCACAACTACTGAGCCTGTCCTCTAGACCTCGGAGCTGCAGACACTGAGCCCACAGGCTGCAACCACTGAAGTCCAAGTGCCCTAGAGCCCATACTCTGCAACAAGAGAAACCACTGTAATGAGAAGCCTGGGCATAGCAACTGAAGAGTAGCCCCCACTTGCCACAGGTAGAGAAAGTCCATGCAGCAATCAGACACAGCACAACCAACAATAAAACTAGAGAAAGCAATTTTTAAAATATGGTGTGTCCACATAATGGAATATTATTCAGCCATAAACAGAAATAAAGCACTGATACATGGATGCATGAAAACATTCTGCTTAGTGAAAGAAGTCAGATGATGGTGTTTCCACAGCATTATGAATACACTAAATGCCACTGAATTGTACACTTTAAAATGGCTAAAATGGTGAGTTTTATGACATGTATTTTTTCCACAATAAGAAATTTAAATTCAATATCCTCAAAATTAGGAGAAATATAAAGCAGAATATTTTAAAAATGATTCCTTCTGTTTACAACAGAAAAAAGTGGCTTGTCAAGAGAATTTTCTGGTTATAAAATCTTTGTAGTTCCAACTTTCCCTTCGAACTCTCAGTGGAATTGTGTCATTATGTAATCAGGTTTCCATATTAAGAAATTACCTTGTGTCTGGTGAGAGGAAAGTAAAGCTCTTCCAAAAGGCATTTAATTTATCTCTGGTCACAATCACAACCCCTTTCATTTAGATACAATGAGGAAGTTGTGAAAATGAAGTACAGTTTAATGGATCTTGACAAATATAATTTTTCCACTCTGGCAAAGTTTAAAGCTCTCTTATTACAATAGTTACTCAATTTTCCAAAGATGTAGGACTTCACATGGGAAAAATAGGCTGAAGATGCTAGTATTTACATAATTCTTCAAACTGGGGTAACAAGAATGTGCTGCAGGTTGCTACCCCATATTTGGATGGCTCATTATTGTAAAATATTTCAAGTTTGCTCAGTGGAATACTGGGAAATGACATTAACTCAGTCTTTTACTCTAGAATTTTATAACTTTTTATTTCTATCATTTCTATATTTCCCCCAAACCTCATATACATCATCAGTAAAAGAAAAAAATATGTGTGTTTATGTGTTTAATTGTATAAACACACACACACTTCCACATATATTCTAAGACCTTTCAATTATTGTTTTCCAATCCCAACAGAACTAGAAAAGAAAGCTTACACACCAAGAATCCCACTTTCAAAGTATTGATTTCAGTGTGTGTGTGTATCAAAGTCAGTGACTGTCTTTTCATTCTAAGAAGCAAAAATGGTGAACTCTTTCCTGATTTACATTTTCTGCAATACATAGGGTAAATTGAAATACCAGCAACTTCATGTTCTATTTCTCAACTTATTGAAAAATGTGTGCTGCTTAGAAAGGCATTTTCAATAACCTCTTGGGGGAAAATTGCAAGATTTCCCCATCAGATTCCTCGGAAGAAACCATCTTAATGCTTTTATAAATAACAAAAGCATTTCATTTCAGAAGTCCTTAAAATACAATCATTTCATTTATTTTTAGAGGCTTTATTAAAATAGGTTTTCAACCCACACTCTTCAGAGCAGGTGCCTGTAATTAAAAACAGTCCTCTCACCTGATCCATTTCCTGTGCTTTTTGGGTATGAGAGCACTAACTCACCCTGAATTCATAAGGAAGACATTATTGCCAAGTTCCATGAAGCCCTCTGAGAAATTCATCAGGGCTACAAACTACTGACCTTACCCTAAACCCATCTGCTTGCAGGCCAGCTGACTCAGTGTCTCCTGCCAGCCATCCGCACACACGTGGTGTTCCATGGCAGATCTGTGAGCCATCAGGAATGAGGAAGAGTTCACGTTTGCAGAGAGGGTCACTGAGTGGGGAGAAAAAGGAGGGGAACTCTAATTTAAAACATCTCTTCTCATAAAACCACATGATAACATGCCTTTATTTTACTTGCAGACATGTATTTTTATTTATTTTAGCTAAAAACTATTTGGTGAATTCTTCTGCTCTGCAAACCATAGTGATCACCATGTGGCAGAGGACTAGAAAATGAGTTAGATGTGTTCTCTGCCCTCCAAGAACTAGAGACCCTTAGGGAAATGGACAGGCAATTCTCAACTTTTCATTATGAGTTAGAAGATGGCCAGAGGCAGTCCCATTCCCATGAGTTTATCCAATGACTTGCATAATTAGAAGGAGCTAGTTGTGACTCATTCAAATTGTTTCCTTTCAAGAAGGTCTTTGAGAATGTAAATGTGTGAGTGATGTTAATTTTGGATTAATGTGGTATATGGACTAATTTTTCTTTTATAAAAGAGAATCCTTTGTACTTCATACCCCACAGATCATTTATGGAAACACTGCACAATTAATGATAATACATTTCATAATTATGATTTGGCCAGGCGATGCCAAAATAAGGACCAAGGGAATGGAAGGAGGGATAAGTGTAGGATGACAGAATGAACCAAACTCAAGATTATAAACTGCAACATTGGGACACCAGTGGGAGATGCCTTTAAGTCCTGTGCATGGACGGTAGTAGATAGACAGAAATCTCATCTGGATTTCGAGCAAGAATATAGGGCAGACAGAAAGGCCATGTTAATATCTTATTCCAGGTAGTGTCAGTGATATAAGAATGACCAACTATTGATAAATGTTAAAGTTGGGGGATGATAGAGTTTAAAATTATATTCATATGGAAAGTTACATGATCATAAAAATTTGAACCCAAATATTTTCATATGTAAGACAAACAATAGAGAAGTAACTTGGGGGGAAATGTTCTGTGAGTTGGAAATAGCATGTACAAATCACCGCTGACTGCTTTTACAGTAGTAGTAAAGTAGAATAGATGAACTTGGTTAGTAAGATCCATAAAGCCAGTTAGGATTCATTTAACTTAAATGGCTACCAGGCATTAGAGCAGATGGCAAAAACAAGCAGCTCACCACAGTCCCACTCATCGGAACTGTCTATGCAGTCGGCTTCACCGTCACACCACCGGTCACGTGACACACACTCGTGGTTTGCACATTCTAGCTCATCAGCTTGGCAAAATGCTGGCAGGGGAACAAGAAGGGAGGAGACAAACATTTTAGGAATAGATGGGATTTTCACTAACAGGCACCTCATGGTTTGCCAACAGGTGCGTCAAAGGAGGAAAAGATGTGGTTGCCAAGGCCTTCCAGTAAGAGCTAATACAGAAGAGCAAAGCTGGTACAATCTCTTTCTGAGATATCCATCCACACAGACAGCAAGCATTTAAACAGCACTACTATCTCCAAGTGACTCAATTCTCTACTTCTAACCACAGGATTGAAAAAGTGGCACCCAGAGCAGCAGAAATCCCAAAGATGAGAGCACAGAACTAAAATCTGAAATGGCTTGAGTTGAGCACTGGGCGTGAGTAGATTGAAGTCACTCCAGGATGAAACCCAGCTCTGTCCACATTTATGGTTAGTTTTATTTTTTTTAATCTCTAGTATTAAGTGACTCTCAGAGTCACACACTAATCTTCCCTTGGGTTTTTAAAAACTATAGCCAAACTCTTTAATTGCCTATCTAATATCTATTACTTTTCTTTCCCCTTTCTTAAGGGAATCTGATTTTTATTCAGGCCTCCACACCAGCCCCCATCCAGGGAAAGAATCCTATGTTGTTTAAATAAGACATGACATTTTTCTCACTACAATTGTATTTTCCTGAGTACAGTTATTAGTCCAGGAGCAAACATGGCATCTAAAATCAGCGTCTCGGCTTGTGGTATTGTAGGTTGTACTTTACAAGGTGGTTCTTGACCAAACCCTGCCATCCAAGGCTTTGTGTCCTAGCCTGGAAGAGACACCATCTTTTCTTATTGGTTCTCCCTAAGAATGCTTCTAGACCAATATCATCATGCATATATTTTACACATTTGATTGTATTTGGCATATATTTTTCCAAGTGAAGTTTTAGCCAAAAAGTCTGAAAATACAAAAAGCTTTTGACATGTATTTCCAAATTTCTCACTTATCCAAAATGAGGGGTAATTAATGTTTAAAATAAAATGTCACATTGACAAATGCCCAATAAGTACTTACAGCAGTTTTTTTCATCCATGTTATCAGGGCAGTCTGGAAACCCATCACAGATGACTGTGTGCTTCAAACACTGTTTACTGAATGGACATTCCCAAAGATCTCTCTCCTTACATCCTGGAGAGAAAAGGAAAGGTTATTTGTAATAGATGTGAAGGTGAAAATAACTATGCTTTGATCAAACAAAGTAAAAAAAGAATGACAATATAAAGGGAGGATTTCTTTCTTTTTAACACGTTTTGACGCCTGTATACCATGGAAAATGTAATTTGGAAAGTATAAATGCTTGGTAATCTCCATATTGCATTATAAATAGTACATCTCTTCCAGGAGAAGATCAAAAGTGACATATGGGAAACAGGAAAAAAATGAAAAAGCAACTGTACAGTAACGTTCATCTTTTGCTGTTCCTTTTGCTTTCTGAGCCAATTTGCCAACACATAAGACTCATCTCTAAAATGATGAGCTACACTTTTAAGCAAATATGCCCAAACCTAGTGATCTAAATGTATATTATCTTAAAATGTAATTTCAATCAACAAATGGTAACGCCATCTGTGTGTTTAGCAAAAGATGCAACTCCTATGCCAAATATCTACAAAACTAGCTTATGAGCCAGGTATGAAAGCCATTACCTTCAGTAATGTAGCCAGAAATCTAAGATTAGAAACTATCTATTATATGAGAAATAAATATAAAGACTATAAGCTTGAATGGTAATCTGTCTATAAAATAACAAGCTCTTACAGTGAACTTAATAAATGTCATTTGATTCATAGACAATGAATTTATATGTTCGCTAAAACATGCCAAATGTCTAATTGTTCTTGCCACTCAGGCTGGACCCCTGACTCTCACCATGCTGTGAGGGTGTGGAGGAAGAGACCACATATCTTCATCTTCGAGCCTCTCGACTCCCCTGCCTAGAATGGCAGCTAGCCCTCAGTAGACTCTCAACACATATGAATTTTATTTATTTATTTTTTCAGGTAATAATTTTTTTTTGTATTTTTTTTCTTTAATTAATTTTTATTTTTTAGTTTGTTTTGCTTTACAATACTGTATTCGTTTTGCAACACATCGACATGAATCAGCCACGAGCGTACATGAACTCCCAATCCCGACCCCCACCTCTCCCCTGCTGCCCCACACCCTCTCTCTGGATTATCCCTGTGCATCAGTCCCAAGCATCCTCATCCTGCATCAAACCTGGACTGGCGATTTGTTTCACTTATGATGGAACTTTATTTCACGTAAGAAACAAAAAGTCTCTTGTTCCTAGAAAAAGGTGGTTTAGTTTACAGTGAATGAAACACCAAGCAGTGATGAAATAAGGAGTGTCTTTAAAGACACAAGTTCTCATCAGACCTGGTACAAATCATTCAGAGAAATGGCATAGATGATTGACTCAAGTTTCTTGGAGGCCCACATAGGAAAATAATCTGCTTTTAAAAAGAATTTTCAATGAAAAATTATCAAAATAAATTCGCAGAAGAGAGATTTTTACTATAGGAAAAGTTAGGTTTAAAGTGTTTCAGATGCTTAGCAGGAAAAGAATCCACCTGCAATGCAGGAGATGCAGGTTTGATCCCTAGGTCAGGAAGATCCCCTGGAGGAAGAAATGACAACCCACACTAGTATTCTTGCCTGGGAAATCCATGGACAGAGAAGCCTGGCAGGAGGCAGAGTCAGACACAGCTGAGCAACCAACCATGCGTGGTTGCACCATTCAGGGCTTCCCTGGTGGTCCAGTGGTTAGGACTCTGAAGGGAGCATGGGTTTTATCTCTGCTCAGGGAACTAAGATCCCACATGCCACACGGTATGGCCAGAAAAAAAGAAGTGGGGGTTAATAAAAAATAAAATAAAATATTTTTTAAATAAAGTACTTCATCATTCAAACACATAGGACAGTGGGAGAGAATCTGACCACAGAACTGTATAGGAAATAAACAGTGAGAATTCTTCACTAACTATCTGGAATTGTCTTAGGCCCAGGGACATCTATTCTAGGAACTCATGGGGATATTCTTTGGAGTTTTCAGCTAACCGAGAATACAGACATCATCTGAATGTTCTGACAATGAGACTGTCATCACAAACAACACCACTTGCTAGCAGATGATGAGAGAAAACAGCATGAGTCTTTCTGACTATTCACAAAAGTACAGAGAAGAACTTGAACATGTGGAATGAGCTAAGAAGACCACACAAGTCATCCACTGGTACCTAAGATCTGTATCCTCATAGTTCAGTTCAGTTCAGTCACCCAGTCGTGTCCGACTCTGCGACCCCATGAATCGCAGTAGCCAGGCCTCCCTGTCCATCACCAACTCCCGGAGCTCACTCAGACTCACGTCCATCGAGTCAGTGATGCCATCCAGCCATCTCATCCTCTGTCATCCCCTTCTCCTCCTGCCTCCAATCCCTCCCAGCATCAAAGTCTTTTCCAATGAGTCAACTCTTCGCATGAGGTGGCCAAAGTACTGGAGTTTCAGCTTTAGCATCATTCCTTCCAAAGAAATCCCAGGGCTGATCTCCTTCAGAATGGACTGGTTGGATCTCCTTGCAGTCCAAGGGACTCTCAAGAGTCTTCAACACCACAGTTCAAAAGCATCAATTCTTCAGCGCTCAGCCTTCTTCACAGTCCAACTCTCACATCCATACATACCTACTGGAAAAACCATAGCCTTGACTAGACGGACCTTAGTCAGCAAAGTAATATCTCTGCTTTTCAATATGCTATCTAGGTTGGTCATAACTTTTCTTCCAAGGAGTAAGCGTCTTTTAATTTCACAGAGGGTAATAATAGGAAGTAACACTTATTATCCACCCTAAATCCACATTCTAGATAATAGTTTTAGTTCTTAAAATAACACCACAATGTCAGAATTACAATCATCATTTCCTAAGTGAGGAACTGAGAGTTAGAGAAAATAAATAAATTGCTCCAAATCCAGTCTTATGGAGAAATATCCAATTGGGAAGGTTTAAGTCCTTAGTTGTAGCTGTATGTACATTAAGAATACATAGCAGGTACCAGGGGTAAGAGGAAGGGAAACAAAAAAAAAAAGAGGAAGGGAAACAGGGCTTAGAGGCAGACATCTGGATTTAAACCCTAGCTTCAATCTCATTAGTTGTGTGACCTTGGATAAGTTTCTTAATTTCTCTGAACCTCTGTTTCCATATCTCTAAAATAGGAATAATAACACCTGCTACAAAGGGTTGTTATAAGGGAGAATGAGTACTCTCTTGTTAGTAATTTCCCTTCTGTATATTCTCTTTTTAATAAAAGTTTGTGCGGCCTAATGCCCTCTTCTGTGGAGTTACGATGAGCATAGATGAATTAAGATGAAAAAAGGTCAGGACATGAGTCCCATGGAAGACAATACTGTGATTTTGTGAAGAAGCCATTTTATCTTTAAAGTGACATTTTTGGTGTAGTTATGCTTTAAATGTATGCTTTAAAAGGAACAGGGTATGACTCCATTAAAAATGAAAAACAGATATGGATAGGACGGGATGTCTAATGCAACTGTAGGTTATACAATCAAATAATTGCTGATGTCAGGGTAACAGCCACCCCTGCACAGAGGCCATGGCCATGGCCACTCACAGAGGCCACTGTGTGTTGCTAAAGTGACAGTTCATCCCAGTTTTCCTGGGACTTTGCAGGTTTGAGCATCAATCTACCCCCCTTCCAAGAAACCACTCGTAGTATGAGGCAAACCTGAATGGTTCATCACCTAAGTGTGCTAAGCATTCTGCTGGGTTCTTAACTTATTCACTCTCATTTT
Source organism: Aepyceros melampus (assembly GCA_006408695.1). Lineage (NCBI taxonomy): Eukaryota > Metazoa > Chordata > Mammalia > Artiodactyla > Bovidae > Aepyceros > Aepyceros melampus. The sequence goes on from SJXQ01009888.1 coordinate 216,128, forward strand.
CACAAAAATTCTGTGAAGCTGGCTTCCCTGTCTTGGACAGATCCCACTTGAACTGGGGAACCTTGTCTCTCCATCAAAAAAGTTGTCATTCACAGACATAGGGAACAGACTTATGGACACAGTAGCACAGGGTAAGGAAGGAGAGGGTAAGATGTACGGAGAGAACAACATAGAAACATATATTACCATATGGAAAGTAGATAGCCCATGGGATCTACTTTATGACTCAGGGAACTCAAACAGGGGCTTGTAACAACCTAGAGGGGTGGGATGGGAAGGAAGGTAGGAGAGATGTTCAAGAGGGAGGGGTCATATGTAAACCTACGGTCGATTCATGTTGATGTCTGGCAGAAACACACACAATGCTGTAAAGCAATTATCCTCCAATTAAAAATAAATAAAAATTTAAAAAGTTGTCATTATAGGTGAAGAGCGCAAACCACCTTAAAACAGATGCCTCTTGTCTTTATGAAGCTCTCAGTTATGCAAGTATAAGGTAATTAGGTCTGTTCATCAGGGCTGCTAACTTGATCAGTATATCAGATAAAAGGTATTGCCACAAAAAAAAGAAAAAAAGTATTGCCATGGAGGAGCTGCTCATGAGAGCAAAGGAGAAAGGCCCTTCTGCATCCTGGTGCTGGTAGAGGCTGGACTGGGCTGGATCTAGCCATCTTCAGCCAGCAGCTGTCCCAGTGGCTATGGATGTGACCTCAGAGCGGATCACGGCCGCTGAAACAGTGAGGTTCAGGCCTGGCAGGTGTGACGACCCCTCCAGAGCCTGGGACCCCTGACTATGGAGCCCAAATCTCAAAGAAAAGCCATAGTACCTGCGGTAACAGCCGGGTCAAAAGGACCTGCCTCCCGCTGCCCCCCCCCAGACTCCAGGCCTAAGCGTCAGGGGCAACCGGCACCAGCACAAGTCATGGAGCTCTCGTCTCTGACCAGAAAGCCCCCGTAGACTTTCCAATTCCTGAGTCACCTCCCCCTTTACGAGTAGCATCCTCATGCCATCCTCTCCACATGCTGGCCCAGTACCCTGGGAAGAAGCAGCGTGAAGCAAGTGACAGGGCTTTATATCGTAGGGTCGGGGCCATCGCCAGTGTGTCATCCTGGAGATGGAGACATCCACCATCAAAACAAGCACTTCCTCCAGGACAAGTGCCACCCTGACGTCCATGTTCACTGTGTAAATCAGGGACTTCGCCCAGCCTGCTCTCTTCTGCCACGTGTAAGACCTGGTCTGTCAGAGACCAAGCTCGACGAGACTCCTTCCCTCAAGGGAGATCCCTGAGGTGACCTGGGGGTGGGGGGACATGCCTCCTGACTTCCTAGCACTATGAGAGCTGGGCTCTTGGTTACCACCTTCTGAGGACTGAATAAGGCTTGTTATACGCATTCCAAGCTGTGAGGGATAAAGGAAGGTTTCTCTAAATGTTACAGGTGAGAAGGCTGAGGCCCAGAGAGTTCCATGACTGGTCAAAAGTCAACAGCCTCCAAGTGCTAAATCAGGATTTAAATCCAAGTCTGGGTCTACATGGGCTTCTCAGGTGGCACTAGAGGGAAAGAGCCTGCCTGCCAAAGCAGGAGACATAAGAGATGTGGGTTCAATCCCTGGGTTGGGAAGAAAAATGGCAACCCATTCCAGGATTCTTGTCAGGAGAGTCTCATGAACAGAGGAGCCTGGTGGCCACAGTGCATAGAGTCACAATGAACTGGATGCAATGGAAGGAACTTAGCACTCTAGGTCTACATGGGCTTCCCTAGTGGCTCAGCAATGAGGAATCCCCTGCAGTGCAGGAGACCTGGGTTCCATCCCTGGGTCAGGTCAGGAAGATCCCGGGGGAAGGAAGTGGTAACCCACTCCAGTATTCTTGCCTGAAAAGTTCCATGGACAAAGGAGTCTAGTGGGCTACAGTCCAGGACGTCACAAAAGAGTCAGATGTGACTGAGTGACAATACACGCTAGGTGTACATAGAGCAAGACATGTCATTTCAGGCTGCCTGTCCCAGATACCAAACGACATCAGAGAGTTAACCAAGCAGAAAACTACCTAAAGGGAAGGAGAATATCTGCTCCTTAACATGAAATAATTAAGTTAATCAGAGATCAGTCCTAAGTCTCATCCTGAAAGTACATTTTGTGGACACATAACATGAGACGAGAAACACTGGGCTGGAAGAGGCACAAGCTGGAATCAAGATTGCTGGGAGAAATATCAATAACCTCAGATATGCAAATGACACCATCCTTATGGCAGAAAGTGATGAGGAACTAAAAAGCCTCTTGATGAAAGTGAAAGAGGAGAGTGAAAAAGTTGGCTCAACATTCAGAAAACAAAGATCATGGCATCTGGTCCCATCACTTCACAGGAAATAGATGGAGAAACAGTGGAAACAGTGTCAGACTTTATTTTGGGGGGCTCCAAAATCACTGTGAATGGTGATTGCAGCCATGAAATTAAAAGACGCTCACTCCTTGGAAGAAAAGTTATGATCACCTAGATAGCAATTCAAAAGCAGAGACATTACTTTGCCGACTAAGGTCCGTCTAGTCAAGGCTATGCTTTTCCCAGTGGTCATGTATGGATGTGAGAGTTGGACTGTGAAGAAGGCTGAGCACCAAAGAATTGATGCTTTTGAAGTGTGGTGTTGGAGAAGACTCTTGAGAGTCCCTTGGACTGCAAGGAGATCCAACCAGTCCATTCTGAAGGAGATCAGCCCTGGGATTTCTTTGGAAGGAATGATGCTAAAGCTGAAACTCCAGTACTTTGGCCACCTCACGCGAAGAGTTGATTCATTGGAAAAGACCCTGATGCTGGGAGGGATTGGGGGCAGAAGGAGAAGGGGACAACAGAGGATGAGATGGCTGGATGGCATCACTGACTCAATGGACGTGAGTTTGAGTGAACTCCGGGAGTTGGTGATGGACAGGGAGGCCTGGCTACTGCGATTCATGGGGTCACAAAGAGTCGGACACGACTGAATGACTGAACTGAACTGAACTGAACATGAGATGAACACAATGACCCTCACTCTGTCTTCCAGTCACAGAGCAGGAAGTTAGTCTTCTACCAGCAAAGGAACAAAGAGACACAGAGGCATGGCGACTGGCTCTCTGCAGTGTTAAAAACCTAACAGTTAAGTCCTTCTTTACTCCTTAAAAGTATTTATGTATTTCTTACAACAGGAAAAAAAAGTCTTTTGGAAAACATTTAAAGTCAAGCTGTAAACCCCACCAATATCAGAGCCAAAGGCTTTAAAACACAGCTATGGGGGTGCTGGGGCTTCCCTCAGGCTCAGACGGTAAAGAATCAACCTGCAGTGCGAGACCCAGGTTTGATCCCTAGGTTGGGAACATCCCCTGGAGAAGGGAATGGCAATCTATCCAGTATTTTTGCCTAGAGAATTCTATGGACAGAGGAGCCTGGCGGGCTATGGTTCATGGGGTTACAAAGAGATTATATTCTATTTCTTTAAGGGGGTTTTGACTCCAAGAAGAAGTTCAGGTTAGAATAAAATGTTTTATTACATTTTATCACCCAAGAAGAGATCAAAGATAGATAATGAAATGCCTTTTAATCATTTGAAGATAAATAGAAGGTCCCTCAAGGACACTCACATTTCTATTATCCATCTTTCTCTGTATGCTGAATGCCTTTTATGTAGAGTAGTGATCGATTAGTAATTGTGAGCTGTATTCATGTAACGAAGGATTTTATTTCTCCAGTAGATGCGGAAAAATTGTTCAAACTCTATTGTCATTTAACTTCCCCATTGAGAGGACCTGCTGCTCACATCACAGCCCAGGAATCACCTTACTCCTGCCGGCAGCTCACCTCCTTGTGGACACAGACCTAAAAAAGCTAACCTCAGTCTCACAAGCTCAAGCTCAAATCTATAATGTAGAGGCAAAGCTCAGAATTATAATCTTGCTGTTACTTTCTTTAGCTTGCCATCCCTTTATGCCCCTCTTATTCATTTCTCCACCCAGATTTTTCTCTATAGCTTAGATATCAATGCTTAAGAAAGGTTAGAATGAAAATAAGCCTCTTTAATCCACTTGCTAGACATACAGCCAACTTCATCTACATAGTAGAGGTTCAAGTAATGACAAATTATTACTTTAAGACAAGAAACAGTACTGACTCTGTAAACCTATCCTACCTTTTAGGCTTTCCTCCCACGAAGCAATTCTGGAATGATGTGTTCATATTTACATCATGCTATATGCCCCTCTTATTCATTTCTCCACCCAGATTTTTCTCCATAGCTTAGATATCAATGCTTAAGAAAGGTTAGAATGAAAATAAGCCTCTTTAATCCACTTGCTAGACATACAGCCAACTTCATCTACACAGTAGAGGTTCAAGTAATGACAAATTATTACTTTAAGACAAGAAACAGTACTGACTCTGTAAACCTATCCTACCTTTTAGGCTTTCCTCCCACGAAGCAATTCTGGAATGATGTGTTCATATTTACATCATGCTTCCAAACACTTGCTGAAAACATTTCTAATAATGCCAGTATTTCCAATATAAATGTTGTTTACATTAACAATTACACAAGCAGTGCAACTTCAACAACAAAAATTTACCACAAGAGCAGGAGCTACTTCAGAATTTAGCATTACCCATTGCTAAATGCTTAATGTGTATATTTGACAAGTATTTACAAATGGCGTGCTCTGACCACCATGTTTTCCAACTGCAAAAGTGTCAAAGAAACATAGCATAAATTTCCAACCCATCAATTCTTTTACAACTAAGTTGAAGAAGTATTGCTTTGAGGGGAAAACCCAATTATGTTGAAAGAAGTTCTGGAGGAGCTACAGATGTGTGAAAGTGAATAGTTAATTGTCACATTATTTGGTAAAGCCCAAGCATTTAAGTGCCCTCCACACCACAATGGGCAGAGTAAATTAGAAAGACATGAAGCGTGGTGTGAAATGCTGCTTTGCTGGAGCTGGCACTTGTATTACCAGACGGTATGCCTGCCCACGCCCATGGAAACAAAGGGACAGACTGAGCAAGGAGGCAAAATCAGGAGTGGATTGTTTCCCAGTAGCTCTCTCTGTGCGGGGCCTTCCTCTACTTCCTCATTTGATTTTAAGTGCTGTGTTCTCCCAAAGCATGGGACATGCCCATTCAAACCCCTGCATATGTTCTGAGGGGATTGTATATAAAATATTTATTATAAGTAACTTTGAAAAATATGATGAGAAATTAATTTCTCATGAATTAATACTGTTGGGGGCAATTAATACCCTCAATGTATTAATTTATTACTGACTTTTAACTTTCCTCAACTAGAACTCTCAATAACATCATCAGTATTTTGAGTGTTTTATAGAAATTAGGTAATTTATTCGATAGTTCTGGTGAGCCTGTAGTTGTTAGATTCGAGTATGCACAGAAACTTATAGCTTACCTAGAAATCTGACATTTTAGGATCATTTGTAATGAGCAAAGCTTTAAATTTCTTCTTCACCAAATTACTCTAGACCTTAGACTATTTAATCTTCTGAAGTCTCTTTTTGAGATTAAGCATTTACATTTCTCAAATAATTAGTACCCTATTGCAAATTTCGGTCTAGCCACCCAGTGGAATATCATTGAACAATGATATTCTCTTTGAACAATCTAAGATAGTTTAGTTTAAGCTGTACCTCAAAATACCATAGCCCATAGTTAGTGAAAAAATATCCAATAGATTCTTAATGAATTACTTATATAAGGGATATTCAATGAGTATTAACTTATTTATTTATATAAAGACCACAAACAAAGCAAGCAACAGTAGCTTCACAAAAAATTGTATGCTCCTCCCTAACACAATTACCCCTGGTCATTGGACCATCATTCTGACAGCTCTGATTTTCTAGAAAATGCACTTATCAAAATTTATCACAGCTGATAGGATTTCAGTTGATTGTGACATTTTGTCTAGACTAGAAGGGCAATGTCTACTATGGAAAACTCATTTTGGGGAGCAAGGGAATATTTCATCCTTCAAAGGCCAAAAGAATAAAATGATTTCAAAAGATGCATTGCCTCATGTGTTTTCAATAGCAAAAAATGTCAGTTTTTTTAAAGCAGAACAAGCTAAATAGTCATAACCGAACTATTCTTTGGCTAGCCCTTCAATCATTTTGCTTTACTCCAGCATATTACTTAGTGAAGAGCATTGTCGTTTTCAATTCCCTGATACATTTTGAGGTTCCAAGTACAAAGGTTTGCAGGGAAGTAAAATGGGAATTAGCTCCACTTAAATTGCCGTTGGCATTTCCTGCCTTTGCCATGGTGATTTTGGAACTCAAAGGCAGAAATGCCAGGAAGAGTTTTATTCTCTGTGGGCAGAGACAAAAATCATAGAGGGCATGAAATTTAATCCCAATTAAACTTAAACTTTGGAGCCTGCAGTCTGTCTTTGTGTATCTAGATGCCTGTTTAACAATAGGGAATTATAAGTAAGGACAGCATTATCCTGATCTTATAACAGATGACAACTGCTTTAGAATCTCTCAATAGAAATAATCTCTTACATTTGTGAAGAGCTTCTCATTTTACTGAGGGTTTGCACGTATGTCATCAAGGTTATAAACAGAAGTGTAATTTAGAGAAAATCAATGGAACTAACAGGAAAAACATTTATAACTCATGTCTTGCTGTTTGATAATTTAAGAAGTAAATGTCTTAACATTCAGTCTTGCTGCTGCTACTGCTAAGTCGCTTCAGTCGTGTCCGACTCTGTGCAACCCCATAGACGACAGCCCATCAGTCTCCCCCATCTCTGGGATTCTTCAGGCAAGAACACTGGAGTGGGTTGCCATTTCCTTCTCCAATGCATGAAAGTGAAAAGTGAAAGTGAAGTCGCTCAGTCGTGTCTGACTCTTAGCGACCCCATGGACTGCAGCCTACCAGGCTCCTCCGTCCATGGGATTTTCCAGGCAAGAGCACTGGAGTGGGGTGCCATTGCCTACTTAAAACTGCCAGGAAACAACAGACATATTTTAACACAACCCCTTATCCTAGTGTATGTTTGAGAAAAGTGCCATCTCACATACATACCACAGTTTTCTTCATCACTATCATCATCACAGTCAGCCTGGCCATCACATCTTCTGGAAGCCAGAACACACCGTCCTGAGCTGCACTTGAAGTGACTAGGTGAGCATTCTGTAAAAAGCAATGGGCCATATTACTGCCAACAACAGAAAACCCAGACCCATCAGCTATGCTATTCATTTACGTGTGGGATGATGTGGAGAAGATATCACTGAAGATAAGGATGGTCCTTCACCAAGATGAAATCACCAAAGTTTACTTGCTTCTCTGTCTGCCCTCAGCATCTTTTTCCTTCATCCTTGGCATCATATCTCCAGATTAGCTGTTTTGTGTCTTTATGCTTTCCAACAATTACTTCTCTTTCTGAACGGACAATTGCTGGAGCCTGAAATGTCCTAGGAAGCCAATGCTTCTAGCTGCCCTCCTTTCATTTGTCAAATTGTTTCCCATTCTAATCTTTCCAGCTGGTGAGTAGGCATTTCTCTATCTGATCATCTCACATGGCCAAGGTCTTTGAATGCTTTGCACTTGAAGCTGAGCGCTGAAGAATTAATGCTTTTGGACTGTGGTATTGGAAAACACTCTTGAGAGTCCTTTGGGCTGCAAGGAAATCAAACCAGTCAATCCTAAAGGAAGTCAGTCCTAAATATTCATTGGAAGGACTGATGCTGAAGCTGAAACTCCAATACTTTGGCCACCTGATGAGAAGAGGAAATTTCTTGGAAAAGACCTGATGCTGGGAAAGATTAAAGGCAGGAGGACAAGGGGATGATAGAGGATGAGATGGTTGGATGGCATCAGCGACTCTACCGACATGAGTTTGAGCAAGCTCCGGGAGTTGGTGATGGACAGAGAAGCCTGGTCTTCTGTAGGTCCGTGGGGTCACAAAGAGTCGGACATGACTGAGCAACTGAACTGAAGGAGCCATGGCTTTATCTTCACTGTTACCTTCAAGACCCTCTAGCATAAAAGCAGCTTCCATATATAATGGACTCTGTGAGTTGTGTTTACAATAAACATAGAGATTATCATAAAGTCATCTCTGCAAGTTATTTTTAAAATAAATACAGTGTCTAACAGATGAGTATTAAATTCTTCAATGTAATCAAGTTTATAGATTCACCACCTACATAGCCTTTCTATTGGCAATAAAATAAAAACAACAATAAGAAACTTCTAAAGGTAGCTGATTTATTCATTCATGTTAGATATTGCATTGTAATTGATTTAAAAATCAATAAAAATTAACCTTCAACTTCATCATCAGGCATTAGGCAGGTTTGATTGTCTGCATTTTCCTCTGGAAATTGATTGCAATCTGTGTCTTCTGGCCACTGTAGACCCACAATCCCAAGAACAGACTCACAGCGTTCTTTGGAATGCTCACAGAGAGCTCTAAAAGGGCAAAAAAGACAACAATACAGGCAGAAATAGCTATACCAAACGTTAGGCATCTACACAGGACTTTTAATTCTGTATAGCCGTGGGTCAGTGTATATATGTGGTGTGTGTATGCAGTGTGTGTGTGTGTCAATGTATATATGGATACACATACACATAATAGGTACTTGGGAAACCAAAATAAGTGATATCATTATAAGGAGATAGATTCCTGAAACACAGTTTCACAAAAAAAAAAAAAAAAAAAAAAAAAAAAACCACCCTCTACTGCAGGAATGGAAATAGAGTTGTTCCCAGAACATGAATTCCCTTCTCCAGTTTACCTTTCTTGCTTTCGCTTTTGTCTTTCAGGCAGACACATTCTCCAACATTTTTGTTTCAAGCAAGTCCCCAACATCACTTTGGGCACTCTGCCACCAAAGGGCATGGACTCTATACAACACCCTCAGCCCCTTCTGGTGCCCTGTGACCAGGCCATTTCAAGTTTTAACCTGGCTTCCCTAAGGGCAATACTTCACCTTATACCAATATTGTTGAAAAATTTGGTGTTTCTCCCAAACCTATCTATGCTGAGCTCAAGTTGGTAAAAAATTAAATGTGTTGGCTTTTGTTAAAGAAAAGATACACTAAGCATTGCACTAGGTGTTTTAATGTGTTACTTCATTTGTACCTAGAATAATTTAAATTGAGGCATCAGCATGTCTCAAAAGAAGATGTTTTTTACTTCAGATGGGAAAAATAATGTAGTTTTGCCTCAATATATAACCAATAAATTAGTTTTGAAATGTTAGTAGATATAACCAAAGTAAGTTCCTAGGAAAATTTCTTATTTCCTTTTAAAGACATTCTCATTTCTCAAAAGTTTCCAACTTTAAACTAAGTTAATATCAACAAGATAAGGAATGGCTAGCAATTGAACAGAGAAGTTTCCAAAAAGTCTCCATCTTGATTTAACTCTGTCTAGATTTAAGACAGAGCATAACTTAATGCTGGTTTAGCCTAGGAATCTGGGCCAAAGACAAAGCCCTGGCATTTCCATATGAGGCAAAAATGAGAAGCTCAACAGTATTTAGCAACTATCTGTTGGCTTGAACAGTTTTGTTGCAGATTAATAAAAGGTGTATATAACTCAATTGCTGCTGCTATTTTAAATTAACCAAAAAATACCTATTTCAGATAGAAGTCAGGTACTGCCTGACTCTACTGCTTTTTTTTCTCTATAAAATAGAATCAAATAAACGACACTACAACTCCATGGCACACTGTTCAGATCATAATCTGTGTGGTGTCCAACCACAGAGACAACAGTCCCAAAAGGTTACTTTGAGGATGACAACTAAAGTATTTAGCACATTATAAGGGCTCAATAACATTAGATTTTTTCCAATTCATAACTTAAAAACTGAATTTTAAGATCAATAAACAAACCTGGCAAAAGCAACTATGTACAACCCCATGAGTATATCAGTATATTACTCTTTTTATACAAAAAATATTTTCTTACAAATATCATAATGTAAAATTCTCTTTGATAAAAATGAAAGATGTATATGTGCTAAGAAGCAAAATTAAAATACCTAGAATCAGTTCACCAAATTGTTCACTGTTTAGTATTTCAGGATCCATCTCATCTTAGGCATTTAAATATGAAACCTAAATCTTAAAATTATCAGTTATATGTGGATATAAATTCGTTCCAGAGAACACTATGTTAGGGAAATGTTTATACACATATGAAAAGAAATAAAAGAATTTGTTAAGTACTATTAAAAGTAAGTATTCACTATCATCAACCTTGCTTAGCAAAAATGAATAAGATTTACAAACAACTTGTTAACATAAAACTGGTAGATGTTTTATTAGTAATATTTTAAAAGGCATTTAACAGAAGTTTTCAGAAGTATATTTACACAAGCCTACACTGTATTATTCTACTTGTACCTTTTGTTCAGTTTCCCAAGTCGTTTTGAAATTTTATCGTTTCCTGTCCTGACTCTATGGAAGACCCTTCCTTGTCATCCATTGGATATTCAGTATTTAATTTGTTTTCTCATCTGTTCCCTGTTTTGATATTACTGCTTTTTCTTTACGTTCTGAATGACTGCTGATCCAAACATATGGTTTTCACAGTTACCACTCACATTTAGGCAGGCACATCTGTGTATTCACTCCGTGATGGAAAGCAGCCTGAGGAGAGCAGCCCCACCTCTGTGACAGCCACTTTGCATGCGCACATTCTCTGACTATAACCCAGGACACACGGCAGAGAAGAAGGCCAAACTGCCACAAAGCAGTGAGCTGTGCTCCTGTCCTAACATTGGAGCAGTGTTTAGTCTGGGCTCACAATCAACTGGCAAAGCTTCACCTTTTTGTACATTTGTCTAATCTTAAGCTCACAATAACTCAACCCAACCACCATTACAATCCTGATCTTACAAGTAAAGGAACTGGGATTGGAAGAGATCAAGGAAATGGGCTCAGGCTACAAGTAGCTAGAGAAAGAGCCAGGACTTGAATCAGAAGGTGGACTCCAGTGTCATAGTCTTAACCACAGGACATCACTCATAACCTAAGTCCAAGCCATCCTCTTGAAATGCTGTCCTGAATTTCACCCAAGCAGGTAGAAAAACTCTATGTTCATCTCCTGTCTATCCTGAGAGGTTGGTGTGATGTCTCCTAACTTTTGACACAGTTGGAAAACAGCATTTTAAATACATCAACACTGCTTGATCAAGAGGCAGACAGATCCCTCCTTCTGCTGTCTCACATTTTAAAAACCACTTCTTGGTCCACCAAAATGAAACATGTGATTTTATTTGGTTAAAGTCCATGACTATTATCAAAGGCAGTTCACACCCCTTGTTTGGTTCTTCAGTAATGACTTCTTACTCAGATACTCATTTCAGAATTCTACTTCTTTACCATTTTAATATGTAATTTGTTAAACACAGAGCTTCTTAGCAAAATAGGTACTTTGTCTAAACTCAAACTAAGTCTTCATTCCCTTGGTTCTCCCTGAGGGAAAATGAGGATGCCTGGGGGAGATGCCATTGTGTTACCTGCAAGGTGGGATACGCTGGTGTGTATCCTCGTCACACTTTGGTACCAAGATGGTGCAAGCAAAGAACATGAGGTATTTGTAACAGTTGGTTTGAACAAGTGCAGGGAAAAGAGAAGACTCCCAGCTGATGGATGCTTCCTTTTGAGTCCTGTGGCCAAGGTAATTCGGAAAATTTGTATGGTTGTAGGGCAAATTCAAGCAGAGTTCCAAAGTAATTGGTTCACACTGACCTAACAATAACAACAACAAAAAACCACACATACAGATACATATTATATATTTTTATTTATAAAATTTCATTTTGTTTATATTTATAATTCCACATGTAAAACAACTTACAAAATTAAAGTCTATTTTACAATCTTTCTTAAAAGTATTTAAGACTAGAATGCAAGCAGTACATGAGGTTGCCATCGAAAGATAAATAGTGTGGTTCACGAGGTGTCTTGACAAGCCAAGATTCATTTCTGTATATGCATCTCCCAGCACACTGCCCTGAATGAATGTTTCAGAAAGTCTTCCCCATTTTCCCCTTGGTTTCACTTATCTGAAAGTGACTCCTTTTCCTGCTTCCCTTTATTTTAATTTGTCATCTTCTGATTTATCCATTATTTCTAAACTAATGCATTTCCCATCACCCTGTGAGTCATTTTTAAAAATTAATGAATTTAGCTGAGGAGGCAAGTAGATGACTTTTTTCTATGTGTTTTGTGGTTAATAAACATATGAAAGTGAAAAGTGAAAGTCACTCATTTGTGTCTGACTCTTTGCAACCCCATGGACTGTAACATGCCGGCTCCTCTGTCCATGGAGTTCTCCAGGCAAGAATACTGGAGTGAGTAGCCATTTAGCCATTCTATTCTTTTAGGACTCTTCCCAATGCAGGGATTAAACCCAGGTTTCCTGCATTGCAGGCAGATTCTTTACTGTCTGAGCCACCAGAGATTCACTGATCAACGTGTAAAGCTACACAATTCCAGGGCAAGAGGAGGCTGAAGTCCATTAGATATCCATTGCCAAAGAGACCGTCCCTAACCCTTAGGTTGGCATCCAAGGCTATTTCACACTCCAAACCACAGCCTAACTTTCTAGCCTCATCACCCATCCTGTCTCATCAGCAATATTTGTTTGGTGACACCAGACATTTTAAGAATTGCATAACTTCGTGATTCCTGTTAGCTTTTATCTCTTTCTTTCCTTCACACACTTGCAATCACCCCTCAAATGCAATCATGTTTCTACCTGTCAGCACTTGCTTCCTGGAATAATCCTTTCCCATCCTCTTCACCAAGCTAATTTCTCCTTAGTCTGTAGCACTCAGCACAGACATCTCTTCCAGGAAGGCTTCCTGGCCAACCACTCTTCCTCTTCCGCTCCCAGAAGGAGCACCAGAGTATCTCCAGGACATACCTGCCATGCCCACATGGCCCTCTGCTCTATTCTTCACTTACTTGTCTTCCCACATAATTCTGAGACTTCTGTGAAATGAGACTTTCTTTTTTAAAAAATTGAAGTATAGCTCATTTACAATGTTGTGTTAGCTTCCGGTGTATAGCAAAGCGATTCAGTTTTACATACATAATTAAAATGAATTCTTTTTCAGATTCTTTTCCATTATAGTTTATTATAAGATATTAAATATAGTTCCCTGGAGACCTTAGTTCTTGATCTCATAGTCCGTACCAAGCATAGTGTGAAAATTAAGGGAGGAAAGGAGAAAGAAAAGTGTCAGAAACCATCCTAGGCACTTTAAAATGTAAAAATAATTCAAAATATAGTCCAAGCCATTGAAGCAGTCTAAATCTCCAGGGGTATACGTGAACAGGTTAGGCCAGCAGGACTGGACAAAATGCTTGAACCCAGAGGGACAAAGTGGACATAAGCAGCTTGGAAAGACTTCCCATGACAAAAGGAGTTTGGACAGATTTGGGGGAAAGCAGCAGCAAGGCTTTCTGTCCCTTGTCTGCTGTAGACATGCCTCATTCCCAGAGGAAAGAGGTGATCAATGGAGTGTCTTTGTAGAATCAGGACAGGTCCACCAAAGACTTCATGCCTTAAGGGTAGTTATTCAAGTGAAATTTAATTATTTAACTAAGAAGTGGTAAGCAGGCAAACAGATTAGCAATTAGGACTGCAGTGAAATAGTAAAACAGCTCTGGGATGATTTCTCGATTTAAAGAATCTGAGAGCTTTTCAGAGACTATGCTATAGGAAGCTTGACACTGATCAGATTAAAAAGCTCATGACCACATATATAAGACTCAGTTTACTGGGGAAGAAGTAACTCTCTAAAGCTGGCATAACCCTGAGGATGCCAACAGTATAGAGAGAAGAAAGAGATGGAAGAGGGGTGGGGTTTGTTCACATTCTTGCTTCTCTGATTTGTGAAAGAGGAGTAACATGAAATGTTTGATTTTAGATTACACACAAAACATGCATGTTCATTATAAAGACAATAAAAAGATGCATATAGGAAAAGCTCTCCGTTCCTCACCTCCCTTTCTCTTAACTTTCCTCAAAGCTAAAAGACAGTTTTAATCCCTTTAGGCCTTTCACTTGCTCATATTTATACGCATAAGAATTTACACACATAGGTGGAGATATGTCTATGCTTTCGCCAAAGGATAACTGTACTATCACTATCACTTTTCAGCTTGTTTTTGTTGCTTGATAACCTATCATGACCAAGCAGTAGAAACAGCTCAACCTCTATGTTTTTCCTAATTTCTTCAATATACTTAAAATTTTACCCCCCCAAAATGGGATCATTTACAGATATTTTGATGCAGTCTTTTTTCCCCTGTAGACACCTTTTCTTTCTCTTTTCCTCAACCACCCATCAAGTTTTGACTTTTTTCATCAGTTCATTTCATTGAGATTAACTAATAAACAAATCACATGGACAACTTTTCTCTCTTTTGATATGTTGGGGATGTATCACTTTTGATTTGGGATAAGATACGGGCTTTAAATATTTCAGTGTCTAGGGAGATGAAAGGATTAAGTTATGATCATATACCATTCTGAGATTTTTATTGAATGTGTTGAGGTTGATTGAATCCTGTGTTTTGTTCCTTCATAGTGGTTTTCTTCATGGAGTGCTAAGCAAGATAAACTCTCAAGATATCTGGCAACCTCCAATTCTGGGATTTATGGTATCAAACTTTTTTTATCTTAAGCATTAGACTCACATATGAGCCTGATTTACAACAGTCACTAGAGGGCGATCGCATCACAAACATATGAGGACGTTTAGCAACCACAGGGCTGTAGCAACCACAGGGCTATTTCCAATGTTTTCAGAGCTCAGCAGGGCATCCTGAACATAGACGAGGTTTTAAAAGATATCTGTTGAAAGAACGGTCGTGATGGAGTCTCAATGATAGTCCACCTTTCAAACTCTGAAACAAGATTTGTTAAATTCAACCCACAGACAGGATTGTTAACTAAACAATGTTACATCTTGGTGGCAATAGTGGTAAAGAACCGGCCTGCCAATGCAGGAGACGTAAGAGATGTGGGATCCATCCCTGGGTCAGGAAGATCCCCGAAGCTGGAAATGGCTACCGACTACAGTATTCTTGCCTGGAGAATTCCGGAGAGAGGAACCTGGCGGGCTACAATCCATAGGGTTGCAAGGAGTCGGACACGACTGAAGCGACTTAGTATGCACACAATATCTTAAGTCATTGGGAATCATGTATTAGGTTATGGTCATTTACATGAGAAAATGTCACTTCCAACATCCATTGGCATATATACGATCCTCAGATTCACCTTTGCATCAAACTTTGTGGCTCAGACAGTAAAGTATCCATCTATGGTGCAGGAGACCCAGGTTCGATCCCTGGGTGGAGAAGTCCCCTGGAGAAGGAACTGACTACCCACTCCAGTATTCTTGCCTGGAGAATCCCATGGACCGAGAAACCTGGTGAGCAACAGTCCATGGACTCCCAAAGAGCTGGACATGACTGAGCGACTAACACTTTCACTTTTCATTTTAAATCTCTATCGCTATTATTTTCAATAATTTGAAGAGCTGTTATAAGGTGAACACCCTTGTAACCACCACTCAGGTCAAGAAATTGAACTTTACCAGACCATCACAGGTGCCCTTCCATATACCCTGTCACATGTCAACATTCTCCTCTTCTCCCACAAACTAACTACTGAGTTTCAGTCATTACTTCTTTGTTCTTCTTTATAACCTAAGTGTGTACCACAACTTACATACTACAGTTTGGCTACCCATTTTTGAAAACCTGTTTAAGTCTCTTATAATATCTATGTTCCCCCTCTATGTCTTTATTTTTCCCTAATATTTAAGTATTGAAAAATCCGGGGACTTGACCTTGGAGTGCGCCAGTCTGGATTTTGCTAATGGAACACTCTAAGCAGGTAAAACATGTACCCCTGTACTCCTTGTTACCTGAACACTGGCACCTGAAGCCAGGAGCCTGGTGAGGTTTCACCAGGACTTGGAGAAGGTTCTAGGTGCTGTGATGTTCTTTCATCAAATGACACATCCACCGACTTCTCTTTGTGATGTCTACAGCTGCCTGTCCATGCTCAATGTCTTGTCCTATTAATTCTCCTGGTTACCACATGGTAATATTCTAATTCAATCAATTACTTTTCATTTACTCCTTGAAAATGCTTTTAGAAAGAGATCATTCTTCTCAACTGACTCTTTGATCACACTTCTACACTCTCTGTTCCTCCAACTAGAGACTGCAAAGAGAGGCCAGAAGATTGACACACCTCTGCAAAATTATTCAAATAACAGAGCTGTTACTTCTTCCTGGATTTAACTTTTCAGTGGGAGGATCATACTGCCATCTTCCCACTCATATATATGATTTTGGTTTTCTTTTTCTGTTCTCAAACTCACTCAGTACAGTTTCCCCAGCATCTCACTGTCTCATCAGTTTCCTCTTTCATCACAGATGTTCTTGCCAGGTCCTTTCCATATATATTCAGCAAACATTTGAACATCCCCTCTGCTGAGTGTCCAGTCACTTGTCCCCATTCCTTCTGTGTTACTAAAAATGAGTGTTGGAGGAAAAAGTACATGGGCAAACCTGTAGAACAAAAGACTGCTGGAAAACTCAGGAGAGTCCCTGAGGCATGACAGTCATTTCTGGCTTCGCATGGCCACAGCGGTCATGGGTACAGGGAGGCAGAGAGAGACACATGCCCAGGAGCTGCTCCCTCCACCAGGTTTCCCAGCTGTCCGGATTGCACACTGCAAGGTGCAAGTGATGGGTTAGTCCCTACACCCCAGACTGAGGGGACATTACATCCCTGTTCCTACTCCCCAAGGCAAGGAGCTATCTGCTTTCGCCTCCCAGCAGAGTGCAGACGTAAGATTCTGGGCGTGAGTGGATACGGTGACGCTAGCCTATCACTGAACACTATTATCTGAGATATATTGTTTGGGCTTTTATTTTTTTAAATTGTAGCCACTTCTGGGAATCTGAGATTAAACCATGAAACTTATCCATTGAAAAATACAAAAACCATGAAGACATTTTTCACACCCTCTTTCAAGATGTTATTAATTTCTGCAGCCTCATCAGGCCACAAAGCAGTCATTCTCAACTTGCACTGCACACTGGGATCACCTGGGAGATTTTAAAAATACTGATGCCTGGGCCCCACCCAATACATCTTCAGGGACAATCAGGAAGTTACATAATTTTTTATGGGACAACAGGAACCACTGTCTTTAAGAACTAGTCTCCCAGCAACTCCAGTGAAAGAGGCTGACTCCACCAGACAAAACATCCACATTATCCAAACCCATATTCTCCACTGGCAGGCAGCCAGGGAATGACAGTGCTGCTCACTTGTGCCCCAGAATCTAAACAACAACACGGTCTTATTGGTAGCAGCAAAGATTTTAAGTGATTAATCACATTTTCAAGTGATGAAGAGTTTTCTGAGGGGAGATGTTGCTTGTCCATGTTTTTATAGAGAACCAAGTGTGTGTCTACAAACCATTCTGAAGCTCTTTGAAAAATAAGGAGTAGCATCTTTACTCTCAACTGGAGGTTAGACTTATACACTGTTTTTAATCACACACAAGGAATGGGGATGAGTGACTAGCCCAGTGCCTGACACTCAGAAGAGGAGGTGTTTGAGTGTGCTGAATATACATGGAGAGAGCCTGGCAAAAACATTTGTGATGAAAGAGGAAGCTGCTGAGACAGTGAGATGCTAGGGAAATTGGGAGCGCATTTGAAGAACATAAAAAGGAAACCAAAATTCTATATATGACTGGGAAGGTGGTAAATGATCCCCCTGTTGAAAAGTAATCTCCAGGAAGGCTGAAATCATGTCTCCTTTCTTTTCCATCAGAGTGCACACAGTCCCTGGAACATCACAGGCTAAGTACTGGTTGAATATATATATGAGCCAAGTTATCTAGTGCTCTTCCTACAAATTCTTTTATTTTGACAGATGAAAAGATATTTAAATTTTTAATCTTAAAATATTTCAAGTATAGAGAAAACAGGAAAACATACACCTAGTGACTCCCCACCTAAACTTGATATGGGCTAACATTGCTCTCTCAAATTTTTTTAATCTAACAGTGCCATGCTATGTCAGATAACCCTCAAAACTTTAGTAAAATACACATGTCTGAGACAACACTGTCACTGTCCAAAATTCTGCAACCCAAGTTCAAAGTGAAGTAAAAAAAAAAAAATGATTCCAAAAGAGTTCCAAGGAAGAGTCTGAGATAAGCAAAATCTAACCACGTACACACATACACATATATTTAATGGAGTTTAGAGTGAATAAAATGGTAACATGTCTTAGTAGTCAGACTGGTAACTATCTGCACTGCTCTCTCCCTATGGGAAGAGGAGGACTGGGAATTGCGCTTTCAGCCAAACAGTTATTAAGTGCTCATGAAAATAAAAATATTGTCATGGGTTATTAAGTGGCTGTCTCCCTCAGTCTCCTATCCAGCCTACTGTTTTCACCCCTAAAAGTCCCCTAAGTGGTATGGGCTTTCCCCACCCATAAGCTCTATGCTGACCCAGAAAAGTCACGAGTAGAATTAGGATCCGAAAACTTGAACAAATCCAGGGAACTGAACCCTTCAGCTTTTCAACCTCCCAGCCTCCAGGACCTTCACTGCCAAGATCTGTGCTAAGAAGCCACACCTTCTTGTCAACTGAAAGCTTGACAGACCTCTTCTGAATCTTAAGCCCAAGCTGACAGAGAGGCCAAAAATTAGTTCTAAAAAGCGTAAGAAGGGAGTAGACTATGAAGGCAGAGTCCAGAAGTAAGATACCATCACTAGAAATCAGGGTCTTTGGGGACTATCTGATTCATTTTTAATTCCCCGGTAGAGTCTTTCTGCTCACTCTGCCCCTTCCATCTTCCCCTAATTATCCCTCCTCATAAGCCAGTTTGGAGAAAGCCACCTGTCTACACCATTTGGAGCCTTTCCCTTGTCACCAACACAAATGAACACAACAGCCACAAGACTGTTCTAGGTCAGCAAAGTTCCTGGGGAGGTGAGAATACATTTTATCACAAGAACAGACCGCCAAAGTTTTATGTGGTTGTTTAGATGAATTTTATATCTGCTTCTTAGATAAAGTTTCTACTTTTGAAGCCGCGCTTTAAAAAGAAAGAACGATAGCATCTGCTTGCAGATGGAGCCAGGAAAATAATATATAGGAGCTGATGCTGAGTAGAAAGTCATGCCAATGATATTAAACAACATGGATTTATAGCCCATTCACAGTGACACATTTGTTTATGATTTCAGTTAATTAAGACCACTTTGCTTCTTTTCTGCTACCACATGTAACCTTTTTTTTTTAAAAAAAAAAAAGGAAAAATATATGCATATACATATTTTGGAGGGATTCCAGACTTCAGCATTTTAACGTCAATGAGAAAGGAAAACGTTGAATGCATATCCTGAAGAGTGATTGCATTTGTCAGAGGCTGTACTTACTACAATTATTCACACCATTGCTAGGGTCACAAAGAGAGTTACCACCACATGAATCAAGGCAAGAACTGTAGAGGCATCTTTGGTCTCCTTCTTGACATAGAGTCTGACCTACAGAAGAGAGAAAGGCACATTCACTTTCATCAGCACCCGTAAGTAAATTCCAAGCACTAGTGTCTAAAGGATCCAGAGCCAAGGAAGGACACAACTCTAATTTCCTTCCAGCATCTCCAAAAATATTGAACACAAGCTGAGTAGGTACTTTCTGGATTAATTTTCCTGCAGCTAAATACAACACTGTTATTTTAGAAGGACTCCGGGAATGAAGAAACTAAGGGGCAACCCGTCCTTTAAAAATAGGTTGTTATAGTTTTTAATGAAAAAGATAGCATCTTGTATTTACATGGGTGCATATAGCTGATGACCAAAGAAAACTCAAGCAATTTGAGGGAAGGGCCAATATTTTAAAGTCTCATTTGATCCCAGCTCTAATTTTCCCTTTAAGGAAAATGCTCTCCTTAATAATATATAGGGCATCACCATCAATATAATAAGGGTGCTTTATCATGGCAGGATTGTAAGCAGCTGTTATCCATATTTTTGGTGTGTCTCTGGAAAGTAGCACTGCCCCAGCTGCAATGACCTGAGAATTGGGTTTCTTGTTTCCAAATGAATGACAAGAGTAATGTCAGCCTAATGGCTTTTCCTTAAGGTACGTGGAGAGAAAACTGCTTTTCCCATTGATTTCCTGGTCATTTGTAGATAAATGCAAAAGGTAATAAATTACTGCCCATTCTCTTTCTAGTTTGCCCCCATTATAGTCAATTATTTTTAGACACATCATCTGGACTCTACAATATCTTGCAAGGCATTTTTAAATATAAATAACAGTATAGGTATACATACAATCATTGTTACCTATAATTCTGACAATATTTATTATACTAGACTTTCTCATCTAGAAGTCTAAGTTATATCTACAATCTTACCTAAATTCTAAATATAATATTTAGTATACTGGACTCTCTCTCCCTTCTAGTACCATTAATGAACAACACTATATATCATAGCCTTGCAAAAAAAGAGATATTGCTCCCTTTTTTCAATATTTAGCAGATAAAAGGGTTTTTTGGTAAGGTAAATCAGGCTAAGTTCCATGAATATTAGTCTCTTTTAAAACATTTTTATTCAGACACCATGCATTCATTATTTGAGCCAATATTAAGTGCTTGCTATATGACAACTTAGTTTGCCAGCAAGGCACTGAGCATTAAAAGATTAAAAAAAAAAAAGTCTGATAGTTTCAACTCTAATTAGGGATGTCTTCATGAACGAAATCTTATAATGCATGTGATCATTGCTCCCTGAAGGTACATGTAAAAAGCAGTAAAAGCAAATTAAGGCAGTAAGAAGAAAGCTTCTCAGAGGAGTTTTTAGGCAGATGGGATAAGCTGCAGTAAGAGGGAAGGATGGGTTTCCCAAGCCAATAGCAGGATGTACAAAGGGCTGCAGTGACTCCCTTTAGTTAAGGGAGACTAAACAGGAAGGCTGAGAGTGAAGCTGAGGGTTGTAAAGGCCTCTATCTTGAATAGGGTTCCAAGCCCTGGGAGAAGTGATCGCGGTCCTCCCCGCAGCCTAGTGGAGCATAAGCACTCAGTGATTACTGCTGACAGTGACTGTTGTGTTGTAACTCACTGCCCTTCATTCTCAGCCCTCTAAAGGCAATGGCGTTCTCCCACTCCTCTAGCTACCTTGCTCTTTCCACCTTGGGAACCTTTGGACAAGCAGTTCCCTGTGTCTGAAATGCTTTCTTCAGTCCCACTATCCTTTGCTAATTCCATTCATTCTTCAGATAGTAGCTCCAATACATCCTCTTCAGGGCAGCTTCCCAGAAACCCTTTACCAGGACATGCATCCATAACAACAAATCCTAGCACCTTGAATTTCCTTCCTGGCCCGCATCCCTCCCTGGTTACCAGACCTACTGTTTCATGCCTATCTCCCCCAGAAGCCTCCAGCCCCATGAGCTGTTCTGCTTGCCACTGAATTCCCAGCACCACAATATACTTTTAGTATGTTGAAATTAGCAGAGTGAATAATCTAAATTCACTACAATTTTACTTTCCTTTTTATTATATTTACATTTTATCACGTGATTTTCCTTAAATCTCACAGATATAAAGAAATACTGGCAAATCCTGCCACTGCATAGTAAAGAATACAAAATTATTTCAAACAGCATTGAATTATGTACAGAGAAAGAACTATTTGATCAAAAGGGAGCTTCTTGGCTGATATGGAATAACTCAAGGCCAGAAAAGGATTTTCTTCTGAATTTTCAAAACTGGTAAAAATTTTTATTTTTACAATATCTTGCAAGGCATTTTGCAAGCTATCCTTATCTAGTTTTTTATGGAATAAATCTGTGATTAAAAGGCTCTCTCTTCTGGTCTCCAATGCATTCTCATTAAAACTACTCTAATATCAATATTCATTATGGCAAATCTAATTTAGTTAGAGGTGACCAATCTCATTAGCTGATATGGGATACACACAGCCTCTGACAGGCTTTCAGGTACCAGCCACAGAAAATAGCTTACATTTACATTTATGGAGTATTCAACACATATCATCTCTCTGAAGTAGTTATCATTATTCTGAGATTACAAACACAGACACTGGGAAGTAACAGAGTTAAATTACTGGCCCAATGTCAACCAGGGAGTAAGTGGGAGCTGGGGTCTGAACTCAGGCAGCTGAGCGGCAACCTGCACACTCCTAACAACAAGGCTATTTTAGTAAGATGCAAGTAAGACTTATAGACAAATGTAGTGGTTTTTAAAAGATAGTACTAGCCCTGTACTGAGAGATACTTCTACACAAACTGAGGCTTGGACAATCAGGGTAGAGCTTTCTTTTCCAACAGAAAACCAATTTATTTGACTTACTTTTTCTTTGGGGGCTTCACAGATAATAACAGACTGCTTTTAAAGTGTGTTCAAGCATATTGTTTGGCAATGGGAGGCATTAAATGGCTCTCTGCACATGGTTATTTTTGGAAGCCATTGCATTCAATTTCAGAAGCCATTTCCTTCTAACTGGAATCTAATTGAACTGAATAGTATGTGCTATACTTTTCTCTTTATTGTAGTGTTTCCCCATAAAACAGCTAACTGAATCTACCTGTGCTGTTTAAGTGTTTAACCACTATTTTTTACCCTTAGGAATGAGTTTTCAGTGTAAGTTGCCTGAGACTTGTATTTACCACAAAAAAAGGTTTCTGGCTGACCAGAACTGTGGGGACCCGTGCATTAGGCAATCTGAAATAATTAATGTGAGAATCTTTTAAGCACTAGGCAACTTCCAAAGTTTTGTTTTGCTCCCAAGGAAAGACTATTTCTGGAGTTGGAGCACACACTTACCATCACTACAACTCTCCTCATCACTTCCATCCTTACAGTCCTCGTCTCCATCACACTGGAAAGTGCTGGGAATGCACTGTCCATTTCTGCATTCCACCAGACCCTGGCTGTGACACGCTGGGGAACACCAAAATAACATGCATTTTAATTATCTGTATTTCTTTCAGTGTGCAGATCATATCCATGATTCCTGTTTATCTGGCATCACCAAGAAATGAAGTGTTCTAAACACCTGAATGTTCTGCCCAAATGAATGAATGTGTCATTAAGTTTTTTCATCCCAAGTGTTCTTGGAATGCAAGGTTTTCTATCTGGAATTTCTCTTACCCTATTAAGTAGCACTTACTTAAAACTAACCTTTTCTAGATCACTGCATAAGTGAAACTAGCATTAACGATGGTAATAGTTATACTGGGCTTCCCAGGTGGCTCAGTGGTAAAGAATCTGCCTGCAATGCAGGAGACGCAGGTTCAATCCCTGGGTCAGGAAGATCCCCTGGAGAAGGAAATGACAATCCACTCCAGTATTCTTGCCTGGGAAATCCCATGGACAGAGGAGCCTGGCGGGCTACAGAGCATGGAATCACAAAAGAATCAGATGTTACTTAGCGACTAAACAACAAGCAGTTATACCAATATATAAAAAGTACAATTTATTAAAGGTTTACTTTATGGTAATAGCTGTGCTAGGAGTATTACATATCTAATCTCAAATCCTCATAACAAATTTGTAAAGTGCATATTATCAACCTAGTTTAGAATAAAGAAACTGAAGCTTAGAGACGTTAGCATGTGTGTCATACTCTCAAGGCTGTTGAAAAGTAGGGCCAGAATATGGAAGGAAGATTGTCTAACCCTAAGCCCCAGCATTTCCCTCTGCACCAACCTGACCTAATGCACCAATGAAATGCATTATTCCTACCCCACAATAAACACTTTATTTCAAAACTTGCTTATGACATCTGATATTTAAAAGGATGAGCTCCATTCTGTTCAGTCGCTCAGTCGTCTCTGACTCTTTGCGACCCCATGAATAGCAACACGCCAGGCCTTCCTGTCCATCACCAACTCCCGGAGTTCACTCAGACTCACATCCATTGAGTCTGAAATGCCATCCAGCCATCTCATCCTTGGTCGTCCCCTTCTCCTCCTGCCCCCAATCCCTCCCAGCATCAGGGTCTTTTCCAATGAGTTACTCTTCGCATGAGGTGGCCAAAGTACTGGAGCTTCAGTTTTAGCATCATTCCTTCCAAAGAAATCCCAGGGCTGGTCTCCTTCAGAATGGACTGGTTGGATCTCCTTGCAGTCCAAGGGAACTTTCTTATCTCTTCTTGCTATTCTTTGGAACTCTGCATTCAGATGCTTATATCTTTCCTTTTCTCCTTTGCTTTTTGCTTCTCTTCTTTTCACAGCTCTTTGTAAGGCCTCCCCAGACAGCCATTTTGCTTTTTTGCATTTCTTTGCCATGGGGATGGTCTTGATCCCTGTCTCCTGTACAATGTCATGAACCTCATTCCATAGTTCATCAGGCACTCTATCAGATCTAGACCCTTAAATCTATTTCTCACTTCCACTGTATAATCATAAGGGATTTGATTTAGGTCATACCTGAATGGTCTAGTGGTGTTGCCCACTTTCTTCAGTTTAAGTCTGAATTTGGCAATAAGGAGTTCATGATCTGAGCCACAGTCAGCTCAAAGGATGAGCTAGTGACCATTAACCTTCCAGGAACCGGTTGTCTTAATTCTATCCCTATTGTCTTTTAAAGAATCAGACACCCCTGTATCATGTGACCTCAGCCTTCCCAGAGTTGCTGTCTACATACACACATGAGCACCATGTTCTTGCTTTTCCAAGATCCATCCAAATACAGTCCATTCTATTCCACAATGTCCACACAGTCAGGACTCAGATGATATCCCAGTTCAAATATAATTCAAGAAAGAGGAAAGTTGGGCATAGTGTTTGTTAATTAATTTAAATGAGTTTTCTTATGTCAAAATAAAAGCCATGCAACTTACATTTCTATTTTGCCTTAAATTACAAGCAAATTAAACAGCTAATCTCATATGTAGCCACCGTTTCTACATTTATTAGACAGCAAAAGATGGAAGAAAAAGTTTAATTAGCTTGAATATGCATAAAATGTACCATAATAACTCTTTCAGGTCAATATCATTCTTCTTTAGCTTCTATTTAATCATTTTATTATTTCCTATCAAGTATAATACATTTTCTAGGAAAAAAATGTGGCAAGCCATACTCGATTTTATTAGGTAGTATAACAGCTACCTGAAGAGTCTTGTTTTTTAAAAAAGGAAAAACAACAATTGAAGTATAGTTGATTTATAATAGCTATTATGGCAACCCACTCCAGTGTTCTTGCCTGGAGAATCCCAGTGACGGGGAGCCCAGTGGGCTGCCATCTATGGGGTCACACTGAATCGGACATGACTGAAGTGACTTCGCAGCAGCAGCAGTTTCAGGTATATAGCACAGTGATTCAGTTATACATATATACATCCATGTATATATACCTATTCCTACTGGTTACTACAAAATATTAAGTATGGTTCACTGTGGTATACAGTAGACCTTGTTGGTTATCTATTTTATATACAGCAGTGTGTCTATGTTAATCCCAAAGTCCTAATTTATTTTTCCTTTCTTTCCCCTTTGGTAACATAAATTTGTTTCCTGTGTCTGTGAGTCTGCTCCTGTTTGGCAAATAAGTTCATTTGTGTAATTTTTTTAGATTCCACATATCAGTTCAGTTCAGTTGCTCAGTCGTGTCCAACTCTTTGCGACCCCATGAATCGCAGCACGCCAGGCCTCCCTGTCCATCACCAACTCCCGGAGTTCACCCAAACTCACGTCCATCAAGTCAGTGATGCCATCCAGCCATCTCATCCTCTGTCGTCCCCTTCTCCCCCTGCCCCCAATCCCTCTTGCATCAGAGTCTTTTCCAAGGAGTCAACTCTTCACATGAGGTGGCCAAAGTACTGGAGTTTCAGCTTTAGCATCATTCCCTCCAAAGAAATTTCAGGGCTGATCTTCTTCAGAATGGACCGGTTGGATCTCCTTGCAGTCCAGGGGACTCTCAAGAGTCTTCTCCAACACCACAGTTCAAAAGCATCAATTCTTCGGTGCTCAGCCTTCTTCACAGTCCAACTCTCACATCCATACAACTACCTATAAGTGATGTCATATGCTACTTGTCTACCTCTGTCTAGCTTCCTTCACTTAGTATGATAATCTACTGGTCCATCCATGTTGCTGCAAATGGCATTATTTCATCATTTTTTATGGTTGAGCGATATTCTACAGTATACACAGACCACATCTTCTTTATCCATTCATCTGTCAAGGAACATTGAGTTGCTTCCATGTCTTGGTAACTGTAAATAGTGCTGCTATGAATATATGGGTGCATGTACCCTTTTGAATTTTGGTTTTCTCCAGGTATGCTCACCAGAAATAAGACAGGCTCTGAAGTAATAATATCATCACACACTCTGTGTAACTCCATCAGCCCTGAAGGCTCTCTTCTCTCTGTCAGTTGTCCCTATGCTCTCTCACAAATGGTGCCTGTGAGCATGTGTGGAGGCTCTTGCTTAACTGCTAATATATTGTTTGCAGACAGAAAGTTCCCAGTCTCTGGGAAGAATATCTGCTTTGACAAAGTCAAAAAGATTTGTGGGTAATGCGAGAGAAAACAGCCACCTGCTTGGCCAGAGTGGCCAAATCAGGCTTTGAGTTTTGGAGAAAGAAATTCGGACATCAGTTATACTACACTGTTATTGTCATCATACCACTCAATTATCATCTGTATAGGCCAGGACCGAAGTGTAAGAATCTGTTTAGATAGTGAACCTTGAGTGTATTTGACTAAACAGACAGAAGTGGGAAAATGAACAAGATGAAAACCTTCAGGGCACTCACAGCAATTGACTTCATCGGATTTATCCACGCAGTCGTGGTCCCCATCACACACCCATTCAATGGCAATGCAGCGCCCGTCTCCACAGCGATGCTCCTCTACGGGGTTGCAATCTGGAGGAAGCAAGCACTCAGGAGGATGGAGAGAACCAACACGACAAACACTTTTGGAATGTATGGCTCTTTCGTGCCAGTACAAGTTAGAAAGTTCTGTCACTAAATAATACACTACCAAAAATTTGAGAGCTAATCACAGAGTCAAAATGGTAAACAAGCAAGAAGAATTCAGCTAATTGTATTAATAATTCAGGAGAGGACATTCAGAATTAAACACAGTTCTTTAAAATGTGGTGGCTTAGTAGTAAATCCATTTGCTAGTGTAGGAGACATGGGTTCAATCCTTGGGTTGCCCCAGTATTCTTGTCTGGGAAATCCCATAGACAGAGGAACCTGGGTGGCTACAGTTCACAGGGTCACAAAAGAATCGAACATGACTTAGCAACTAAACAACAACAACTTTAAAAGGTTCATTCCTCTTTTTAACTGAGATATAATTGACATAAAATGTTGTGTAAATGTATGCTAAATGAGATAAGTTAGAGAAAAATACTGTATATCACATGTGGAAAAAAGCTGAATTTGTACAACATATAGACAAGTGGCTAGCAGGGGCTGGTGTGGGCTGTGTTGGAAAGCTGTTGTTTATAGGTACAAACGTGCAACTAATATGTGGATTCCTTCTTTAAAAGATAAGAGGAGTTTTTGAACGTAAACAAACCCTTGATGTCTTTACTGCAGAAGTCGCCCTGTAGTGCATGCCAATCAAATACAGGAGAGGTCTTTGGTTATATATAACAAGAGGATCAAGAATGGCAAGCACAGTTTTGCTCAAGAGCTCAAAATCTAACCATGAGTCACTGACTCCAACCAGAGAAGAAACAAACACTTGCAAAGAGACAAAAACATGTTAACTCCCATTTCCATTCCACTTCTTTAACGTTTCCTTAGTATGACTTTACCCAAGAAATATTACATTTACACATAAGACATGACAGATTAGTAATTGAAAAAAGCCTCCTCTTCCTGAAAATGAAGAAACCAATCATTTTGTAATTTAACTCACTAACCACACTAACAATGAACTGCAAGATTTTGATTATAAGTTCCTATAATTTTAAATGAAAACCTTTGGGGAAATAATGTTACTTACCACAGTTTTGTTCATCACTCAGATCTCCACAGTCATCATAGCCATCACACACCAGGCTATAATTAAGGCACTTGCCTGTGTGACAGTGAAACAGATTCTCACTGCAATCTGAAAAAAAAAAAAAGCCACTGATGCGTCATCAGAGCAGAACAGGATGTACAGTAGTAGCTGGTATAATATAACAGAAGCATATCATGGGGGGCGGGGGTCATAATGGTGACCTGGTCCACAGCTACTGTTTCCCAGGGGAGGAGACTGTGGTGCGGAGGGAGCCACTGACTTGCTCAAGGTCATATAACAAGTTACTGTAGAACCACGACCAGGACCCACTGGCTCCCAAGCCAATGCTCTTTCACTTCCTGAAAATACCCACATTCCACTCTGTCACTTGAATGCTTCCTTATAGTCAAATGAGAAAACACATTCTCAATCCACCACAGTTTCTAGTGAAGTTCACTTTCATACAGAATGAATACTTCATAGACAGTGAGTAGTTATTTCTTTAAAAAGTTTACTTTAAAATGAAAGTCTAGTTTTGTCAATGGTTAACATAGACATAAGAGAAAAAGTCATTTACATTACGAGTCGTTACTTACTCACACAACTTTGCCACTGAAATAAACTGAATGTTTCATAGCATGACCCTCAGATAAACAGTACTGTCCTAGATTATGATGCCAAGTTAAGAAAAAGTGATGTAACCTTTATTGCCAAATTCAGACTTAAATTGAAGAAAGAGGGTAAAACCACTAGACCATTCAGGTATGACCTAAATCAAATCCCTTATGACTATAAAGTAGAAGTAAGAAATAGATTTAAGGGACTAGATCTGATAGACAGAGTGCCTGATGAACTATGGATGGATGTTCATGACATTGTACAGGAGACAGGGAATCAGACCATCCCCAAGAAAAAGAAATGCAAAAAAGCAAAATGGCTGTCTGAGGAAGCCTCACAAATAGCTGTGAAAAGAAGAGAAGAAAAAAGCAAAGGAGAAAAGGAAACCTCTACCCATTTGAATGCAGAGTTCCAAAGAATAGCAAGGAGAGATAAGAAAGCCTTCCTGCATGATCAATGCAAAGAAATAAAGGAAAACAATAGAATGGAAAAGACTAGAGATCTCTTCAAGAAAACAAAGATGGGCTCAATAAAGGACAGAAATGGTATGGACCTAACAAAGCGGAAGATATTAAGAAGAGGTGGCAAGAATACATAGAAGAACTGTACAAAAAAAGATCTTCACGACCCAGATATCATGATGGTGTGATCGCTCACATAGAGCCAGACATCCTGGAATGTGAAGACAAGTGGGCCTTAAAAAGCATCACTATGAATAAAGGTAGAGGAGGTGATGGAATTCCAGTGGAGCTATTTCAAATCCTAAAAGATGATGCTGTGAAAGTGTTGCACTCAATATGCCAGCAAATTTGGAAAACTCAGCAGTGGCCATAGGACTGGAAAAGGTCAGTTTTCATTCCAATTCCAAAGAAAGGCAATGCCAAAAAATGCCCAAACTACCACACAATTGCACTCATCTCACACGCTAGTAAAGTAATGCTCAAAATTCTCCAGGCCAGACTTCAGTAATATGTGAACCGTGAACTCCAGATGTTCAAGCTGGTTTTAGAAAAGGCAGAGGAACCAGAGATCAAATTGCCAAAATCCGCTGGATCATTAAAAAGGCAAGAGAGTTCCAGAAAAACATCTATTTCTGCTTTTGACTTAGCCAAAGCCTTTGACTGTGTGGATCACAATAAACTGTGGAAAATTCTGAAAGACATGGCAATACCAGACCTCCTGACCTGCCTCTTGAGAAACTTATATGCAGGTCAGAAAGCAACAGTTAGACCTGGACATGGAACAACAGACTTGTTCCAAACAGGAAAAGGAGTATGTCAAGGCTGTATATTGTCACCTTGCTTATTTAACTTATATGCAGAGTACATCATGAGAAACGCTGGGCTGGAGGAAGCACAAGCTGGAATCAAGATTGCCGGGAAAAATATCAATAACCTCAGATATGCAGATGACACCACCTTTATGGCAGTAAGTGAAGAAGAACTAAAAAGCCTCTTTATGAAAGTGAAAGAGGAGAGTGAAAAAGTTGGCTTAAAGCTTAACATTCAGAAAACGAAGATCATGGCATCCGATCCCATCACTTCATGGCAAATAGATGGGGAAACAGTGGCTGACTTTATTTTGGGGGGCTTCAAAATCCCTGAAGACAGTGCCTGCAGCCATGAAATTAAAAGACACTTACTTCTTGGGAGGAAAGTTATAACCAACCTACACAGCATATTAAAAAGCAGAGACATTACTTTGTCAACAAAGGTCCGTCTAGTCAAGGCTATGGTTTTTCCAGTAGTCATGTATGGATGTTGGACTGTAAAGAAAGCTGAACATGGAAGAACTGATGCTTCTGAACTGTGGTATTGGAGAAGACTCTTGAGAGTCCCTTGGACTGCAAGGAGATCCAACCAGTCCATCCTAAAGGAGATCAGTCCTGGGTGTTCGTTGGAAGGACTGATATTGAAGCTGAAACTCCAATACTTTGGCCACTGATGCTAAGAGCTGACTCATTTGAAAACACCTTGATGCTGGGAAAGATTGAGGGCAGGAGGAGAAGGGATGACAGAGGATGTGATGGATGGATGGCATCACCGACGCAATGGACATGAGTTTGGGTAAACTCCAGGAGTTGGTGATGGACAGGGAGGCCTGGAGTGCTGTGGTCCATGGGGTCGCAAAGAGTCGTACACGACTGAGTGACTGAACTGCACTGAAATGAACCTCAAGAAGCTTACAGTTTGATGTTGGAATAAACATCATGGAAGGAAATTTTAATAAGATAGATCTTGTTCTAGAGTAAACCAGAACTCCTATCCTAGTTCTTCCATCTATTGGCTATGACATTGAATGTATTAGTTAAAATTTGTGTCTGTAAACTTAATTATGAAATTATGAAAAGAACAACTACTTAATAGAGTTAGGGGAAGACATGAATAATAATGTATGTAAGATGCCAAGGCAATTCAATGGGAAAAGAATACTCTTCAACAAATGTTGTGGGGACATCTGGATTTCAAGTATGCAAAGCTGAATGGTGATCTTTATCTCAAACCATATCAAAAAATCTCAAAATGGATTATAGATTTCAATGTAAGAGTTAAAATTATGAAGCTTCTAGAAAAAAAATAAGAAAAAAGTCTTTCTGATGGGGGTGGCAAAGAATTCTTGGATATGATAATAAAAGCACAAACCTAAAAAATAATAAATGATATTCATTAACATAAAAAGATCTTCCCAGTTAGTAAAGAATATGCCTACAATGCATGAAACCTGAGTTTGATTCCTGGGTTGGGAAGATCCCCTGGAGAAGGGAATGGCTACCCACTCCAGCATTCTTGCCTGGAAAATCCCATGGACAGATTCCTTGAGCTGTTACAGTCCATGGGGTCATAAAGAGTCAGAAACGACTGAGTGACTAAACACTTCCACTTTTAAAATTAAAAACATTTGTGCTTCCAAAGATGCTATTTGAAAGATGAGAAGACAAGTCACATGCTGAAAAAAAAATATTTTCAAAGCATGTATCTGATAAAAGACTTAGATCCAGAATATACATAGATGTCTTACACTCAATAATAAACAAACCACTCAACTACAAAGAAACAAAAGAACTTGAATAGAAAGTCTTCATGAAAGACATGCAAATGGCTGATAAGCACACGAAAAGGTGCTCAATGTAATAAGCATTAAGAAAATGCAAATAAAACCACAATAAGATACTATTATCTATCCCCTAAAATAGCTGTAATAGATAAGACAGACAATATCAAGTATTAACAAGGATTCTGAGAAATCGAAACCCTCATATGTAGTTGGTGGGGGTGTAAAATAATAATGCCATACTGGACAGCAGTTTGTCAGCTTCTTATAAGTTTAACTATGACTTCATGAGATTCATGAATTCTACTCTTAGAAATCTACCCAAGAGAAGTGAAACATATACTCACACAAAGACTGGCATGTGAATGTTTATCACAGTATTATTCATAATAGTCAAAGCCTAGAAATAATTCAAATGCTCAACAACTGGTAAATATACAAGCAAAATGTAATATATCCATACAATGCCATACTGTTCAGCAATTAAAAGTATCAAACTACTGATGCATGTGACAGCATCAATGAAGCTCAGATACATTTTGCTAAGTGAAAGAAACCAAATACAAAAACTACATATTGTGCAACCCATTTATAAAGTTTCTGGAAAAGGCAAACTTACAGAGATAGATGTGGCTGTGGCTGGAGATGTGGGAGTGAGGACTGAATGCAGATAAATAGGAGGGAAATGTGAGGAAAGATGGGAAAGTTCTAGAAGTGGATCGTGGTGAGGGTTTCACAATCCTATAAATTTACTAAATAACTTTACAGTATGTAAGTCATACCTCAATAAGGTAAAAATGTTTACATGTAAAGGCTGTAGTTAGTAGCAACTGCTGCTGCTGCTAAGTCGCTTCACTCGTGTCCGACTCTGTGATCCCAGAGACAGCAGCCCACAAGGCTCCCCCGTCCCTGGGATTCTCCAGGCAAGAACACTGGAGTGGGTTGCCATTTCCTTCTCCAGATTTCTTAAATGTATTGGATTGGTCAAAAAGTTCATTCAGTTTTTTTGTAAGATGTCATGGAAAAATCCAAATGAACTTTTGGCCAACCCAATATTATCTTTTCCCTTGGAGTGAATTAAGTTCAAAAACAGATTCTTAAGGCTGGAGATGGATCATGGAAGATGTGCAGAATTTTAGTAGAGTGGATGGAATGAAAATTTCAGCATGTTTCTTTAAAGTAGGACTTCCCTGGTGGCTCAGATGGTAAAGCGTCTGTCTACAATGTGGGAGACCCAGGTTCGATCCCTGGGTCAGGATGATCCCCTGGAGAAGGAAATGGCAATCCACTCCAGTACTATTGCCTGGAAAATCCCATGGACAGAGGAGCCTGGTAGGCTACAGTCCGCGGGGCCGCAAATTCCTGTTCCTGTTCTTTAAAGTAGAAGGAAAGAACAAAGCAAGAACAAGCAACAAGAACAAAGCAAGAAAAGCAAGAAGCAAGAACAAAGGAAAGAAGTGAGAAATAAAGTCACATACGAGGATCAGTCTGCTTGACTGATAAAGGTCAAGAATCTAACGGTAAACATCCTGGCCTCCTGAATTCCAGCTAATTGTTTCTCCTAAAGCAAAAGTCTGCCTCTGATACAATCGGTGATGGGTACTTCTTTACCATGGGGCTTCCCAGGTGGCATTAGTGGTAAAGAATCTGCCTGCCAATGCAGGAGATGTAAAAGATGTGGGTTTGATCCCTGGGTCAGGAAGATACCCCAGAGGAAGGCACAGCAACCCACTCCAGCATTCTTGACTGGACAGAGGAGCGTGGTGGGCTACAGTGTTGCAAAAAGTCAGACATGACTGAAGCTACTTTGCACACATGCACCTCTTTAAACATCCCAAATTCTGTAACAATTCATTATCAAAAATCTTAGGCACTGACTAGTGAAACTGTGTGGAGAAGGCAATGGCACCCCACTCCAGCACTCTTGCCTGGAAAATCCCATGGATGGAGGAGCCTGGTAGGCTGCAGTCCATGGGGTCGCAAAGAGTCGGACACGACTGAGCGACTTCACTTTGACTTTTCATTTCCTGCATTGGAGAAGGAAATGGCAACCCACTCCAGTGTTCTTGCCTGGAGAATCCCAGGGATGGGGGACCCTGGTGGGCTGCTGTCTATGGGATCGCACAGAGTCGGACACGACTGAAGCGACTTAGCAGCAGCAGCAGCAGCAGTGAAACTGTGAGCCACATCAAAATATTATACTTGTTATTTACATCAATCATCAGCTTCTATTTCAAAGAGCACTCGTCTAAGAAGTCACTTAATACTTTGAGAATCACACCATTTTAGAAATGGAATGTGCCTTAGAGATCATCTGTTCAGCACCATCATTAAGAGGGCGTACACACATGCACACACATGCACACATACAGAATCTTGAAAGTCCTTTTTTTTTTTTTCTCATTTCCCCTGGGCCAAATGATTTTCAAATGAGGACAACCATCATAAGCGAAAACATAAGGACTAAAAAGAGGTGCCAGTTTTCATCTTGACCATACTATTGCCCCCCATTCAGCCTAGGGTGCTAACTCCCCATCCTGCACCCTACTGCCAGCTGAGCTGCCCACACACATACCGGCTGAGTCAAGAAAGGTTGATTGAGGTTCTCCTGCCCACTGAGCTAGGTTGGGGAACTTGTACATCTAGATATATACATTTCCTCGGGAAATGTTAAAGATCTTTTTTTATTTTTGTTTTATTTTCATCTCTTATGAGAAGTTTTGAATCAGCATGCTAGAATCAGCATTATGGGGGGATCTTCACCTTGACCATCAGTGCAGAAGTACTTACATCACCAGAAGGAGGAGGCAGTGTGAAGGGGTGATAGATTTTAAACATATGAATTATTTTTTTTTAAGCAGTACACTTCACTTTTTTGGATGGTAGGACTGGAGAATCAAATACTTCTTTCAAAATCTGATTAACCTGAGAACACTTAAAATATTTCCAAGGTCCATTCTGGAACCCCTGGTAATTCATACAAAAAACACTCAGTAGATATATTTTGTAAATTAATGCTGTTATTGATTAACATTTCATAAATGGGATACTCAAATATTTTTTTATAATTCCTCATTATTCATACAAGTATAGGCTCAACTTTCCACTGCTATGATTTTCTTGGTTAGAAGCCATTCTCAGACGTTAGACACAAAATTAGAAAAACAACTGCTGCATTTGAAAAACAACTTATTACTTCCCTAAGGTCTGTGTAATTAGTAAACACAGAAAACCTTAACCAGAGGCACTGCACACCCAGAAATACATAGCAAAGAGCAAAGATCACAGTGCTTTCTTTTATTGGAATAAATGTTCGTTTCACCTGAAAAGAGATGCTATAAGTGCAATTTGAGGCCAACAGATCAAAACTTACAGAAGCTGCTTGCTGTGCTTTTCTTGCTCAATACAAGCATAATTTTGCATAAACTAGGTGGGTATTTTTCTAGACACAGATCTCTTTTTTCTGAATGAGAGTTTTGATACAAAATGCTACTTCTGAAGTTCTTACAAGTTAATATTTATTTCAGTCTGGCATCTTACACTCTTAACTTTTATCCCTCAAAATTGTCATTAAATGAAAAGAGACAGCTAAGGAACAGAAAATCTTTTTTCAAGAGCTTCATTCAATTTGCTCAGTCTCTTGAGTCTATAAACATAATCATGTTGCCTCAACTCAGGATTCAAATAGGGATGCTCAATTTCCATCCAGAAACAGCCTTGTTCTGACATGACCAAGAGGTTAACTCGTTTGCCCACAGTTTTCCAGCTGGTTACAGTGACCTGGGCTTCTTGATGTCCTGAGGGTTTTCAGCTATTGACTTCTAGCTCCAAAATGGGATTTCACAGCTGCAGTACTGTGGACACTTGGGGCTGGGTGACTCTGTTGTGGGGAGCTATCCTGTGCACTGCATGTTTAGCAACAATCCCAGCCACTGTCTGCTAAATGCCAGTAGTGTCCCCTTAAATTTCCCTGGTGGTTACAATCAAACAGGTCTCCATAAGGAAAGTTATGACCAACCTAGATAGTATATTCAAAAGCAGAGACATTACTTTGCCGACTAAGGTCCTCTAGTCAAAGCTATGGTTTTTCCTGTGGTCATGTATGGATGTGAGAGTTGAACTGTGAAGAAGGCTGAGCACCAAAGAATTGATGCTTTTGAACTGTGGTGTTGGAGAAGACTCTTGAGAGTCCTCGGATGCAAGGAGATCCAACCAGTCCATTCTGAAGGAGATCAGCCCAGGGATTTCTTTGGAAGGAATGATGCTAAAGCTGAAACTCCAGTACTCTGGCCACCTCATGCGAAGAGTTGACTCATTGGAAAAGACTCTGATGCTGGGAGGGATTGGGGGCAGGAGGAGAAGGGGACCAAGGATGAGATGGCTGGATGGCATCACGGACTCGATGGACGTGAGTCTGAGTGAACTCCGGGAGTTGGTGATGGACAGGGAGGCCGGGCATGCTGCGATTCATGGGGTCGCAAAGAGTTGGACATGACTGAGTGACTGAACTGATACTACAAAACATCCAGAAGGGAATATTGCCTCCAACAGAGAGCTACTGTTCTGGAATATCCAAGCATCACCTTATTCCAAGGCCAGTTTTAATCCTGTCTTTCCCATTGGCTCTCTCATGCCAATCTGGCAACCAGTGATCTGTGCTCTTCTCTCTCACAAGATCTTTCTGTTTACACCATCTTTTGCTTTGCCATACCGATTATATTGGGCTTCCCAGGTAGCACTAGTGGTAAAGAACTGGCCTACCAATGCAGGAGACATAAAAGATATGGGTTCAGTCCCTCAGTTGGAAAGATCCCCTAGAGAAGGGCATGACAACCCACACCAGTGTTCTTATCTAGAGAATCCCATGGACAGAGGAGCCTGGCAGGCTGCAGTCCATAGAGTCACAAAGAGTCAGACACAACTGAAGTGACTTAGCATGCACATCTATTATATTGTTCTAAAATATGATATTTAATTATCTCTGTGTTTATCTTATGATCTCTATGCCATTTCCTTGATTAAACTAAAAGGCTCATGAAGCAAAAAAATCATGTCTTAACAGTCTTTATATTTGCTACATATCTAGAACTGCTTCACACATAGCAGGAATTCAAGACTATTCAATATCATTTCATATCATCAGATGGCCTCAAAACAGGAGTGAATTTTCCAGACATCTGAAACTTCTTCCATTAGGGTAGAATGAAATATTTTTATTAATTTGGTAGAAATCTTTCTAGTATTTATTTGCTCCCCTGTCTTAATATATATAGTTGCTACAGTCATTTTTGAGGATTCAGAAACATTATTTGGAATATCAGTTTTTATTCTGTGCTACTTAGGTAGCCTCCTTTCCAAGATACCTTCATGTGGTGCTGCTTTTAAACCATTGCGCATATTGTAGTATTTCTGTCTCCTCCACAATGTATCACCTGACTGTTGGTGGGGCAGGAATGGGAGGGATGTTGGAAGGATGGCATGGAGAATAAGATAACAACCACAGTCACAGCCATGAATCCTAGTGCCTTTTGAGAATTACTGCATGCCAGGCACTGGTCTCTGTACTTGACATCTAGTGATTCATTATTCAGCTCAACAATTCTAGATATAGTTAGTACAGTAATATTATTTATTGTCTCCACTTTACTGATGAGGACACTAAGACCCCAGAGAGATTGAGTACCTTGCCATATTTACAGAGGTAGGAAATGATAAAGAAAAAATAGGAGGGGCTTCTCTGGTGGCTCAGTGGTAAAGAATTTGCCTGCCAATGCAGGAGACACAGGTTCAATCCCTAGTCCTCAAAGATTCCAAATGGCTTGGAGCAACCATGTGTCACAACAGTTGAGCCTGTGCTCTGGAGCCTGGGAGCTGCAACTACTGAGCCCCCATGCCACAGCTACTGAAACCTGCATGCCCTAGAACCCATGCTCCACAATAAGGGAAGTCACTACAGTGAAAAGCCTGCAGCTAGACAGCAGTCCCCGCTTGCCACAATTAGAGAAAAGCCCACACAGCAAGGAAGACCCAACATAGCCAAAAAGAAAGAAAGCAGGAAAGAAAGAAATAGGAGCCCAGGCAGTCTGACTCAAGACCTCGTATTATTAATCTGGTGATAACTAGTATAACTAAGTATGTTAACTAGTATATTTAGTTAACTCAGTATAATTAGTTTACCACAGTACACAAAAATAAATGGGGTAACAATGTTACCCCAAATTCAGAGTGAATGACTCCTGAAATTGTTTGACATTGGTTTACATGGCATAAAGTATGAGGACTTTGTGGTGGTTCTTTTCCCTGTGACAACCCTTTTCCTGAGGCTTTTTCATTTGCTAAGCACCTGCTACATATCAGATGCTGTTCTAGAGCTGGTTACAGAATCAAAAGATGATAGAATATTAGCAACAAAAGAGACACCAGACACCCTCCAGTGCAGTGGTTTCAAACCTGACTGCGCACTAGAATCAGTGGCAGTTTCACAAAGGGACTGCTGCCGGGGCGCCCCCTCCAGACTGACAGAGCTAGAATTTCTGCAAGTGGGGCTTCCTGGAGATGCTACTGTGCTGCCGGTCTTGATGACAAGGAAAACCAAGGGGTGAGATGTAGCCTATTTCAAGTCACAGAACTAGAAATTTTAAAAACACGTCCTAATTTTCAAAAATTTTTTCTCTACACCACTAAAATTCTTCTCAGTGGTTGGATACCTCTCCGTTTACCAATACTTAAGGAAGAGACAGGGCTTCTCTGATGTCTCAGACAGCAAAGAATCCACCTGCAATGCAGGAGACCTGAGTTTGATCCCTGAGTCAGGAACATCCCCTGGAGAAGGGAATGGCAACCCACTCCAGTGTTCTTGCCTGAAGAATTCCATGGACAGAGGAGACTGCCAGGCTACAGTCCACAGGGTCGCAAAGAGTTGGACATGACTGAGCAACTAACACATGCAATGAAGGGATCAAGAAACACAACAAAATGAGTTGGGAGGAGGTCAGTAAGCAGTCGCAGATACCTGGTGAGCCACTGTAAAGACAATTTTCTCCCTCAACAGAGCACCCAAACTAAACATTTTCCTGTCATATGAATGATCTGAGCACAATCATTCACCAAATTTGCACTTTCTGGACATTGGCAGTCAAAAGCAGCACAATTAAGAGAAAATAATTTAATTTGGACCCATTCAGGAGTGGGTTCAAATCTGGCACTTTGAACCACTGGCAAATTATTTCATTGCCATGAGCTTCACATGTACCTGAACAAAAAGGAGTAATACTACCTTTGCTGAAAATTAAATCACACCATGTAGGTAAATGCTTCCATAACAATTGATTTGAGAACTCACTCAAACAGCAAACCCCTTCCCTTCCTTCCTAGGAAGTCCCCCTCCTGAACCTGTCAGAACTCTCAGAACATGGTAAATCCTTGAGCTCCAACTGGGAATGTCCAGCAAAATCCCCTTCTCCCCTTGGGAGCATCTGTGGGCTGCATGCCAGCTCTGATCCATGCCCTAAGTCAGACATGACACTATTCCTTCACTTCAGCATAGTGACAACAGGAGGGTGGCCCCTTCCATAAACACACATGCTGCAATACCACAGGCTCTGGTATGCTAAATTGCAGAGGCAGATGTCCTTGTAAGGTCAGCAACAATTACATGCAAAGCTTTCAATGTCTAACTAAGTATTTTCATGAACAAGTATTCTGAAGGGATGTATTTCCTCAATGAATCAAACCAAATGGTTTTTGAAGTATGTTCATGAGGAAGTAAACCCTGTATCTTCCTTAATAAACTCTTCCACTCCTGGGACATTGCTGACTACCTTACAGAATAATAATACCTTCTTTGTTTAGTGACTGACTGGGAAAATTTACTCTTTCAACAAATGAAGCAGAAAGCTCCTCTTACTGTTTAGAGTATAATGTTCCATGCAATGGGAGATGAAGCCAGTGTTGGCCTACCTCAGAGGTAGAGGCACCTGTAGAATTTGAATATGACACAACATGGGCCATAATAAGGGGATAAACAAGAGATTCCACTGTAACTTCCATTACTGTATATAATTCTATTGAACCACTTAAAATCCCTACTGTAGGTGTTTTGTATAACATTTGCTCCCAAATCCATAGCAATATTCAGTTCAGTTCAATCACTCAGCGTGTCCGACTCTTTGCAACCCCATGAATCACAGCACGCCAACCCTCCCTGTCCATCACCAACTCTCAGAATTCACTCAGACTCACGTCCATCAAGTCAGTGATGCCATCCAGCCATCTCATCCTCCGTCGTCCCCTTCTACTCCTGCCCTCAATCCCTCACAGCATCAGAGTCTTTTCCAATGAGTCAACTCTTTGCATGAGGTAGCCAAAGTACTGGAGCTTCAGCTTTAGCATCATTCCTTCCAAAGAAATCCCCGGCTGATCTCCTTCAGAATGGACTGGTTGGATCTCCTTGCAGTCAAAAGGACTCTCAAGAGTCTTCTGCAACACCACAGTTCAAAAAGATCAATTCTTCGGTGCTCATCCTTCTTCACAGTCAAACTCTCACATCCATACATGACCACAGGAAAAACCATAGCCTTGACTAGATGGACCTTTTCACCCATTCCAGTCCATTTTAGTTCACTGATTCCTAGAATGTTGATGTTCACTCTTGCCATCTCCTATTTGACTACTTCCAATTTGCCTTGATTCATGGACCTGACATTCCAGGTTCCTACGCAATATTGCTCTTTACAACATCGAACCTTGCTTCTATCACCAGTCACATCCACAGCTGGGTATTGTTTTTGCTTTTGCTCCATCCCTTCATTCTTTCTGGAGTTATTTCTCCACTGATCTCCAGTAGCTTGTTGGGTGCCTACTGACCTTGGGAGTTCCTCTTTCAGTATCCTATCATTTTGCCTTTTCATACTGTTCATGGGATTCTCAAGGCAAGAATACTGAAGTGGCTTGCCATTCCCTTCTCCAGTGGACCACATTCTGTCAGACCTCTCCACCATGACCCTCACATCTTGGGCTGCCCCGCAGGCATGGCTTGGTTTCATTGAGTTAGACAAGGCTGTGGTCCTAGTGTGATTAGATTGACTAGTTTTCTGTGAGTATGGTTTCAGTGTGTCTGCCCTCTGATGCCCTCTTGCAACATCTACCATCTTACTTGGGTTTCTCTTACCTTGGGCGGGGGTATCTCTTCACGGCTGCTC
This sequence comes from Aepyceros melampus, assembly GCA_006408695.1. Lineage (NCBI taxonomy): Eukaryota > Metazoa > Chordata > Mammalia > Artiodactyla > Bovidae > Aepyceros > Aepyceros melampus. The sequence continues at coordinate 257,074 of SJXQ01009888.1, forward strand.
CAGCAAAGCACAGCCACTGCACCTTACCTTGGATGAAGGGAATCTCCTCACCGCCGCCTTTCCTGACCTTCAACGTGGTATGTCTCCTCTAGGCCCTCTTGCACCCATGCAGCCACCACTACTTGGATGTGGGGTTGCTCCTTCAGGCTGCCCCCTTTGGCCTCGGGCACGGGGTGGCTTCTGCCAGCTACGGCTCCTGACCTCGGGCACAGGGTGGCTCCTCCTGGCCGCCACCCCATAGTCGGCAAAGTAATGTCTCTGCTTTTGAATATGCTATCTAGGTTGGTCATAACTTTTCTAGGCTTTGTGCCTTCTCATGCTCCTCTCAAGAACAATAAGCACCTTAATATTCCTTTTCAGTCAACTCAGCTGAGGAGAGAAACAACAAGTCAGAATGACAAGGCCTAACTCCTTCATCCCGGGTCCATGCCTTTGGAATGAGGAGAGGGGCCTGGGGCCATGCCTCCATTTTGTCAGTTAACGCGTAATGCAGCTCCCGACAGGAGAAGACTCTTGAGAGTCCCTTGGACTGCAGGAAGATCCAACCAGTCCATCCTAAAGGAAATCAGTCCTGAATGTTCATTGGAAGGACTGATGTTGAAGTTGAAACTCTAATATTTTGGCCACCAGGTGGGAAGAGCTAACTCATTTGAAAAGACTCTGATGCTAGGAAAGATTGAAGGCAAGAGGAGAAGGGAACGACAGAGGATGAGATGGCTGGATGGCATCACTGACTCAATGGACGTGAGTCTGAGTGAACTTTGGGAGTTGGTGATGGACAAGGAGGCCTGGCATGCTGTGATTCATGGGATCACAAAGAGTCGGACATGACTGAGTGACTGAACTAAACTGAACTGATGAACATGGGATATCTTTCCATTTATTTTTATCTTTTAAATTTTTCTTTCATCAATGTTTTACAGGTTTTAATGCACAAATCTTTCACTCCTTGTTTAGTTTTATTCATATTTAAATTTTTTCCACATAATTTGTTGTTAATGTATAGAAATTAACTGATTTATGTATATTGATTTTGTACCCTTCAACATTACTGAATTTGTTTATTAATTATAATAGTTTGTTTTTATTTTGTGGAGTCTTTAAGATATTCTACCTATAAGATCATGTGATCCACAATTTTCTTTCAACTTATTAATGTAATACTGCCCTAAGTATTTTATTTTCATAAAGCATATATTCTAAATCAAATTTTTGCATCAATAAAGCTAGTTCCAGAATGGAAGTTAGTACTTTCCATAATTGGCTAAAGAATCATCTTTGAGTTATTTTTATGTGCCTTCAATTCTAAACTCTGTTAATGTTTTAACAACATTGCTAATTAAAAAGACACGTCATCCTTTACCTTGAAATTCTAAAAAACAGATATGAATAAGTAGTTGTTTCTTAACAACTACACTGAAAACTCAGTTGTGAAATACAGAGGTATATCTGTAAGCACAGATGAGGCTGACTTTTGAAAAGTCTAGAGAGAGTTGAACTTTCCCAGCTTAAAAATCAGCTGAAGCCTTTGAAAACTGTCAGCACAAATATTGTGAGAAGCCTCTAGCAGCCTCCAAACAAAGCTGACAGAGAACTCCACTGAAAAAATCAGTCTCTCTGAGCTACTATTCTGACCTGATTTTCTAAACACTAAGTTGAACTCACAAAAAAATAAGGCTCTTCCATCCATCTGCCCTTTATTTATCTACAGAATTGCTATGATAGTTTTTTAAACTCCAATTTTAATCTTACTATGTATCCTGTCACTATGCATTATCAAATTTGATGATGTACAACCCTTTGCCAGAATCAGTAGCTGAATGCCTAAATAAAAACTTCACTTTACATATTCAAATTTATGAAGAAAAGAACAAGTTGCTGGTAATAAAGTTACTATATTAGCTAACTATATACTTACGCATAATCTACCCCATTTATATTTCATCTAAACTGTAATCCTGGTTTCATCTAGTTATGCATGACTTACCACATAAAGAACTTTAAACCATATTTTACTTTCTTCTTATCTTTCACATTTCTTAATATGTTGTTGTTTAGGCACCAAGTCGCATCTGACTCTTCAAGACCCCATGGACTGCAGCATGCCAGGCTTCCCTGTCCCTCACCATCTCCCAGAGTTTGCCCCAGTTCATGTCCATTGAGTTGTGATGCCATCCAACAATCTCACCCTCTGTTGCCCTCTTGTCCTTCTGCCTTCAGTCTTTCCCAGCATCAGGGTCTTTTCTTAATAAAGGATAGTATATTTAAGCTGCTTTGAAGCATGTCTCTCTTACTCAGCTAACTTTCTTTGACTCAGGTTATTTCTTAAGATTTTTGTCTTACTCTCCCATCTTTCTCTCCATGTCTTTTCTTCTCAAGCTCAAGCTTGGATGAATATTAACCTCTTCACTAGCTCACACTCAGCTTGGCTCACAGGGAGACTCAGGAAGAGGAAGAAAACCATATGTCTAGTTGTTTTGAACCAACCAGACATTTTCTCATCTCCACTGTGACAAGTCCACTCTACCATACAGCATCGAATCTTTGCCCTGACAAATTTATTCCCAGATATCTGAAAAAAATGCATTTTAAAATCAATACCAAATATGTCTTTTAGTTGGCAACAAAGGTTTCCTTAAAATGACTTTCCAGGTTCTTTCACAAACTGATGAACATTAAGATGGTTTTGAGGGTTTGTTTACTGATTTTCACTGTAACAAAGAACTTCTGCATTAAACCTCCAGTTACAACAAATAGAATATATTAAAGCATATATAAGGCTTCCTGGTGGCTCTAGTGGTAAAGAATCCACCTGCTAATGCAGGAGACATAAGAGACGTGGGTTCAGTTCCAGGGTCGGGAAGATCCCCTGGAGGAGGGCATGGCAACCCACTCCAATATATCTTGCCTGGAGAATCACATGGACAGAGGAGCCTGGCAGACCACAGTTTATGAGGTTGCAAAGAGTCCAACATGACTGAAGTGACTTAACACACACGCATGCATACACACAACACATATATGAGGAATTTAGAAAAATAGTACTGAAGAACTTATTTACAGAGAAGAAATGAAGATGTAGACATAGAGAAAGGCCTGGTGGACACAGCGCAGGAAGGAGAGGGTAGGACAAACTGAGAAAGTAACATTGACATATATATACTATCATGTGTGCTGCTGTGTAACACAGGGAGCCAGCCTGGCACTCTGTAACAACCTGGAAGGGTGGAATAGGGGAGTAAAGAGCATCAAGAAGGAGGGGATAATATACATAATTATGACTGAGTCACTTTGATGTATGGCAGAGATCACCACAATCTTGTAAAACAATTGTCCTCCAATTGAAAAAAACCTCCATGTACAAAGCCCTGTTATCAGTACCAACATGTCTACATTTCCATAAACGACAAACAGTGGGTCAGAGTGAGTTTATAATTTTAATTTTAATATATTCATCCAAATTGCTTTCTTCAACACTTTTCCCAAGTGTTGATCACATTTCTTCGAGCAGCATATGAGAGGAAACAGCACAGTATGATTGGAGGAAGATGGACACAAATCACACAAGAGGTTTTGTAGCCCAAAAGAAGGGATTTGGGTTGACTCTAAGTTCAAAGTAGAGTGTTGGAGGGCTTTAAGAAGAGGAGTGATGTGATTTCTGAAATATTACACAAAACAATAGGATTTCACTTGGTTCGGGGTAAGGAAAGAAAGAAGCAAAGAGAAAAGTATAATGAAAAATAATAAAAGTTGCTTTCAATTATTTGTATTATGAAAATATTTTGAAATAAGTTCCTGATATTTTAGGACTCATCTGAAATTTTTAGGTGAAGTAGTTAACCTGAAACTTTTATTTAACCTGTTTAAAACATAGCTCATTTGCTCATTTCTAATAAATGAATTAATTCCAAAAGCATGTCCATAAAATACAAGAATGTGAAGTTAAATAAGCAGATAAAGTGCTTTAAACAGCAGTCTCTTGGGAAAGTCTGCTCTGATAACCCAGTCTGATAAAGAGCTCTCTGCTTTGTTCTTTCACGTAAAGCATCTTCTGTTTTAAACAACACCTTTCTGATTTCATAATTATAAATTCACATGGGTTTTCATCACTTTAAAATCCATCTTTCTATCAGATTCTGTCTCCATATCTGTCTTTCCTAATGTATTCTCAGGATGCAACACAGCGTGGGTACAGAACAAACAAAACAAGAGTAAATATTTGTTAAATGAACAAATCAGTGTTTATGTCCCAAAGACCAGAGAGAAAACCCTATTTATCCTCGTTGCCATAGCTCATACAGGGAGACATTAGTAGACATTCTTAGGATCTAAATAAAAGAAATTACAGAATCTATCAATTTAAGAATATATTTTTTGAAAATTAGTGTTTATTCTTCTATTTCATACAGCTAAATATCAGCCTTGGGAAATAACTAATGCAGATGTATTTTTGACTAACCACACATTTATGATATATAGTCATTCCTTGATTATTATTTGAATATAGTTTGTCTGTCAAAAAAATGATTTATTTTCTAAATGATTTCTGCCTCCAGTCAGCAGTCTTCTAAACAGCTTGTCCACATGGTTACAAGGAGATAGGGAATTATTATTGCATTTGAGAAGTAATTAGAAATTAAAATATGTTAGACATGGTACATAATGGAATATGAGGGTGAGGGACAAGTTTAAATGAATTTCTGATAGAGCTAAATTGAGAATTTGTGAGCAAAAACTTTGCCTAATAAGTCTGCTGCTATCAGGGTAGGCAAAAAAAATCACAATATTGATATACTTTGACTGCTTCTTAATGCTTTTACCAAGGTATCAGGAGACATGCTGAGGTGAGAGTTGACCAAATTTTGAGAAAAATAAAAGTATATAATTTCACTAAAGATTGCTGTCTGTGCTATGGACTCCCACTTAAAATGATTGAGAGTCCAATAATTTGCAGCTTTCAAGGACTGGAAAAGCCAACTGTACATGTAACCCAAGATACAAGAGAGATATTTGTCTACAAGCCAGTCCAATGATACCAACCTAATTAAGGGTGCTCTCCTTGTTCTCCAAGTCTATTATTTCCCATGGCCTCAAGGTAATTGCCATTAAACTGAGGGGAAGTGAGATGTGCAGACAAGAGTCCCAGTAAATAAAAGAGGTGAGTCATCAATTTTCAAAACTACATGTATGATTAACTTCATGCAGAGTCCATTGAAAGCAAATAGACATGAACGCTGCCAAAACTTGAGGAAGTTGTATTGCCACAGAAATTACAGATCTTTACAAAGACATGACTGTTTAATTTTCAGTTACTCTTTGTCCTACGCCTGCACCAGCCCCTATGAGAAATTTCTCCATCATGGACTTCAGACTAGACCACTGAGGATCACAGATAAGGAAGAACCTCCCAATTCTAAGAAAGATAATGCATGGGCAAATTATTCACAGATAGCAAAAGGAGAGATCAGAATAACCCAGGAAGTGTGCTTGGTAACGACCAAGGACTCTTTCACACTCTTCCTATTTCTCACATCTGATCTCTTTCTCTAGGACGCCTCAAGTCTTACATTCATTTGCTTCCATTTCTCTGTTGTTATTCAGTCCCTAAGTCAAGCAGAGACATTACTTTGCCAACAAAGGTCCGTCTAGTCAAGGCTATGGTTTTTCCAGTGGTCATGTATGGATGTGAAAGTTGGACTGTGAAGAAAGCTGAGTGCCAAAGAATTGATGCTTTTGAACTGTGGTGTTGGAGAAGACTCTTGAGAGTCCCTTGGACTGCAAGGAGATCCAATCAGTCCATTCTAAAGGAGATCAGTCCTAGATGTTCTTTGGAAGGAATGATGCTAAAGCTGAAACTCCAGTACTTTGGCCACCTCATGCAAAGAGTTTATTCCTTGAAAAAGACTCTGATGCTGGGAGGGATTGGGGGCAGGAGGAAAGGGGGATGACAGAGGATGAGATGGCTGGATGGCATCACCGACTCGATGGACGTGAGTTTGAGTGAACTCCCCAGAGTTGGTGATAGACAGGGAGGTCTGGTGTGCTGTGATTCATGGGGTCACAAAGAGTTGGACATGACTGAGCGACTGAACTGAACTGAAGTCAAGTCCAACTTTTTGCAACCCCATGGACTGCAAAATGCTAGGCTTCCCTGTTCTTCACTATCTCCCAGACTTTGCTCAGATTCATAGTCAGTGATACTATCCAATCATCTCATACTCTGGTGCCCTCTTCTTTTGCCTTCAATCTTTCCCAGCATCTGAGTCTTTCCCAATGATCTCGGTCTTCTCATCAGGTGGCCAGTGTATTGTAGCTTCAGCTTCACCATCACGTCTTCCAATGAGTATTCAGGGTTGATTTCCTTTAGGGTTGACTGCTTTGATTTTCATTTCTTCAGTTCAGTTCAGTCACTCAGTCCTGTCCAACTCTTTGGACCTCATGAATCACAGCACGTCAGGCCTCCCTGTCCTTCAGCAACTCCCAGAGTTTACTCAAACTCATGTCCATTGAGTTGGTGATGACATCCAGCCATCTCATCCTCTGTTGTCCCCTTCTCCTCCTGTCCCCAACCCCTCCCAGCATCAGAGTCTTTTCCAATGAATCAACTCTTCGCATGAAGTGGCCAAAGTATTGAAGTTTCAGCTTCAGCATCCTCTTCAAATTTTGGTCCTAGGACTTTCATCCAACATATATGGATATTACTGTATTGTAATTACAGAACACAAAGATGGGTAACATTAATGCTTATGGAAATAATGTCTGCCATCCAGTATGGTCAGGCACATGATTTAAAGACTATTAAGAGAAATTCCCTACACTCAAATATTTTTCCTATAATGAATATTTTGACTTTGTTACATCACCTTTGGTGAATAGCGCTTTTGTTCTGGTGGGTTTCTGATGCAAGGGGCTTTGGATAGATTGGGAGGGCATAGACTCAGAGACAGATGAACATATGACTTCCAGTGGCACATCGCTTGAATACTTGTGTAAGTATAAACACCTACTTCACAGTTTTTTCTGATCTGAGTGTCCTTTTATTTCAGGACCTCTCCTGAACTTTCAGTTGGATTGTTGTTATTGTTCAGTCACTAATTCATGTCCAACTTTTGCAACCCTGTGGCCTGCAGCATGCCAGGCTTCCCTGTCCTTCACCAATTCCCAGAGTTTGCTCATACTCATGTCCATTGAGTCAGTGATACAATCTAACCATCTCATCATCAGCTACCTCCTTCTCCTTTTGCCTTCAACTTTTCCCAGCATCAGGGTATTTTCCAATAAGTCAGTTCTTTGCATCGGGTGGCCAAAGTATTGGAGCTTCAGCTTCAACATCAGTCCTTCCGGTGAATATTCAGGGTTGGTTTCCTTTAGGATACACTGATTTGATCTCTGCTATCCAGGGAATTCTCAAGAGTCTTCTCCAACACCACAATTTGAAAGAATCAGTTCTTCAGGCTCATACTTCCTTATGGTCTGTCATATCCATACATGACTGCTGGAAAAACCATAGGTTCTGTCTCTGCATTTTAATATGATGTCTCTGCTTTCTAATACACGGTCTAGGTTTGTCACAGCTTTCCTTGTAAAGAATAGGCATTGAATAACCCCACATTTCTCCCACCCAGTCCCTTACACACACATTCCAGTGTTCTTTACCTTAACATAACTCTTCCATTTCCAGTACAGCAAGAGTTGCATAAGAAAGTATACTGCAGAAACAATTTTTTAAAACCAAGTAGCATCTAGAATTTATTTTCCACATTGACTCCAGCCAAAGGACAAATCCTAACCTTCATCATAAACCAAAAGATGGAATGCCTTATTCCTTTTTATCATATTTTCATTTGGAAGAACAACAAGGCTAAATGTATTCACAATTTACTGCTCTCCTAAAGAAAGCAGTAATAGGCTTTCAGAAACAACCTTCAGAGAACACTTAAATACTTAGCAACATTAAAGCACTGTTTTTATACTATAATTTAATGCCTTAGGTTTAAGAATTATCCACATACAAATATTTAAGTCTATATAAGTCATGGAATAAAGGTTAAGCTAAATAACAGTTTACCAAATCCCTGCTATATGACAGAATATTCAAGCACCATTTTATTATGCTAGTTAAAATTCATAGAATTAATTTATAGATAAAAATTTTTTAAGTCAATAAAAAATATAATAGTAAGAAGGTATGTCAGCTGCCCTCCACCATCACCAGAGTTTCCATTTCTTCTTACTGTCCTAGCTTACTGATACTCTCCTTTGGCATCTTAAATTTTCTAATCTTCATACCTTGAGAACCTGGAAATACTGTTTTTACAATCTCCACTCCAATCAGACAGCAATGATGCCTGTTTCACCCTTATTGCCACATCCACTTCTCTAAAATTTTCCCAAATGTGCAACTGCTAATGCTTGTTCTTTCTTTTGTCTGGTTCCAAAAACCCATGCTACACTTATACTGTTCTGTAATTAAGTATATGATGAAGTACTACTGCTGCTGCTGCTGCTAAGTCGTTTCAGGTGTGTCTGACTCTGTGCAACCCCATAGACAGTAGCCCACCAGGCTCCCCCGTCACTGGGAGTCTCCAGGCAAGAACACTGGCGTAGGTTGCCATTTCCTTCTCCAATGCGTTAAAGTGAAAAGTGAAAGTGAAATTGCTCAGTCATGTCCGACCCTTAGCGACCGCATGGACTGCAGCCTACCAGGCTCCTCTGCCCATGGGAGTTTCCACGCAGGAGTACTGGAGTGGGTTGGCATTTCCTTCTCCTGAAGTATTACCAGGAGGTCATATTCAAAAAAAAAAATAAAAGCGCAATGAGCTTCATGATTTCTCACACACAAAGTCTCTTCAGTTCAGTTCAGTTGCTCAGTCCTGCACGACTCTTTGCGACCCCATGAACCGCAGCATCCCAGGCCTCCCTGCCCATCACCAACTCCTGGAGTCCACCCAAACCCATGTCCATTGAGTCGGTGATGCCATCCAACCATCTCATCCTCTGTCATCCCCTTCTCTTCCTGCCCTTAAGTCTTTCCCAGCATCAAGGTCTTTTCAAATGAGTCAGCTCTTCACATCAAGTGGCCAAAGTATTGGAGCTTCAACCTCAACATCAGTGCTTCCAATGAACACCCAGGATTGATCTCCTTTAGGATAGACTGGCTGGATCTTCTTGCAGTCCAAGGGACTCTCAAGAGTCTTCTCCAACACCACAGTTCAAAAGCATCAATTCTTCGGCGCTCAGCTTTCTTTATAGTCCAAGTCTCACATTCATACATGACCACTGGAAAAACTATAGCCTTGAATGGATGGACCTTTGTTGGCTAAGTAATGTCTTTGCTTTTGAATATGCTGTCTAGGTTGGTCATAACTTTCCTTCCAAGGAGGAAGTGTCTTTGAATTTTATGGCTGCAATCACCATCTGCAGTGATTTTGGAGCCCCCCAAAATAAAGTCTGACACTGTTTCCACTGTTTCCCCATCTATTTCCCATGAAATGATGGACCAGATGCCATGATCTCAGTTTTCTGAATGTTGAGCTTTAAGCCAACCTTTTCACTCTTCTCTTTCGCTTTCATCAGGAGGTTCTTTAGTTTTTCTTCACTTTCTGCCATAAGGGTGGTGTCATCTCCGTATCTGAGGTTACTGATATTTCTCCTGGCAATCTTGATTCCAGCTTGTGCTTCTTCCAGCCCAGCGTTTCTCATGATGTACTCTGCATAGAAGTTAAATAAGCAGAGTGATAATGTACAGCCTTGACATACTCCTTTTCCTATTTGGAACCAGTCTGTTGTTCCATGTCCAATTCTAGCTGTTGTCTCCTGATCTGCATATAGGTGTCTCAAGAGGCATGTCCAGTGGCCTGGTATTCCCATCTCTTTCAGAATTTTCCACAGTTTATTGTGATCCACACAGTCAAAGGCTTCGGCATAGTCAATAGGGCAGAAATAGATGTTTTTCTGGAACTCTCTTGCTTTTTCCATGATGCAGCATATGTTGGCAATTTGATCTCTGGTTCCTCTGCCTTTTCTAAAATGAGCTTGAACATCTGGAAGTTCATGGTTCTCGTATTGCTGAAGATTGCCTTGGAGTATTTTAGCATTACTTTACTAGCGTGTGAAATGAGTGCAATTTTGCAGTAGTTTGAGCATTCTTTGGCATTGCCTTTTTTGGGGATTGGAATGAAAATTGACCTTTTCCAGTCCTGTGGCCACTGCTGAGTTTTCCAAATTTGCTGGCATATTGAGTGCAGCACTTTCACAGCATCACCTCTCAGGATTTGAAATAGCTCCACTGGAATTCCATCACCTCCACTAGCTTTGTTCATAGTGATGCTTTCTAAGGCCCACTTGACTTCACATTCCAGGATGTCTGGCTCTAGGTGAGTGATCACACCATCATGATTATCTGGGTCATGAAGATCTTTTTTGTACAGTTCTTCTGTGTATTCTTGCCACCTCTTCTTAATATCTTCTGCTTCTGTTAGGTCCCTACCATTTCTATCCTTTATTGTTCCCATCTTTGCTGAAATGTTCCCTTGGTATCTCTAATCAAAAAGTCTCTAGATAAGTTCCAAGATGGATTTCAAAGTACCTCATCACTGGAGACAGAAGAACCATTTACATATGCAACAGAAGTCTAGTGGAGTAAGTTATTTTAATGGTTCTTCCCAGGAATCAGGGAGTGAAAGGACAATGAAAGACAGCTCTTTTTGTATCTGCCTACAAAATGTCTCTAAAGAGTTCTGGACTTCAGGGGGTTCACACGCACCTGATTTCCCCCAAAGTTAGTCTGCTTAAAGAGGCAGTGTGCCGTGGAGAAAAGTAAGCAGTGTGTAGTCAAGTAAATAAGTTGAGACTTTGATCGGGTTGCTTTACCCAGATTTAGCTTTCTTATCAAGTGGTTCGAAATAACACTTTTCTTACATCAGGGATAATTGAATGAGAAGGCACAGCTGAAAGATCTGAGGAAAACAGGCACTCAGATGACAGATGGTTTGAGGGTTTTCTGCCCTGCCACCCTCACCCTCCAATAAGGGTTCATTATCTTTTCGTACATGATTAACATAAGAACAAAACAAACTAGAAAGACTTTTTTCCCCCAGAATAGAAATGATAAGGTAAGTTATTTATTATAAACTAACTGTGGCGTTGGAGCAGACTCTTGAGGGTCCCTTGGACTGCAAGGAGATCCAACTAGTCCATTCTGAAGGAGATCGGCCCTGTGATTTCTTTGGAAGGAATGATGTTAAAGCTGAAGCTCCAGTACTTTGGGCACCTCATGTGAAGAGTTGACTCATTGGAAAAGACTCTGATGCTGGGAGAGATTGAGGGCAGGAGGAGAAGGGGACGACAGAGGATGAGATGGCTGGATGGCATCACTGACTCGATGGACGTGTGTCTGAGTGAACTCCAGGAGTTGGTGATGGACAGGGAGCCCTGGCATGCTGCGATTCATGGGATCGCAAAGAGTCGGACACGACTGAGCAAATGAACTGAACTGAACTGAATTCAGGAAATAGAAGAATAAGAGCCTCTTGAAACTTCCCTGGTGGCAAAATATGATCCCGTGAAATCAGATACATTCTTCCTGAATAGCTCAGAAAGAGCTATTTCTGAATGACTGCAGTGAATGAAGAAAAAAATCCTTTCTTGTGCATTCCATCTCTGTGTCCCAGATTTATTCTTGAAGACCATAAAAATTCAAATTTCCTTTTCAAACACTCACTCCAACTACTTACTTAAAGATAATCATAATTCTGACTTTAGTAGAAGAACTCATCAGAACATATCTTTGAAAATATAGCCTTCCATATCACAATCTGTTATTGGAGACAAAACAGGAGCTGTTTAGATCACCTATTCTTTTCCATCTGAGGGAAATCACTTTAGTACCTCTCCCCCCCCCCCCCCCCCCCTGCTCTTTCTCCCTTTTCCCTGCTTTCCTCTTTCCCTTCCTATCTCCCTCTGGACTCCTTCTCCTTTTCTCTAGCTTTCTCTTCCTCTGTTCTTCCCTGGTTCCTTTATTCTCTTTCTCCTGCAGTCTCTCTCTTCCTTCTTCCCTCCCTGTCTCTCTCTTTCTGACTCCTTCTCATTTCTTTATCTCTTCCTTTCTCTCTTCCTCACTCACATGTAGCCTACCATGCTTATATTCTCAGGTATATGAAGGTATGGAGAAGGCAATGCACCCCACTCCATTACTCTTGCCTGGAAAATCCCATGGACGGAGGAGCCTGATAGGCTGCAGTCCATGGGGTCGCTAAGAGTCGGGTATGACTAAGCGACTTCACTTTCACCTTTCACTTTCATGCATTGGAGAGGGAAATGGCAACCCACTCCAGTGTTCTTGCCTGGAGAATCCCAGGGACAGAGGAGCCTAGTGGGCTGCCGTCTCTGGGGTCGCACAGAGTCGGACATGACTGAAGCGACTTAGCAGCAGCAGCAGCAGCATATGAAGGTATGCGTAGTTAGATGCATTTCTATCCATGGCAATCAATAACTGGCACATTCTATCAGACATGTTCCTTTTGTACAATGTACATTTCCACATGCTTATATTCTAGCTCTCAGATCCTGTAATACCTTGTGATTGCATTTTTCTACTCATATTTAAATCTCAAATTCATGCTATCTCTGACCCATATGTTGTGCCATCCAAAGTCATGAACATGATTTCTGATATGCTTTATAATAATTTCTCCCAAGAACTGCTGAGGCTTCCTTTTATTGACTTTCTTTATCCCTTGACAGACAAGATTTCCTGCATCCTATCCATATTACAGATACATCCGACTATTTTTTCTCCCCCTCCTCTTAAGCTTAAATTCCTTGCCAAGAAATCAATAAAACTCAAGGAAAATATATTCTTTTTATAATCTTCACAAGAGTCATTTGGCCCTACAGCAGAATCAATGTATTCGACACCAACCCGTGTACCAGAAAGATGAGTTGTTTTGTTCACTTTATTCTAAAACTTTGTCAATTTTCAGCTTCACACAAAAACAAGAAATTAAAGTCCAACATTTATCCTTAAAATGTTCTGATTCTTATAAAGATTCCAGTCACATTTGATATTTCCTTTTTATATCTTATTTTCCTAACTCTAAAATTTATTATTACATTGATTCACCCCACATATGAATTCTTATTGAGCATTTATCATATTCAAATTAATATGTGCTAAACTGTATATATGGAAATGCATATCAGAAATTGTCTTTATAATATTGGAGTACTCAGTTTATTGCATTGGATATGTAATTCAGTGTTTACATTAGAAAATATTAAATCTATACATTTTCTATGCCAAATAATTGATGCTTTTGAACTGTGGTATTGGAGAAGACCCTTGAGAGTCTCTTGGAATGGAAGGAGATCCAACCATCCATCCTAAAGGAAATCAGTCCTGAATATTCATTGGAAGGACAAATGCTGAAGCTGAAGCTCCAATACTTTGCCCACCTGATGTGAAGAACTGACTCATTGGAAAACACCCTGATGCTGGAAAAGATTGAAGGCAGGAGGAGAAGGGCATGATAGAGGATGAGATGGTTTGATGGCATCACTGACTCAATGGACATGAATTTGAACAACTTCCAGAGTCGGTGACTCTCAGGGAAGCCTGGCGTGCTGCAGTCCACAGGGTCACAAAGAGTCGGACATGACTGAGCAACTGAACTGAACTGAATGCATTTTCAAGAATATAATATTAATTACTTATATTATAAAGGATAAAGAAATTATTGACTTTTGTCTGAAAACATGGAGATACCGGGGGAGGGGTGGGGAGAAACAGCCTCAAGAATATATATTATTTTAGTTGAGGTCCCAGGAAAGAGCAGTAGCTGGGTTATTTACAGTATAGATTGTCATCTAAGACAAAAGCATATCTTTGAATTGGATGAATCACGTTGATACACAGTTACTTTCCATATCTTCAGTAATGATTCTCCAGACATCAGCTACAGTATTTCATTACTCCACAGACATGAGGAAAATGTCCTCATAATTCTTAAGATCTGTTCTTCCTCCTTGTCCGATAAGAACCTATTTCTAAAGACAGTTCAGATTTACCTTATGTGAAGAAAGGCTGAGTTTGGGATAATGCAGGTATAGTTTAGCCCAGACTTTACTCTTAGATGCCTGGTGCGAAATGCCCCACAAGTCAGGTATCCACAGCAATCTAATCTCTGTGAGTCTAATTTCTCATCTGTAACATAAATGTGGTACCTACTCTGTGCCTCCAGAAAAAGCCATCTAGCAACTCCTGTAAAGATATTGGAATAAATGTGTTGAATGCTTTGCTTCCTTCTGTTTAGAGTTAAATTTAGGGTTTTCACAACCTAAAACACTACAGTACTTTGTTTTCTTTTTTTTCACTAAAATTTCAGTTCCAGAAGGGCAGAAGTTCTTGTCTATCTTGTTCACCACTGTTTTCCCAAGTGTCTAGAATACCCTGTCCCATTATAAGTGCTCCATAAATATTTGTTGAATAAATAAATGAATGACTGAAGGATAAAATGAACATAGAATATGCCAGAAAGTCCAACAGAATTCATAAAAAAAGAAAAGAAAGGTTAGCATGGATACTATGGGCAATGAGACAACAATTAAGGATTCATCATATCAATCAAATGATTTCCATGCAGTATTTGGAATGCAGTTAGAAGTACAGTCCTGAGTGTAACAAGCCTGCCCTACAAGCAGAAGCCTTGGAGTCAGCTGGGTTTAGGATCCTGAGGTCTTGTACGATGATACTTTTGTGAACTTAAGGCATTTAAGGTATTGCTATCTAAGCTAACATAACCACATATATTGTCCAACTGCTTTAAAAGGTTTATGTAAATTAATCTTCTGATAATCTCCTGTTTTCTGAATTTTCTAGAATAAGTTTTTTATTATGAAAAAAGTTGGTAACAAAATAGTAATAATAATATTTTCCTGAAGCTTCTGCTGTCAGTGTCCTTGCCCGCATAGAGGTATCATCTCACATCCATCAGAATGGCCATCATAGAAAAATCTACAACAATAATTGCTGAAGAGGGTATGGAGAAGTGGGAACCCTCGTACACTGTTGGGGAGAATGCAAATTTGGTACAGCCATATGAATAGTATGGAGGTTCCTTTAAAAGAAAAAACTAAAAATAGAATTACCATATAAACCAGAGCTCCCACTTCTGGGTATATACCTTGAGAAAACCATAATTCAAAAAGACATGCACCCCAATGTTCATTGCAGCACTATTTATAATAGGCAGGACATGGAACCAACCTAGATGTCCATCAACAGAGGAATGGATAAAAATGTAGTACATACATACAGTGGACTATTACTCAGCCATAAAACAAGGACCAAAGAAAAAAACACAAAAACTGAAATTGTGCAATTTGCCTAGATGTGGATGGACCTGGAGGCTGACAGAGTGAAGTAGTAAATCAGAGAAAAGCAAATACCATATAACAACACTTATATGTGAAATCTAGAAAAATTATAGAGATGAACTTATTTGCAAAGCAGAAATAGAGATATAGTGAACAAACATAAGGATATGAGGGGAGTAAGGGGAGGTAGAATGGACTGAGAGATTGGAATTGACATTTATACAATACTATGTATAAAATAGATTAACAAATGACATCCATCATATAGCACAGGGAATTCAATGCTCTGTGGTGACCTAAATGGGAAGGAAATCCAAAAAGAGGGGATATATGTATGCAACCCACTCCAGTACTCTTGCCTGGAAAATCCCAAGGGCAGAAGAGCCTGGTAGGCTGTAGTCCATGAGGTCGCAAAGAGTTAACACGACTGAGTGACTTCACTTTCCCTTTTCACTTTCATACATTGGAAAAGGAAATGGCAACCCACTCCAGTGTTCTTGCCTGGAGAATCCCAAGGATGGCGGAGCCTGGTGGGCTGCCGTCTATGGGGTCTCAGAGTCAGACATGACTAAAGCGACTTAGCAGCAGTAGCAGGCTTCCTATAGCAGCGCAGATGGCATGACTAACTCAATTTACATGAGTTTGAGCAAGCTCTGGGACTTTGTGATGGACAAGGAGGCCTGGTTTGTTGCAGCCCATGGGGTCACAAAGAGTCAGACACAACTGAGCAACTGAACTGAACTGAAAGGGGCTTCCCAGGTGGCACTAGTGGTAAAGAACCTGCCTGCCAATGCAGGAGACATAGAGATGCGGGTTTGATCCCTGGGTTGCAAAGATCCCTTGCAACTCACTCCAGTATTCTTGCCTGGAGAACCATGGCCTGGTGTGCTACAGTCCATGGGATCACAAAGAGTCAGACACGACTGAAGTGACTTAGCACCCATACACGCATATATACATATAACTGATTCACTTTACTGTACAGCAGAAACTAACACAACATTGTAATGCAACTCTATCCCAAAAAAATTCATTTAAAAAAATTGGGAAAAATTACAAAATAAGGAAAGACTTTCTTTGTTACATGAATAAACAAATGATCCTATTATGAAGAAAGTGAAAGTGGCTCAGTTATGTCAGACTCTTTGCGACCCCATGGATTATACAGTCCATGGGATTCTCCAGGCCAGAGTACTGGAGTGGTAGTCATTCCCTTCTCCAGGGGAATCTCCCCAACCCAGGGATTGAACCCAGGTCTCCTGCATTGCAGGCGGATTTTTACCAGCTGAATCACAAGTGAAGCCTCCTATTATGAAGAGTTTTTAGTAAATGTGTAGATACTGAATATTACCAAATAGATTTTCACATTTTAATGAAATGTCTATGTGCTTATTCTATTTTCCTGAGAATTTCCTCCTAACCCATCCTTAAGCTTCTTTGAGGAAAGAAGTAAGTTTAACATCTTAATTTTATAACTTCATTTTCATTTCACTGTTAGAATATTCATTGAAATTTTTATGTTCCTATCTTGCTAGCTGGTATTATGTGCAAGTAACACAAGCCATCTTAAGCTAGGAAGACCTTGACTGGTGACTATTGGGGACACACTGAATGGTCAGAAGGCTGAAACTGGACTTGTAGGACAGGGGCCAAAGGAGCTCTAATGGAGAGACAGCCAGTCACAGCCAGGACACACAGAGCTTGTTCTGAGGCCAAGACACAAGATTCCCAGAGAGAATGCCTCATGGCCCAGGTGCAGCCTGTGCTTGTCCTTCCAGGATCCAGGACCCTGGCAGATGGGTCTGGGAACCATGACGTTCCTTGAGAGGTGGGAAAGATCCCCTGGTGGGAAGATCCCTTCTGTCAAAACTGTCCACCATGAGGAAATCTCCCCAAAGGGACAGTGTCACCAGTCCAACCCATGAACAATACCCGGGAGATAAAAATAGAATCTGGGTAATAAAGTCTAGCCTTGTTTTCCTCTGTGCTTCGTCAGGTTTCACCCGCTCCGAGGATGGGGTGAGCAGAGGACTCACACCCGGCTTTTCAGACCAGAATTCCTGGAACACAACGGCGCCCGACGCCTCAGCGGCCGGCGCTGCTCAGAAGCGCTCCACAGGACGTCCAGCCAGCTCGAGACGGCGGCTGCCAGTGTGGAGACCCTGCGCCCGGCACGCTGATCTGGACGTGAACGGCGCCGGCGCTGCTCAGAAGCGCTCCACAGGACGTCCAGTCAGCCCAAGATGGCGGCTGCCAGTGTGGAGACACTGCGCCCGGCACGCTGATCTGGACGCGAACGCGCCGGCGCTGCTCAGAAGCGCTCCACAGGACGTCCAGTCAGCCCAAGATGGCGGCTGCCAGTGTGGAGACACTGCGCCCGGCACGCTGATCTGGACGCGAACGGCACCAGCTCCTGAGAACTGTTGAGATTCACCACAAAGTAGCCCCGTCCACCAGCTGTTCCAGAGAGCATGTGTTCTGGAGCTTGAGCTCATGATCAGAGTCTACCTTTCCTTGGCTTCTGCACCAGACTTGATCTCCAAGTGACATAAGCCACACCAGCCAAAAGGACCCATGTTGGAAGGTCAGCGACAACACTAGAGCTGATTGGGGCAGACTGCAGACAGAATGCCCAATCTCACCATGAGTTTCCCTTGAATTATTTTTCTTACCATTATTTTCTAGATTGGATGAATGTTCTAATAGCTATGTAAAATTAATCTGAACACTTTTTATAGTTATTTTCTCTAGCACACTATGCAATATGTGAATAACCTGTTCTTTAATGTACCAAGAAGTGATCAGGTCTTAGGTATTTATTGGTGTCAGCAAACAATGGAATTTAATTTTAATTTTTTCAGTGTCATCCGTGATGGTTAGTTTATTGCTTCAGGAGGTTAGTCGCTCAGTCGTGTCTGACTCTTTGTGACCCCGTGGACTGTAGCCCGCCAGGTTCCTCTGTCCATGGAATTCTCCAGGTAAGAATACTGGAGTGCATGGCCATGCCCTTCTCCAGTATATCTTCCCAAACCAGGAATTGAACCTGGATCTCCTGCATGGCAGACAGCTTCTTTACCACTGAGCCGCCAGGGAAGCCCTTATTCTTTCATATGGTACTTAAAAAGATGACGGATGAGGGCTTGAACTAGGTTGGTCTCTTTTTAAAATTTAATTTTATATTCAATTTATTTAAACAAAAACAACCAAAAATTTCATCCATTTCTCCCATCCTTCACCCAGGGCAACTACCTATCCATTCTCCATATCTATGAGTGTACTGTTTGTTTTTCTTTCTGAGAATCCACATGTAGGTGAAAACATCAGGGTTTGTCTTTCTACATCTGACTTATTTCACTTAGCATATACTTAGACGTCCACCTGTGTCACTGGCTAGATTTCACTGCTTTTAATGACTGAATAATACTCATTTTTATATGTGTGTATCTCACAATTTCTGTATTCATTCATCTACTACTGGACATTTAAGTTGTTTCCATATCTCTCTATTGTAAATAAAGCTGCTGGAACATGGGAGTGCCTATATCTTTCCCAGTTAGTGTTTTTATTTTCTTTAGATAAATACTCAGAAATGGTAGAAGAGGGCAGCAAAGGATGAGATGGTTGGATAGCATCACCAACTCAATGGACAATAATTTGAGCAAACTCCAGGAGATAGTGAAGGATGGAGAAACCTGGCATGTTGCAGTCCATAGGGTCACAGAATTGGACACAACTTAGCAACTGAACAACAACAATGGAAGTTCTAGGTTTAATATTTTGAGGAACTTCCATACTGTCTTCATAATGGCTTTACCAATTTACATTACTATCAACAGTGCACAAGGGTTCCCTTTTCTCTGCATTCTTGCCAACATTTGTTATTTCTTTTGTTTTGTTTTGTTTTTTGTTTGTTTGTTTTTTTTCATAGTAGCCATTCTAACAGGCATGAGGTGATGTCTCATTATGGTCATGTCTGTGTAATATTCACAGCTATAGGCTCTGTGCTTAGGACAATGCCCAGGGTATAACTACTGTTTTAATTAATAGCTTAATTAATCTGTTGAATTGTGAATGAATCTGCTGTCTCAGATGATAAAGAATCTGCCTGCAATGCAGGTCTCTGGGTCGGGAAGATCCCCTGGAGAAGGGAATGGCTACCCACTTCAATATTCTGGCCTGGAGAATTCCATGGACTGAAGAACCTGCCAAGCTATAGTCCATGTGGTGGCAGAGTTGGACACGACTAAGCGACTGACACTATTAAACCTGTTAACCTTAAAAACAGTTTTGATTCTATCTTTAAGGATGTGTTTCCATTCATTAAATTGTTCAGCATAACTTTCATGTAATACTATTTTATTTTCACTTAAAAATCATTACATATTTTGTTTTTTCATTTTCAATTGTATTTATAATTTACCTTCTTTTGATGATTAGATCAGTATTTTCAGAAATACTGATGAGTCACTCCTGGACTCATCAATATTACTATTTAGCTATTTTTTAATTTGCATGTACCTATAACTAGCATAACAATCCTTCTATTTTATTTCACTGAAAATATATTGTTGTTAAATAGTTTCTTTATTTCTATTCTTGAGAAAATTACAGCAATAAAAATTGCAAGTTCCTAATCCAGACAGATAAAATATATAGAAACTGTATTTGCAGCAGGTTACTTAACCCCTCTGCACTTGAGTTTTTTTCATCTTTAGAGTGATAAATACCTTTCAGTACATCTGTAAGGATTAATGAAGGATTACTGACAAAGTAAACTCAATACGTCCCATTCAATTTATCCTTTATTTTTAATAATGATATAATTTACTACCATGTATTTATATCTTAGTAAACTTTGAGTATATGGCCCATAATATTTTCTTATCATGTACCTTTATTACATATTTTAATTAATCTACTGAACTTTAACTGCTTCTTTGACCAAAATATACTTTGAACTGAGTAGTTGTTTAAAAAAAAAGTTGTGATTGGAATTTGACTAGTGCTTTACAATTAACATACAGGTTTTACTATGAATTGTAAAATGTTATTTATTTTTATCTGCCTTTTACAGGTCCATTGAAATTTGACAGTTTCATTTCATAGAGTGCTGTTATATATGTTTACATTTTCGAAATTGAGATATTTAACATTACCTAGAAAATAGTCACATTTGAATTACAAACATCTCATGGATATATTATGGGGTTATAAGATATAATAAAGTATGACATATAGTTGGTGAAACTTTCCAAATTTTCACTTTCAAAGCCATCATTTCCTGGTGTTAATCATCATGTCTTTTAAAAACAATTCCCCATTTTGTGATTCCTTGCCATCTATTTTATCTTCTATCTTTGTTGTGAGGCTACTTTTAATCTCGTCTCATTTTCAGAGAACTGCTATGATAAATACCTAAAATTAATCTTGCTAAGTTGCTTCAGTCATCTCCGACTCTGTGTGACCCCATAGGCGGTAGCCCACGAGGCTCCCCCGTCCCTGAGATTCTCTAGGCGAGAACACTGGAGTGGGTTGTCATTTCCTTCTCCAATGCATGAAAGTGAAGAGTGAAAGTGAAGTCGCTCAGTTGCGTCCGACTCTTTGCGAGCCCATGGACCCCAGGCTCCTCTGTCCATGGAACTTCCCAGGCAAGAGTACTGGAGTGGGTTGCCATTGCCTTCTCCAAAAATTATCTTAAGGAAACTTAATATTCAAGTATTACTGAAGTGAACTCAAGTAAACAGAAAGCTTTGCATTTGTTCTTTCCTTAATTATCTGCCGTGGATCTGATAAGTATTCAGTTGCTCAGTCATGTCTAGCTTTTTGTGCCCCCATGGAGCGTAGACCGCCAGGCTCCTCTGTCCATGAGATTTCCCAGGCAATAATACTGGAGTAGGTTGCCATTTCCTCCTCCAGGGGATCTTCCTGACCCAGGCTTCAAACCCCGCCTCCTGTGTCTCCTGCATTGGCAGGCAGATTCTTTACCAATGAGCCACCTAGGGAGTGGGATCTGATATTACAGCATAAATGCAACATATTTTTAAACAGTCAGATAGTTCCACAGACATTTTCCAGTGATTCTGTTTTTCTCACTTTGCCTGATTAAATGGCATTATGCACCTGATATTTACAACTGTGTTCTGATTGAAACTTGCTCCAATGGATATTTGAAATTCAGGGAATAGAAGATAAACTCTGACACCTTTTCTGACTCCCTTGAGTTGTATGAATTGCCGTGGTAATGAGAAGGGATTGAAGAAGGAAGACACTGATGAATCACTGGGGTTTGTGCAACTTGGTGAGAAATTGCCTCTCTGAGTCACGACTGACCCAGAGCCTTGCCTGGTCTATAAAATCTCCTATGACTCACTAAGCCAGAGAGCCGTCTTCAGCCTTAGTATATGCTGGCGCATCCTCAGAGGAACAAAAAAATTCCTCCCATTGTCTTTTTCCTATTCACTTTTTAAATGCTCCTTAAGAATAAACTTCTTGTCACTGATTTGAGTTTCTTTTCTGATGATTCTGACTTGTTCTTTCAGAGGAAGGTTTAAGCTTCCATCATTTATGTACACTCTTAATTTATCCAGCTCTATTTTTATACAACACGCTATCTCTTTATTTAGAATCAATATTCTCTTTATTTTAAAAATGTGTGGTAAGTACCCTCTAGGAGTCGCTTTTGCATACTTTAATTCAGTAACTGCTTCTATTTATTTAAATGGTTCTCTATATTCCTCACTGCTGGGGTTCCCAACCTCCAGGGTCTAATGCCTGACATTCTGAGGTGAAGCTGACATAATAATGACAGAAATAAAGTGCATAATAAAGGTAATATTCTTGAATCATCCCGAAACCACCCTCCCCCCACCCCAGTCCACGGAAAAATTGTCTTCCACAATACCGGTCCTGGTGCCAAAAAAGGTTGGGGTAGGCTGCCACGCTGGATATGCTGAATTTCTTTCACACCATGAGCAAGCAAATATCTGTGATATTTATCTAAGTCTGCTTTAGAGAGTTAAGGGCAGTCTTTGGTGAAGTAAATGTTCTTTTTTCTCTAACCTCTAAATATTTTTCAAAAGATTTGTAGTCAATGGAGTTATAGATAATGCAATTTGTATTTATAATGTGCTTTAAAGTTATGCTGTTTTCATCTGTCATTTGATCATCAAACTGATTATATGGAACATTTTGTTTGCATTGGATACCCACTTTAATTTTACTAAAGAAACATAAGATCATTGTTGTCGTTCAGTCACTAAGTCCTGTGTGACTCTTTGCAGCCCCATGGACTGCAGCACACCAAGCTTCCCTGTCCTTCACTTTCTCCCTGAGTTTGCTCAAACTCATGTCCATTGAGTCAGTGATGCCATTCAATCATCTCATCCTCTGTTGCCCTCTTCTCCTCCTGCCTCAATCTTTCATAGCATGAGGGTTTTTTCCAATGAATGTGTATATATACATATATATAGTTGGACTGGTCATTAGTTTGAAGTAAATAAGCTATTTTTTCTAAAAAAAAAAGTTTAATTATCTCTTCAAGTTGAAAAATAATGAGGACAGTTGTGATACATTTAGATGACACTGATTATCTATGATTCAAGATGTAATGTCCCTAGAAATATAGAAAGGCTAAAGTCTTATACCAAACAATTATTTAAGACAGAAGACAGTTGATATTCATTTTTATATAAACTATGTGATGGGCAATGTACCAGGGACATCATATTACCTAATGTTAACAGACATCTTTAAATCATTGATATTCACCTTGGTTAATTGCCAAAAAACTGAGGCTCATGGAAGTTATAATTTGTCTTGCTCTGATGCTCTTGCTATCTCTCCAACAAATAAGATTTCAGAGATGAAATGTGAGTGGCAAAGATTAATGATGTTTTTGAAAAACAGAGAAGCTGAACATCATATGTAAGACTAGAATCAAAGATTTGTTAGGAAACTAGTAGAGACGGGAATGTTGTGCGTTTATCTTGAACTAGACAGATTTGCAAGGATAGTATCTCTCTAGTCCTAGTGAGCAGTCAACCTCGAGGTTGTGGAACTCCAATACGGGAGCATCCCACCTATTATTCCTGTTCATGTTTTTCTTTTATAAGGGATTGTGTTGAGGAAAAAAGAATCCTATTTTAAGGCAAGACAAGAAAAATTTAAACATAAAATTTTTCTCGAGCTATTTGGGCCTCCTCCCTCCTCTCTAAGCATGCAGCTGCAGGATGCTTTCACCAGACCTCCCCAATGGCAGAACATGTGCTCAACCATAAAGATCATTTTCTTGTTTTGACCCCAACCATATAACTCCTTAGAAGATAACATTCCTTTCTGAATCCTGTAAGGGGTAAGGATAACTCACTGCTCATCCTTTATGTGCAGACATCTTCAGTGAACTTTCCCTTAAAGACAGAGTTTGGTGCAAAAAGATTGGTCAGATCACCTGGGGAGATATTCAGCCACACCCGGTGGAAGTTTTAAACTTAGATTATTCTTCTTGTTCAGTCCCTAAGTGTGTCTGACTTTTTTCGACCCCACAGACTAAAGTACAACCAGATCCTTTGTCTTCCATTATCCCCTGGAGTTTGCTCAAATTCATGTCCACTGAGTTCATGGTGCTATTTAATCATCATCATCTGCCATCCTTTTCTCCTTTTGCCTTCAATTTTTCTCAGCATCAAGGTCTTTTCCAGTGAGTCAGCTCTTTGCATCAGGTGGCTAAAATATTGGAACTTCTGCTTCAGCATCAGTCCTTCCAATGACTATTCAGGGTTGATTTCCTTTAGGATTGACTGGTTTGATCTCACTGTGCAAGAGACTCACAGGAGTCTTCTCCAGCACCACAGTCACCTACAAACTTATTAACATTATTAGCTATATTACTTACATTCTGATATTTTACAAGATTATTGTTTCTCAAATTATCAAATGTGTGACTAAACCTCTCATAAAAATAATGATGATTAGGTAACTTAAACAGTTGATCAAATATATAGTTCCACAAGATCAAGGATTCTCATAGTATAACTCTAGATATGGGAAAAAGCATTAATCCTTGAAAAAAATTGATACCAGATAAATTCTAAAATTGAGAAATAAAGAAACAGTAGGGCAAGCTTTCAGTTAATTTGGAGTAACCCTCAAATAACTAAACATAAGACTTTTAAAATATGGCTGACTCTAGGAATAGGACTACGACTACATATAGCTGGAAACTAGTTATTGAATTTATAAAATCTTTGGCCTATTTTTTTAAGCTATATGTTAAAGCTAAGCAAAAAATAAAATGAATGGAACTTATTACTAAAAACAACAGGTATTATAAAACACTGATGAAAGAAATCAAAGAGGACACTAATAGATGGAGAAATATACCATGTTCATGGATCGGAAGAATCAATACAGTGAAAATGAGTATACTACCCAAAGCAATCTACAGATTCAATGCAATCCTATCAAGCTACCAGCGGTATTTTTCACAGAGCTAGAACAAATAATTTCACAATTTGTATAGAAATACAAAAAACCTCGAATAGCCAAAGCCATCTTGAGAAAGAAGAATGGAACTGGAGGAATCAACCTGCCTGAATTCAGGCTTTACTACAAAGCCACTGTCATCAAGACAGTATGGTACGGGCACAAAGACAGAAATATAGATCAATGGAAAAAAATAGAAAGCCCAGAGATAAATCCACACACCTATAGGCAAGAATATACTATGGATTAAAGACAATCTCTTTAACAAGTGGTGCTGGGAAAACTGGTCAACCACTTGTAAAACAGTGAAACTAGATCACTTTCTAACACCATACACAAAAATAAACTCAAAATGGATTAAAGATCTAAATGTAAGACAAGAAACTATAAAACTCCTAGAGGAGAACATAGGCAAAACACTCTCTGACATAAATCACAGCAGGATCCTCTATGATCCACCTCCCAGAATACTGGAAATAAAAGCAAAAATAAACAAATGGGATCTAATTAAAATTAAAAGCTTCTGCACAACAAAGGAAACTATAAGCAAGGTGAAAAGACAGCCTTCTGAATGGGAGAAAATAATAAATACACGGGGATAATCCAGAGAGATGATGTGGGGCGGGAGTGGGGAAAGGTCGAGATTGGGAGTTCATGTACACTCTTGGCTGATTCATGTGAATGTATAGCAAAACGAATACAGTATTGTAAAGCAAAACAAACTAAAAAATAAAAATTAATTAAAAAATAAAAAAACAGGTAATTAATCAGAAAAGAATAGACCTACATCTTGTTCAGTTCAGTTCAGTTGCTCTGTTGTGTCTGACTCTTTGCGATTCCATGGACTGCAGCATGTCAGGCTTCCCTGTCCATCACCAACTCCCGGAGCTTGCTTAAACTCATATCCATCAAGTCAGTGATGCCATCCAACCATCTCATCCTCTGTCATCCCCTTCTCATCCTGCCTTCAATCTTTCCCAGCATCAAGGTCTTTTCAAATGAGTCAATTCTTTGCATCAGGTAGCCAAAGTATTGGAGTTTCAGCTTCAGCATCAGTCCTTCCAATGAATATTCAGGATTGATTTCTTTTAGGATTGACTGCTTTGATCTCCTTGCAGTCCAAGGGGCTCTCAAGAGTCTTTTCCAACACCACAGTTCAAAAGCATCAATTATGATGCTTAATGTTACATCTTGTAAACATAATCAAAAGAAAGGAACTCAAACTATTAGAAAGAAGAAAGGGACTAGAAATGCAAATGTCAAATTTTTTTTCAGCTGTATATACAACACAATATATTAATTTAAAATCATGAAGTTATTTGTGATGTTGCATCATATAAATTGGGCTTCTCTGGTGGCTCAGCAGTAAAGAATCCATCTGCCAATGCAAGAGATAAGAGTTCAGTCCCTGAGCTGGGAAAATCTCCTGCAGGAGGAAATGGCAACCCACTCCAGTATTCTTGTCTGAGAAATCCCATGGACAGAGGAGCCTGGCAGGCTACAGTCCATGGAGTCACAAAAGAGTTGGACACGATTTATCGACTAAACAACCGCAACAAAATGTGTAAGTGGAGTAAGTGACCTGGGCCTCAGTCCCTAGTACTCTTTGAAAGGCAAAGCCTATTGGGAATAGAATAAAAGTGAACCAGGAGAGGAATTCTAACAGTATGAACAGGAAAAAGTTCAAATATTAGAAAAGAAGGAGACCCAGTAGGACTGATACTTTGACTTAAGAAATGTATATTTGGTCTTCTACTTGGTTCTAGTGCAGAGATTCTAAAACCCTTGGAAATTCCTAAGAGGCCAAGAGGTCATAGTTTCTGTAGTGATATCAATGAGGTAACTTTGGAATCCCCAGAAGTCACCTAAGGTTGAAGGCTGGTTGTTGGAGAACCAATCCTGTGATTGGAGTTTTGGATTTTCAGCCTCACCCCCTTGACCTCCCAGGGACCAGAGAGAGGGGCTGGAGGTTGAGTCGATTAAAGTTTATGATTTAATTACTCATGCTTATGTAACATGCGTGTGTGCACGCTCTGTCACTCAGTCACATCCGATTCTTTTCCAGCCCAGGGACTGTGGACGGCCAGGCTCCTCTGTCCATGCGATTATCCCAGCATGAATACTGGAGTGGGTCATCATTTCCTCCTCCAGGGGATCTTCTGGACCCAGGGAATAAACCCATGTCTCCTCTGTCTCCTGCCTTGGCAGGCAGTTCTTTATCCCTAGCGCCACCTGGGAAGCGCACCTATGCAAATGGAGCCTCCATAAAAACTCCAAATGACGAGATCCAGGGCGCTCCCAGGTTGGTGAACACGTGGAGGTGCTGCTAGAGCAGTGTGACCTCAGAGAGGCATGGAATAAACCAATAACTTAGTAAGTAAAATGTTTCTCTGAGCTCTATGAGCCACTCTAGCAAATGAATCAAAATCAAACCAGAGAAGGGGCGGGGTGGTGGGGGGCTTGGAAGCCTCTGATGTATATGCAGTCAGTCAGAGGTAGAGGTAACGGCTTAGACTTGTGACTGGAGCCTGGAGGTGGGCGGAGGGAAGGAAGGGGTGCAGTCTGGTAAGAGTCAGATTTCTTAACCCTCGGAATATTGATGCCATCGCTGGGTAGACCATGTCAGAAGTGAGTTAGATAGCAGGACACCCACCTGGTGTCCTGAGTATTTCAAGCAGGCATGGAGCCCTCCCCTCCCCTTGCCCAGCTTCACATGGGAATAAGTACCAGAACCAGTTTAGTAAGTCAATCACAGAGTGTGTTAAGATGAATGCATTGAGAAGCTACATCCTTGGAACACTTTATGATACAAGGGAAGAAGCCCAGCTTAACTTAGCCTTTCCCCCCTGATAAACAAAACTTATCCTAAAGTCAAGGGAAAACCAGATTCATTAAAAAATTATTCATAAATAATATGAAAAGCTGTGGTATATTTTATATTTCTAGTATTTCAAGTTTTTACATGGATTCATATTACTTTTAGAGGGCACCACTGACTGAGCAACTTCACTTTCACTTTCATGCATTGGAGAAGGAAATGGCAACCCACTCCATTGTTCTTGCCTGGAGAATCCCAGGGACAGGGGAGCCTGGTGGGCTGCCGTCTATGGGGTCACACAGAGTCGGACACGACTGAAGTGACTTAGCAGCAGCAGCAGCAGCACTGAAGAAGAGGCATGCTCATTTTGTCTATTAAAGATGGGGAAAGATCCCTGAGAGAATGAGACGAGACACCTATGCTGTTTTGATAACCTAATCTGGAAAGTGACATCTCATCACTCCTGCCCTACTGTGTTTGCTCGACTTCATCCCACAAATCCAGCCCACACTGAAGGAGAGGCTTTTACAAGGAAGAAGGGGGGTCTCTGTGACCCCTTTTCGAAGCTGCCAATGACAATCTTCCCTTTGGATCCCAGTGATTCATGTCCCTCATGTACAAAATATGTTTACCTTTCCTAAGACCCCTGATTCTCATCTCTTTAGAATATGAGCTCAAAGTACCAAATCTTGTCATGTAAGACAGGTGCTGTTGTCAGTGTGGGTCTTCAAGTGTGGTACCTCAGGCAGTTTCTCAAATGTGGATTTCATTCTCAAACTGTAGACTTTTGAATCTAAAAACACAAGGAAACTGCCTCCCATAGTTCCAACATGTAATGATTGGACAAGCACAGTACAGCTACTATATACACATTCCTGCTCAAAAGGAGGCAGAAAAAAGCATGCAGAATCATGGCTCCTAACAATTCTGAAATCTAAATGAGAAAATGATGGACACTCCTAGATTAGTCCTGAAGATCAAGGAAGCAGTTCAGTTTAGTTCAGTTCAGTCGCTCAGTCGTGTCCGATCAGGCAGTTTCTCAAATGTGGATTTCATTCTCAAACTGTAGACTTTTGAATCTAAAAACACAAGGAAACTGCCTCCCATAGTTCCAACATGTAATGATTGGACAAGCACAGTACAGCTACTATATACACATTCCTGCTCAAAAGGAGGCAGAAAAAAGCATGCAGAATCATGGCTCCTAACAATTCTGAAATCTAAATGAGAAAATGATGGACACTCCTAGATTAGTCCTGAAGATCAAGGAAGCAGTTCAGTTTAGTTCAGTTCAGTCGCTCAGTCGTGTCCGTCTCTTTGCAACCCCATGAATTGCAGCACGCCAGGCCTCCCTGTCCATCACCACCTCCCAGAGTTTACTCAAACTCGCATCCATTGAGTCGGTGATGCCATCCAACCATCTCATCCTCTGTTGTCCCCTTCTCCTCCTGCCCCCAATTCCTCCCAGCATCAGAGTCTTTTCCAATGAGTCAATTCTTTGCATGAGGTGGCCAAAGTATTGGAGTTTCAGCTTCAACATCAGTCCTTCCAATGAACACCCAGGACTGATCTCCTTTAGAATGGACTGGTTGGATCTCCTTGCAGTCCAAGGGACTCTCAGGAGTCTTCTCCAACCCCACAGTTCAAAAGCCTCAATTCTTTGGCACTCAGCTTTCTTCAAAGTCCAACTCTCACATCCATACATGACCACAGGAAAAACCATAGCCTTGACTAGATGGACCTTTGTTGGCAAAGTAATGTCTCTGCTTTTTAATATGCTGTCTAGGTTGGTCATAACTTTCCTTCCAAGGAGTAAGCATCTTTTAATTTCATGGCTGCAATCACCATCTGCAGTGATTTTGGAGCCCCACCATACATGACCACAGGAAAAACCATAGCCTTGACTAGATGGACCTTTGTTGGCAAAGTAATGTCTCTGTTTTCTAATATGCTGTCTAGGTTGGTCATAACTTTCCTTCCAAGGAGTAAGCATCTTTTAATTTCATGGCTGCAATCACCATCTGCTAATACTTCTCCACAATTCTTGACTCTTCTTTCTAGACACTTAATTCCTGCCTCTGAATAATCAATCATATTTACTTTTTCATGAAAGGTAGCTTTTTGTTGTTGTTTTCTGAGTCCAAGTGCCTCTCATTCTGCATGATGTTTGTCTATTTCTGTTCCTGCATATATAGCTCTTTTAAGAGCTTTGTGGGTTTCTTGTGAATCTCTTTATTGGATCTCATTCAGGACGCTGCCAAAAATTTTGGTTTAAAGATACAGCCAAGGAAGTGAATAAAATCATTAATTTTCTGAAATCTTAAAAAATACATATTTTATAGTCACATCCTTGGCTGTATCTTTAGAGCAAATTTTCACAGTAGTGCCCAAGATTAGATCTTTGTTCAAAAGCCTTTTCTTAATTTTGGCACTATTTTGGCTTGAAAAGGCTGAGAACATTAAAAACATCAGTTCTTGGCTCCTTTTTCTTTAATGGTCCTTTCTTCAATTTATGTCTCTCCTCTCTCATTTTACTAAATAGGAAGAAGAAAGAGGCTCCCCCACCAATACTTTGCCTGGAAATTTTATCTTGATGACACAGTTTATGAGGTATACTTTCCTAGTTTCCACATAGTTGCAAAAAGGTATTTTGCTAAGTTTCCTTCCGCTACCTAACCAGAATGCTCTATCCTCTTATTTCCAATTATTTTCCTTACTTTATTGTAAGATCTCACTCACAGTGTCTTTAGTCTCCAAACTTTTGCAAACAGTGTGTGCCAGTTGCTTAAAGCTTTCACCAGTACCCTCCTCAAGACCAGTGATGGATTCCAAAACCATTCCCCAATTATACAGTTTTGGTTTAAGGTAGCACCCTACTTCCAAGTAAAAAAATCTATTCATCCATTTATGCATACCAATAATAACTTACCCCCGAATTAGCAGATGGAGACAAGCATTTGTTATCTTACTACTTCTGTTATTTAGAAACAGCTAGTAGCAATGGCAACCACTCCAATATTCTTGCCTGGAAAATCCCATGGATGGAGGAGCCTGGTAGGCTATACAACCCATGGGGTCGCAAAGAGTCAGACACGACTGAGCAACTTCACTTTCACTTTCAGTAGCAACTTAGGTGGAGAAGGCAATGGCACCCCACTCCAGTACTCTTGCCTGGAAAATCCCATGGACGCTGGAGCCTGGTAGGCTGCAGTCCATGGGGTCGCGAAGAGTTGGACACGACTGAGTGACTTCACTTTCACTCTTCATTTTCTTGCATTGGAGAAGAAAATGGCAACCCACTCCAGTGTTCCTGCCTTGAGAATCCCAGGGACAGGGGAGCCTGGTGGGCTGCTATCTATGGGGTCACACAGAGTTGGACACAACTGAAGCGACTTAGCAGCAGCAGCAGCAACTTAGGTGGCTGATTGTCTTTGGGTCTTTCTCCAATTGTCAACCTGGTGGTGTCTTTAAAGGCTTCCCTGGGGGAGAATCCCCCTGTGAGGTAGGTCACCTTGGCTGTTGGAAAGCCTGAGAAGGTCTATCTCCAGGTTTATTTACACGGGCCTCTCCATAGGATTGCTTTACATTGTGGCAGCTGGTTTCCCCAAGGGCGAGCCTCCCACCAAGATCACCCAAGAGAGAAGCCACAGTCGTTTATAACTTAATCTAGGAAGGACACCCATCACTTCTGCCATTCCGTCCACTATGGTTTTTCCTGTGGTCATGTATGGATGTGAGAGTTGGACTGTGAAGAAGGCTGAGCGCAGAAGAATTGATGCTTTTGAACTGTGGTGTTGGAGAAGACTCTTGAGAGTCCCTTGGACTGCAAGGAGATCCACCCAGTCCATTCTGAGGGAGATCAACCCTGGGATTTCTTTGGAAGGAATGATGCTAAAACTGAAGCTCCAGTACTTTGGCCACCTCATGCGAAGAGTTGACTCATTGGAAAAGACCCTGATGCTGGGAGGGATTGGGGGCAGGAGGAGAAGGGGACAACCNCTTGAGAGTCCCTTGGACTGCAAGGAGATCCACCCAGTCCATTCTGAGGGAGATCAACCCTGGGATTTCTTTGGAAGGAATGATGCTAAAACTGAAGCTCCAGTACTTTGGCCACCTTATGCGAAGAGTTGACTCTGGAAAAGACCCTGATGCTGGGAGGGATTGGGGGCAGGAGGAGAAAGGGACGACCGAGGATGAGATGGCTGGATGGCATCATGGACTCAATGGACGTGAGTCTGAGTGAACTCCGGAAGTTGGTGATGGACAGGGAGGCCTGGCGTACTGCGATTCATGGGGTCGCAAAGAGTCGGACATGACTGCGCGACTGAACTGAACTGAACTGAGAAGTTAATCAAAATATCCAGCCCAGACTCAGATGGTGGATTTTTAGAGGATGCAAGGAGATCCAACCAGTCCATTCTGAAGGAGACTGGCCCTGGGATTTCTTTGGAAGGAATGATGCTGAAGCTGAAGCTCCAGTACTTTGGCCACATCATGCGAAGAGTTGACTCCTGGGAAAAGACTCTGATGCTGGGAGGGATTGGGGACAAGAGGAGAAGGGGATGACAGAGGATGAGATGGCTGGATGGCATCACTGACTCAATGGGCGTGAGTCTGAGTGAACTCTGGGAGTTGGTGATGGACAGGGAGGCCTGGTGTGCTGCGATTCATGGGGTCACAAAGAATTGGACAAGACTGAGCGACTGAAATGAAATGAACTGAACTGAACTATAGTGATAAAACTTGTGAACAGTATGCAATTTTTGGTAACTAACATAGAAACAGGAGCACACATGTTTCTTGTCTTATATAGCCAAAAATAACAGTGGAAAGATAAACTCCAAACTAATAAAAATGTCTCCTTATAAAGAGAAGTAGAAAACAGAAGGAAGGGACAGAAATCAGAGCTATTATCTCTCAACGCACCTTGTGTGGTAGGTTTGAATTTGGAAATCTATAAATATTTCACGTAATGAAACCTTAAAAGAAAAGAAGCAATCTTTCAACATCAAATCTGTTAACATTCATTTGTACTAGAAATATTTGTACAATCTGAGAATTTTTCTCTTTTAAGATTCATTCCTAAAAGAAGAGTGTTTCATTTCTCAATAACTGAAAAGCATAGAATCAGTAGCAAAAAGAATAAGCTGGTAACCAGATTATGGGAAATTAATTTCATTTCCCATTAAAAGGAACAAAGGTTCCTAGAAGACATAATGGATTCCAGGTCTTGAGTTGGAAATGTGCAAGGTGAGCCTGAGATATCTTGTGATTGATCACAGCAAAGCTATTAAGGTTCATGGGAAACTGACAGAAACACAAAAAGCCTCCACTGAAGCAGTTCCTTTTGGTCAAGGATGGAGGAATTCAAACAGCGAGAAGAATTTGCACTGTGTTGGGTTGACATGTGACATACACAAAACACCATCTTTGATGGTATTCTAAAAGGAGCAGAGTTTCCTTTTGTGTTTGTTATAACCTAGTACTGACTAGGAGGCGGGGGGTGGGAAAGGGTTGATAAAGGTAAAGAATCAAGCATATTCCCTGCCTTTCTTTCAAGGAATCTATTTCAGGGCAGTCCTATAGTTTGCAAAGGAGTTTTGTAAGAAAATAATTCACAAATGCAGGAATGAAACAAATCAAAAAATCACAGCATTGCAATCTGTAAGAATGTATCTAAACTGTGATCATCAGAGGCTACAAAGCCATTAAGTGGAAGTTTGAAGGAGAATTTTGTAATGTATGGATCAGGCTGACAAGACTTGATTTCTCCAATAAATGGGACCATCAGACATTTTGTTATCCTTGATGTGATTCAGTAGGATATATACAACACCTCATAAATTATTCTTGAAAATAAAAAGAAGAATGTACTCAAATGTATAAGCCACATTAATAGTTTGAGACTTAGGTGACTAAAATAAATGATGCCATGAGAATACAAGCAACAAATCCATATCTGGAAAAATTTACATGACGAATTTATACAGCATAGCCTAGTGTTTTCAGGAGGCAAACAAACAGTATAAAAAGAGGGAGAGGAAATTTTGTTGTAGACACACACTCACATATACATATACACACAAATTACTATATCAGCAATCTAAGAATCAAAAGTAAACACAGGAAAATAGTTAAATCATATTAGGACATTATAGAGACCCACATAAGTGTATGAACAAAGGCATCATCTTTCCATAATCTTTAAAAGCCAGAGCTACCACCCATATTTATCCTTGAGTATGCCCTAAGATTACATAGCCTAGTGTTTTCAGGAGGCAAACAAACAGTATAAAAAGAGGGAGAGGAAATTTTGTTGTAGACACACACTCACATATACATATACACACAAATTACTATATCAGCAATCTAAGAATCAAAAGTAAACACAGGAAAATAGTTAAATCATATTAGGACATTATAGAGACCCACATAAGTGTATGAACAAAGGCATCATCTTTCCATAATCTTTAAAAGCCAGAGCTACCACCCATATTTATCCTTGAGTATGCCCTAAGATTGTTGCTGAGACAAAATTAATCCCTGACTTCAAACAGCTTACAATCGATTTGTGGAAACCAATTACTATATAAATGATGGTGGAAGTTAGTGGTCAGGGGAGTTATTGTGGACACAAAACCTGTCTTCAAATTGTACCTCTGAAACTGAACATCTCTGAGCTTCAGTTTCCTCATCGATTAAAGGGCAAGTCTCCTTGGGTTGCAAAGAGGACTGAATGTACTTAAAGAATTTGCAAATCTAAAACAGTCTTCAGATAAAGGAAACCAATAATAGCCATGTAGTATATGAAAACAGGAGCAAATGGAACTTCCCAGGTGGCACTAGTGGTAAAGAACCTGCGAGTCAATGCGGAAGACCTAAGAGATGTGGGTCCGATCCCTGGATTGGGAAGATGCCCTGAAGAAGGAAATGGCAACCCACTCCAGTATGCTTGCCTGGAGAATCCCATAGACAGAGGAGCACAGCTCATGGGGTCACAAAGAGTCCAACACAGCTGAAAAGACTGAGCTCCTGTGGACGAGGCACATACTCCAGGCGTTTGGAGAAGGGGAATTACATGGAGTCAATAGGGAGTTTATGCAAGTTTTCTGGAAAGGTCAGCATTTGAGCTCATTCTAGAGTGACAGCCTAAGAGATATTGCCATGTGATTGGATATATTGAGACCTGCCTAGCACCTGTCCTCCGCATGATTGTTCTTCAAACAGTGCTGGCTACATAGATTAGCAGATAGAAATAGTGTGCTGTTTAGATAAGTTAGAGTTTCCACCGGGTTACAACGGTTTTGGATGGAGACTCTTGCTAATGTCTGGACAGAAATCACCCTTGGGGCATCCATTTAGTAGGATGAAGGGCATATTACTTTATCCTGCACATTTTAGTATTTTTCTCCCCTCAGTCAAGCAGTTTCCTTTCTCTCTTACTATTATGTTCCCAATAGAGCTAAGAAAATTAATCTGAGAACTTGGAAAAATACCGCTCACCCAAATAAGCAGAAAGAAACACGATCTTCTGAAGTTATATTCAATACTGACTAAAAATAAAGGAGTCACTTAGAAAATTTTCAATCTTGACACATTTTTTCCTTAATTAGAAGCACCCTTACCTACTAAGGTATTAAATATCCTTTTCTCTAGCACAAATCCTTATATTGTATCAGCCAACATTTGATACTCCGTCGTTATCCCTCGAATCTTATCAAACAATTTTTAGCTTAAGATTTCTTTTACAACAGAGAAAAGCCGACTTGAATGTCATGTGTCCCTACATTAAGGGGACAAAGTTCTTCGTTGCTTTGTTGAGTGGAACGTTTCAATGGATCGTTTGCATCCACTGGGAGCAGCTGTGGTCTCCATTTCCTCTAGAAGACCGGGAGCCACAAGCCGCTTTTAGCCACAGTTCAGGAAAACGCCGGCACACATCAGTCCAGCCCAGGGCCAGCCGCCTCTTCGGGAGAGGACGTCGGCGGCCGGCGCCTCGCCTGATCGCTCCAGTCTCTCCAGCAGCCGAGGGACTACACACATGCGCACGATCGGTCTCTTTGTGTGCACCGGGAAGGGCTTGATTTTACACTTCTTAACGGGGCGCACACCGGGCACGCGAGCGTGTGCGGCAGGAATCAAATCGCACTGTAAACACGGCCCTCGAAATAAACAATTGTCTCGCCCTCACCTCCTTGGCCTGTCTTCCCGGGGCGCATACCCCCCCCCTCCGCCCCGGGGTCACCGGGGTGCGGCCCGGGGCGTGGAGAGCCAGAACCCGGGGAAGAACCCCGCGCCCGGGGAGAGCGCAGCGGGCCCTGGCTGCCGGGGTGGGAGCTGGGCGCGGGGTGGCGGGAGGAGCGCGGCGCCCGAG
>SJXQ01009888.1:295135-358293 GCA_006408695.1 Aepyceros melampus
CCCACCGCGCGGGAGAGGGCGGGCGCCCTCGGCCAGGTTTGCGCCTCCTCTGGGTAGAGGAACGCGTTCTTTCCCGGAGAGGGAAGGAAGAACCCCCCGGGAAAAGCTGCGCGCGGCCGGGACACGGTGCTT
This sequence comes from Aepyceros melampus, assembly GCA_006408695.1. Lineage (NCBI taxonomy): Eukaryota > Metazoa > Chordata > Mammalia > Artiodactyla > Bovidae > Aepyceros > Aepyceros melampus. The sequence continues at coordinate 295,268 of SJXQ01009888.1, forward strand.
CCATCTGTGGCCCCCAGAGCCATCAGCCAGACAGGAGATGTGGAGCTAGAGCGTGGGGGTGGGCCGGACGAGAAGGGTTTCAGGAACTTGACCTTTGACGCCCTTTGCTCCCCTACAGGGTGCCTGCTCAGCACTCTGGCTCCTCTCCTTGAAATTTCCATTGTGTCTGACACCTCACACGCTATAAGCTGATGGGTGATTTCAGCCCCGCGGGGAGACGGGCATCTGGTTGCACAGTTACCCTGTATGTGAAAATCAGAATAAGGAGCAGAACGCTGAGAAATCACCTCCTTGCGCACTTGGCCTTGGAGTCTGTAGGATTCCTCCCCCGTCAGAGCTTTCCAGGATTTCCTACAATTAAAACCGAATTTGCTACTTAATTATAAGATAGGATCCAGGGGAAGGGTATTGAACGCTTCTTGGGTAACTATGACATTTGCAGCCTTTGAAATGTCCTCTTGGTTCACCAGTTTCCCCCCTAAAGATGGGTGCCAATGTTCATTTCCTTTCCAAAGCCTCTGCTTCCACACTCACTGTGTAGAACCATGCCTGTGTAAAGGACCCAGAAAACAGTAAAAGCACGTTTATGTTCATTGGACTTGCTTTTGTGTTCCATTTCTGCTTGAGAAATATGAATTTCATAGGCTGGTGTTGAAACAGTTTTGCTTGGTTCTAATAGTAAATCAAAATATTAAGCTACATTAGACTTGACTGTTTTGGAAAATATTATTTACTTAAACTTTAGAAACTTTTCTATTCAGAATATGGTAGTATTCAAAAGAGGGAGTTCAAACGACAAAACTTCACACACGTGATTCTGTAAAGCTTAGTAAGTTTTAAATGTGTCCCTCAAGATAGTTAAAACACTAAATGAATATTGTGTGCCTTAAAATGAAAACGTATAGTCATACCCCAAAATCAGAGATATAGGAATTATCTAAGCATTCATTTTCATAGTTAATAATACATATTCCTAATTTTATGGACTCAGAACTATGAACTTTTGTAAGCAAAATATTTTTAACTCAGCGGATACATAATAGTTCTTTTATGGATTAAGTTTCAAAATAGAAATCTAATTAAATATGCACAGATATTTGATTTACTGTGGGTAGAAGGCATGCTTTCAGGAAACAAGTTTTATAGTATTCTAAGGGGAGGGAAAAGGGCTAGGTATGAGGCCAGTCATATCAGAGATAAAAAGGATGACATGAAAATATATTTTGAGATAAAATGTTTAATACGCCCTTTACTCCTCACAAGGTAGTGCTTATGGTTCTGCTGAATGAGGGCAGAAAAGCACTTCCTGCCCTCTACCCTGTGGGGCAACTTTTCCAGAGGTGCTTCCAGGTCAGTGTTTGAAAGGGCCCCTGCCATGTGTCTTTTAATAGAAACTAGAGTCGGACTCGACTGAAGCGACTTAGCAGCAGCAATGCTACCTGTTGTGGATGGTTCTTCAGCCAAATAGTTGGATGAAGTGGTAAATGTTAAACACTTTTTTGCTTTGAAATTTGTCTTCACTCAATCAGTTTTTCTTCCATTTAGGAAAATAATTTTGAGGAAAAAAATAGAATCATTTTCCTGAATTTTACTTTTGCCCTTTAAAACTATTCTTGTTAAATCATTGTATCTTTAAAGGTGTTCAATTATTAAAAATACAATGACATGACTCATAAAGAATCATTTCTTTAAATTTTGTATTATTTTTCATGGTAATACATTACTGTTCCTATAATATATTTTCATTTTGCAGGATTTAAAAGCCTTTACAATAGTTTAGTTCTTCTCACCATCTTATCTGTTGCATGATTAATGTTATAATTCACAGGATACCATGGTGGCCAGTGTTTTCTTTTTAAAGAAAAGAGTACTTAAAAGCTGTAATAAAAATAAAGCAAACGCATGTTGGTCATATTGTTTATTTCTTAGCCTTGATTATCTGTTTTTCTTCTAACCTCTAATGGGTTAAGTTTAATCAACAAGGCATATATTACAAAATACCCCAGCTATTCTTGGTTTGCAGATAGAACACAATCACTGAAACTTAGTCACTTTATACTTAGCTTATTGACTCTAAAAATATAGCAGCAGTAAATGCAGCATAGTGGAATGACATCACATCATTACCATCACTGTCATCAGTGCACAAGTTCCAGACTGCAAATAGGCTACCGTGATTCTGAAACTTGACTGTCTCTAGGCTCTCATGCCTTCGTTCTCAAGGAATTTTATTCAAATACATCAACGTGCGTATTCACAGGCAGGTGTCCACAGATAGTATTTTATGCAGCTTTTTTCTAGTTCTTAGTAGTCAGGTGAGAGGTTGGCTTGGTATGTGTGGGTATTGAAGGAGTGTCTCAGGATAGGGTGGAATTGCACAATCAACAGATGGTTAAATAATTATGCAGCATCTACTGTTTGGCAGCTTGTGTACACTGGTTGTGTGTGTATGAATATTCCAGAGTCAGGTTGCATTAAGTCAGGGTTATTATTAACCGTAAGTGGTGCTTCCCAGGTGGCACTAGTGGTGGAGAACCCACCTGCCAATGCAGGAGATGTATAGTGAGTTTTAATGTGTAATCAAGCCGTATAGCGGGCTTGATCCCTGGGTGGGGAAGATTCCCTTGAGGAGGGCATGGCAACTCACTCCAGTATTCTTGCCTGGAGAAGCCCATGGATAGAGGAGGCTGGTGGGCTACAGTTCATAGGGTCGCAGAGAGTTGAACCTGACTGAAGTGATTTAGCACAGCACAGCATTTTCTACATCACCACTACTCATGGTGTATTAGGTCAGGAATCCAGTAAGCCTCCTATGTAAGAATGAGGTCCCTTCCTACAGTGCTGGTGAGTCCAGTTTGTTCCTAAGTCCAACAGAGTTAGCCTTGTTACCCAACTAATATAATCAGTTATATACTACTGTATGGTGATAGGTTTTAACGCTTTTCACACAAATAATACCTAAAGAACACACAAAAGAGAAAACATTTTTAACCTTACAGTACAGTACCTTGAAAAGTACAATAATAGAGTACAACAGCTGGCACACAGGGGTACATTGGTGTCTTTGAAAGTTTGCAGCTTGAGGTTCATATGTGGGGGACTTACGGTAATCACTGTGTCCCCAGCCAGCTGTAGAGGAAGCAGGTGAAAGCAGAGCACACTTCTGGAGTATCTGATGAGCAGCAGCTTGATGAGCTCATCATCTATTGAGGGTTTTCTCCTCTGCATGGTCTCCATCTGTTCTAACAACCAATCATGGATTCGTCTGTCCTTTGCCCTCTTTCCCTCCTGGATTAAAACCTCAAGACACCCCCATTCCTTGTCTGATGATTACTTGTCTGCTTCTTACAAACTCTTCTGAGTTTTCCTGTACTTTTACAGCTTTTACCTGATGATGGAAGAGAGTAGGTTTTCATGAGACATGTTTTCTGAAAATTTATCCCTTTATAGAATCTCCCTCATTAATACAAATGGGAACCTTTGTGTGTGCATTTGCGTATTTTTGGTCCCTAGAGCATTTAAAGGAGAAGGCAATGGCAGCCCACCCCAGTACTCTTGCTTGGAAAATCTCATGGATGCAGGAGCCTGGTGGGCTGCAGTCCATTGCGTCACTAAGAGTCGGACAATGCTGAGTGACTTCACTTTCATTTTTCACTTTCATGCATTGGAAAGGAAATGGCAACCCACTCCAGTGTTCTTGCCTTGAGAATCCCAAGGCTTAGGGAGCCTGGTGGGCTGCCATCTATGGGGTCGCACAGAGTCGGACATGACTAAAGCGACTTAGCAGCAGCAGAGCATTAAAAAATTTTTCTGGATTCCCAAATCGCTAGAAAGTGTTTTGTGAAAAGAGATTATGTCATGTATGAAATGCATTAGTAGTTTGCCAAGAATTCACTTCAGTTCAGTTCAGTCACTCAGTTGTGTCCAACTCTATGCGACCCCACAGCACATCAAGCTTCCTGTCCATCACCAACTCCCAGAGTTCACCCAAACTCATGTCCATCAAGTCGGTGATGCCATCCAACCATCTCATCCTCTGTCGTTCCCTTCTCCTCCTAACCCCAATCCCTCCCAGCATGAGTCTTTTCCAGTGAGTCAACTCTTCGCATGAAGTGGCCAAAGTATTGGAGTTTCAGCTTTAGCATCATTCCTTCCAAGGAACACCCAGGGCTGATTTCCTTTAGAATGGACCGGTTGGATCTCCTTGCAGTCCAAGGGACTCTCAGGAGTCTTCTCCAACACCACAGTTCAAAAGCATCAGTTCTTTGACACTCAGCTTTCTTCACAGTTCAACTCTCACATCCATACATGACCACAGGAAAAACCATTGCCTTGACTAGACAGACCTTTGTTGGCAAAGCAATGCCTCTGTTTTTCAATATGCTATCTAGGTTGGTCATAACTTTTCTTCCAAGGAGTAAGTGTCTTTTAATTTCATGGCTGCAGTCACCATCTGCAGTGATTTTGAAGCCCAAAAGAATAAAGTCGGATACTGTTTCCACTGTTTCCTCATCTATTTCCCATGAAGTGATGGGACCAGATGCCATGATCTTCGTTTTCTGAATGTTGAGCTTTAAGCCAACTTTTTCACTCTCCTCTCTCACTTTCAACAAGAGGCTTTTTAGTTCCTCTTTACTTTCTGCCATAAGGGTGGTATCATCTGCATATCTGAGGTTATTGATATTTCTCCCGGCAATCTTGATTCCAGCTTGGGCTTCTTCCAGCCCAGCGTTTCTCATGATGTACTCTGCGTATAAGTTAAATAAGCAGGGTGACAATATACAGCCTTGACATACTCCTTTTCCTATTTGGAACCAGTCTATTGTTCCATGTCCAGTTTTAACTGTTGCTTCCTGACCTGCATATAGGTTTCTCAAGAGGCAGGTCAGGTGGTCTGGTATTCCCATCTCTTTCAGAATTTTCCAGTTTATTGTGATCCACACTTGGGTATCTTTAAATCCTTACTCATTTGTGAATATGTGTATGCTAGGCATTTTGCTTTCTGAAGTGGATCTGTTATATACATGGTGATTTATTATTTATCTCTTTCTCATTAAATATGGATTTAGAATGTATAAAATTCCAATTATTTTAGCTCTACATTTTTTGTTGGAATTTAATTGCTTTACATTGTTGTGTTATTGTTTGCTATATAATGAAGGGAGTCAGCTATATGTATACATAAATCTCCTCCCTCTTGGACCTCCCTTCCTCTCAGTTCTACCCATCTAGGTCATCACAGAACACAGAGCTGAGCTCTCTGTCCTATATTCAGGTTTTTATGTTATGTATATGTTTAATGTTAGGTGTATATGCCACTTATTTCTCTATCTGTCTACAAGTCTCACTTGTTCTTAGAATTTTATAGTAGAAAATGGTCTTGTATACCATCTATTCAGTTTCTCTATATTAATTGGTTGGCAGCCATATGTTTGTGGATATGACATTTTAGCTATCCTAAGAAACTCTATTATGTGCATTAGTGAGATTTTATTTTTCCTTTTTAAAACATTCCTGCCTATACATATGGGCATGACTAAGTTTTTTTGTTTGTTTGTTTTTTGCATTTTCAAACCTTAAAGCCAGAAAGCAAAGAAAATAAAAGTAAGCCTACCTATAAAAACCAAACCAAAACATTTTGCTGCATTTTGATATGAAATGATTATTCCCATGTAATACCTGGGGGAAGTCATTAAATCAGGGGTGAGATATGAGAGTTCATATCTCAGCTTTTGTCTTGATAGGTTTATATATGACTGCTGGCAAGGTGATCTTTAGAAGATGGCGTCCCCTCAGATAACAAAGATTATGCTCAGCACTCAGGGAGATCTTCCAGATGAGCAAAATAAATTGTACGTAGGGTAACCGAAGAGTGGTCACTATCTCTCTAAGTTTTACATTCCCAGTTTCCTTAAGAGTATTTCAGAGGACCTCTGTAAAGGTTGACATCGTGGATGAGTATAATATAATGTAAAAAAAAAGTTTAATCTGAAGTTATGTTTTGAAATAGTGGCCATTGTTTTGAAGTATTTTTATTCTAACTTGTTGTTCCAGCTAGATCATAATAAGCCATGTGAATTAGAGAATGAAATGGCAACCCACTCCAGTATTTTTGCTTGGAAAATTTCCATGGACAGAGAAGCCTGGCAGGCTATAGTCCATGGGGTCGCCCAGAGTCGGACATGACTGAGTGACTGAGCACACAAACTTATTGCATTGATCAGATCACAGTATATGCATATGAAGTCATTGTGATGGACACCTTAAAGTTATACAATATTTTATGCCTATTATATCTCAGTAAAGCTAGAAAAACTGCTAGGTAGTAAGAGAATCTTTGCCACAATAAGGAGTCTCTATACTGATATTTCTCTAGTCCACTTTGAATGGCCATGATTTCACTTCCATTGTACCATCTAAAACCCAGATGATCTCTCCTTTTAAGAAAAGAAAACAAATTTCAAAAACTGACAGTGTTCCGGTAGAATTTAAAATGCTTTACAAATATTTAAATCTGTTTATTTTATCATTACCTTTATTTATGAAAAGTGGTCTTTTATTTAAGGTGGTTATAGAAAAGCTTATGTTTGAATTAACCTAGTGGAAAGTGAGTTTATTTAAAGAAAAACACAACTAAAAAATAATACACATTTACTGGGATCTGGCAAATCAAGGGGTGATATAGTTATTCAGCAAGAAGCTGCCCAATGTCTTTAACATCAGACAGCACTGAAATATACTGTGAACGCTATCTAAGAGGCTGGGATCAGTTATTTGTTTATTTTTGTAGCCAGCTGCTTTTAAGTGGCAGGAATTGAACTATGAATACTTATGCCTTTTCTTTTCTTAGTTTCCTTATTTTTAAAAATTGGCTATATGCCATTCTCAGTTATATTTGTAAATGTTTAAATATATGATGTATTACATGGGTAAACATGTGTAGTTATTTTTCTCTTGATTTTTTGTAAATATGAAATACATTTTCTGACCATTTATTAACCTTTAAAATATGCATGTGTACAGTCTATGAATGTACGTATGTACACATACTTAAATACATGTTATATATGAAGTAGAATATGTATATATTTCCAAATGAGTTGTTAGCCCTCATTAGTTAGTGATGAATTGTTATCTTCTCTAACTATGTAAAGGCAGCTAGCCCTACTCCAGGAGAATAAAGTGTTCATAAAATGTCTTATATTTATTATATAAATTGTTACATCTTCACATTATACTTTTATTTGGAAAAATGTTTGGTATTAGTTTAAAATTGAATTTTAGTGTATCTTTTAAAAATTACAACTTTTAAAGGGTGGCAGCCAGTAAGAGAAAATTCTGTATCTCTGTCTATAGACGTCTAGTAAAACTTTTCACATGTTATTCAAGAAAAAGAATGAAAACATACTTTTGACATATTTGAACTTGCCTAAAAAGCTATGCCTTTCATTTAATGTATTAGGAAAAAGGAATTATATCTCTCTGAGTGCTTTAAAGACCCTTGGGACTGTTCTGCAGAAAGGACCCATGTCATTTTACTGATGATTTTATCAACTTCATTACACTTTGGAATCTTTAAGTATTAGCTTTGTAACTCTGTGAACCACCAAGGAAGTCCCCCAAAGTGTTAGTCGCTTAGTTGTGTCCAGCTCTTTGTGACCCCATGGACTATAGCTCCTCTGTCCATGGGATTCTCCAGGCAAGAATGGATAGTCATTCCCTGGAGTGGATAGCCATTCCCTTCTCCAGGGGACCTTCCTGACCCAGGGATTGAATCCAGGTCTCCTGCATTGCAGACAGATTCTTTACCATCTGAACCACCAGTTCAGTTCAGTTCAGTTCAGTCACTTAGTCGTGCCTGACTCTTTGCGACCCCATGGACTGCAGCACACCAGGCTTCCCTTTCCATCACCCATTCCCAGAGCTTACCCAAACTCATGTCCATTGAGTCGGTGATGCCATCCAACCATCTCATCCTCTGTTGTCCCCTTTTCCTCCTGCCCTCAATCTTTCCCAGCATCAGGGTCTTTTCCAATGAATTGGTCTTTGCATCAGGTGGCCAAAGTTTTGGAGTTTCAACTTCAGCATCAGTCCTTCCAAAGAATATTCAGGACTGATTTCCTGTAGGATGAACTGGTTGGATCTTCTTGCTGTCTAAGGAATTCTCAAGAGTCTTCTCTAACACTACAGTTCAAAAGCATGTGTTCTTCAGCACTCAGTTTTCTTTATAATCCAACTCTCACATCCATACATGACTACTGGAAGAACCATAGCTTTGACTAGACGGACCTTTCAAGGGAGCCTTAAATAAAAGTACATCCAGTTACAAATCATGATGTATAACTTTAAGGTACCAAATTTATGAATAAGTATGAAATGTACTCTTCTGTACATTTAGAACTTTGTTTACAACTCCAAAGGCTACTTAACACACATACTGTTGCACCTTGATACTTTGCTGAAATCTGTACATTACTTAGCCCTTAACCAAAAAAATGGTTCTCAGTACTTGTGAGGGACTGTATATTGCCGTTCCCAGGATGAGTATGGAACGTTGAAGTTAAGGACCAGACTAAAGGGGCTTGCACTATGCTGAGGGTCTGGAAGGTCACTAATGTGTTTACAAGAAAGGTTAAATGTTTATTCTCAAATTAGCAACATCCACAAATCTTGGGTGTATAAAAAGATTGCAGTCAAGTATGACTTTTGGCAAGGAGACCAAATGGGGTGAGTTTTAGTGTCTTGGAAAGACACTGATAATTCTAGTGGCTAGCTCTGAGAATCACTGACATATTTGTTTTTTTCTCCTTAGCACGGAGAAGAACCAGTTCTTCAACCTATTATTGTTTGCATTGAGAAGTCAGCTATCAGGCATCCTGCTACCTTTTGGATTGGTCTTTTTTCTTCTGGCCGCTTGTAACTTCCCCTTTTCCTGGTTTTCAGGGCGTTTGCTCTGAAATGTGGAGGTGCCGTGTTTAATTTGTTCATCATTTGGGGGTGTATAGTGCTGCTTTTTCCGTGGCTTGATATCTTCCTGCAGCTCTGAAAGATGGTCTACCATTACTCTTCACACATTAATTCTGTCTGTTTCTCCTTGCATGTTTAATCATTTGTACCACATGTCCTGTGCCTTTTGGTTTTTTCCTTCTTTTGCCATAGTTTTGTGTCTCAGAGATTCAAGATAGAGGTTTACTACTGATAGTCCTTCCAGTTCACTATTCAGCTGTGAATACAGTGCTTTTTACCTGGTTCTCTAGCCTGCTCTTCCTGATTTGAGGTAATAAAATATTAAATAAATGTTTTCCCATCTGAATCAGCCAGTGTCAGCTTTGATCACAACTAGTAGCAACTAAGACACCCAACAAATAAGACAGCATTATTGGAAGTGATGAAATTAAATTTGAAAATATACTTAAATCCAATATATGCTAAATATATTCTAAAGTAACTAATTTTTAGAGCATTGATGATTAAGTAATTGATGTAGATGCTAGAATTCATTTTCTGCTGTAGTCACTCCTAGCAAGGACACTTAGAGCATATTTAGTGAATTACTTTTCTCATCCATGGAGAAGTTTAGGAGCTTCGATGGAAGCATACATTTAGACCATATAATGAAGAAAAAGATTTTCTAATATACTCAACAAATTTTTGACAAAGATACAAAAACAATTTGATGAAGAAAGGATATCTTTCAAACAAATGTGCTGGGAAAAATTGGACATCCATAGGCAAAATAAATTAATCTCAACATAAACCTCACACTTTATAGCTCAAAATAGATTAGTGATTTAAGTGTAAAAAGTAAAAGTATGAAATTTGTAACAAAACAAAAGAAAATCTTTGGAAACTAGGACTAGGCAAAGAGTTCTTAGACTTGACACAAAAGTGTGACCCTTAAAAGGAAAACTTGATAAATTAACTTCATCAAAATGAAAACGTTTGCTTTATGAAAGAGGCTGTTAAGAGAATTTTAAAAAGCTATAGGGGGAGGAATTATTTACAAACTACATGTCTCTAACAGATAACAAGAATAAAAAACTCTTAAAACTCTAATTTAGTTTTAAAAACAACAATTCAGTTAGGAATGGGCAAAAACATGAACTGATACTTCACAAAAGTTGATAAACACATGAACAGATGTCAACATTATTAGGCATTCAGTTCAGTTCAGTTCAGTTCAGTCGCTCAGTCGTGTCTAACTCTTTGCGACCCCATGAATCGCAGCATGCCAGGCATCCCTGTCCATCACCAACTCCCAGAGTTCACTCAAACTCACGTCCATCGAGTCGGTGATGCCATCCAGCCATCTCATCCTCTGTCGTCCCCTTCTCATCCTGTCCCCAATCCCTCCCAGCATCAGAGTCTTTCCAATGAGTCAACTCTTCGCATGAGGTGGCCAAAGTACTGGAGTTTCAGCTTTAGCATCATTTCTTCCAAAGAACACCCGGGACTGATCTCCTTTAGAATGGACTGGTTGGATCTCCTTGCAGTCCAAGGGACTTTCAAGAGTCTTCTCCAACACCACAGTTCAAAAGCATCAGTTCTTCAGTGCTCAGCTTTCTTCACAGTCCAACTCTCACATCCATACATGACCACTAGAAAAACCATAGCCTTGACTAGATGGACCTTTGTTGAGAAAGTAATGTCTCTGCTTTTGAATATGCTATCTAGGTTGGTCATAACTCTCCTTCCAAGGAGTAAGCGTCCATTAGTGACATGCAAATTAAAAACATCATGAGTTATCAGTAAATACCTATTGGAAAGGCTAAAATGAAAAACAGTGACACCACCAAATACTGACAGGAGACAGAAAACCTGAATCACTCATACACTGCTGTTGGGGAGGTGATTTGGTTCAGACACTCTTGAAAATAATGTGGCAGTTTCTTAAACTATGCAGTGGCCAAACGGCCATCAGCAGTACCATCAGTAATCTATCCCAGGGAAATGAAGACTTTTGTTCACATGCAAACCATACAAATGTTCACAGCAGCTTTATTTTAAATATCCCCGAACTGAAAACAAGCCAGATATCCATCATTGGATAAACAGTTAAACTGTAGGACATCCTCATTATGTAATACTACTCAGCAATAAAAAAAGATTAACTCTTGTTACCCCCTAAAGATGAATCTTGAGAGAATTATATTGAGTGAAAAAAAAAAATCCCCAAAGGTTATATGCTATGTGATTTCATTTGTATAACATCCATATGTCTTCTTCGGAAATATCTATTTAAGTCCTTTGCCCATTTGTAATAGTGTTGTTAAGGATTTATTTTGGATATTAACCCCTTATCAGATAAATGATTGGCAAATATTTTCTTTTATTTCATAGGTTGCCTTTTTATTTTGTTGACGGTTTCTTTTGCTGTGCAGAAGCTTACTTAGTTTGAAGTAGACGTCCTCTCTCTTTGATTTGTGAAAAATACAAATGTTGATTATTTTGCAGTTGCAATTGAGTGTTCTCTGTGAAGGAGGGTTATATGAGCTAGGTTTGTCCACAGGACACCTTAATTACTAGAGGCAAGCGGTTTGAATACTCCATTGACTGTGGAAGCAAACAGCAATGAAAACTTCTCTGCCTTTGCTTCTGAACTCGAAGTGAGCCACCTTGTCCAAATTTTAGAAAAATGCCATTACTTAGAGGAAGATAAAGGTCAGCAACAATTTCAATGGAATTTCTTTTTATATCTCCAGTAAGAGACCACTTGGCTACATTCCCATCCAAAAAGTGCCATTAGCTATTTTGATTCCCAAGATATTACCTCATTGCAGCTCCTTTTTAAATTATAATAAAACTGCCCAGAATACAAAGTAAATGAAGTCCCAAATAAAGCATCTAGGAACAGTTTCAGTTATTATGCTGTCTGATGACAGGTTAATTTCAGCAGCTGGATAAGACGTGAAGGGGGAACCATAAGAGTACTTTTGAAAAATAGTATGACTTGAAGCATATCGGAATCAGAATCAGTGGTGAAGGAAATAATCATTTTTCTATGTAATTAGAATCTATAACCTACTTGGTACATTTTTCAATTAAAAAATATCAAGATTATTTTAAAATGTATATTAACTAAGGATATATTAATATGAAATATATCAAGATGAAGCAGTAAAAAGAAGGAAAGAAATATTTGCATCAATGCCTGCAAGTCAGGGGACCATTATATCTACTACTGGGCAGGAATCCCTTAGAAGTAGTAGAGCAGCCCTCACAGTCAATAGAAGAGTCTGAAATGCAATCTCAAAAATGACATAATGATCTCTGTTCATTTCTAAGGCAAACCATTCAACATCACAGTAGTCCCAGTCTGGGCCACAGCCGCTAATGCTGAAGAAGACGGAGTCCAGCAGTTCTATGAAGACCTCCAAGACCTTCTAGAGCTAACACACACATACACACACACACACACACACACACACACACACAAAGATGTCCTTTTCATCATAGGGGACTAGCATGCTAAAGGAGGAAGCATGGGGGTCACAAAGAGCCAGACACAACTTAGCGACTGAACAACCTGCAATTCTAGTTGTGGTCTCTGTTCTGTGGGGTTCTGAGATGAGTAAGACCCAATGTCAATACATCTTTGTTAAATTTTTAGATAAGTTTATTCAGAACTGCACTACCAGGGTTTTGATTGACACAAAAGTAGTATTTTCACTGCTGTCTTGAAGGCACTTTGTAATTTTCCTGTTTGTAATTAGCCTAGGAATATCAATTGAATTGCAATACAAAGGCTGTAGTAGGCAATATCGGAGAAGGCAATGGCACCCCACTCCAGTACTCCTGCCTGGAAAATCCCATGGGTGGAGGAGCCTGGTGGGCTTCAGTCCATGGGGTTGCTGAGGGTCGGACACAACTGAGTGACTTCACTTTCACTTTTCACTTTCCTGCATTGGAGAAGGAAATGGCAACCCACTCCAGTATCCTTCCCTGGAGAATCCCAGAGACAGTGGGCCCCTGTCTGTGGGGTCGCACAGAGTCGGACACGACTGAAGCGACTTAGCAGCAGCAGTAGGCAAGATATCAGCTAGCATATGCCTTACATCTTACCTAAAAGATGTTACTCCATGCTTCATTTTTCTGTAATATTTTTTAACTTCATCTAAAGACCCTTTCTGAAAATTCTTTGAGAAAGCACTGAATTTAGCTTCTCCAAAAACACACCATGTGCTGGATCATGGAAAAAGCAAGAGAGTTCCAGAAAAACATCTATTTCTGCTTTATTGACTATGCCAAAGCCTTTGACTGTATGGATCACAATCAACTGTGGAAAATTCTGAAAGAGATGGAAATACCAGACCACCTAACCTGCCTCTTGAGAAACCTATATGCAGGTCAGGAAGCAACAGTTAGAACTGGACATGGAACAACAGACTGGTTCCAAATAGGAAAAGGAGGACGTCAAGGCTGTATATTGTCACCCTGCTTATTTAACTTATATGCAGTGTACATCATGAGAAACGCTGGATTGGAAGAAATACAAGCTGGAATCAAGATTGCCGGGAGAAATATCAATCACCTCAGATATGCAGATGACACCACCCTTATGGCAGAAAGTGAAGAGGAACTAAAAAGCCTCTTGATGAAAGTGAAAGAGGAGAGTGAAAAAGTTGGCTTAAAGCTCAACATTCAGAAAACAAAGATCATGGCATCTCATCCCATCACTTCATGGGAAATAGATGGGGAAACAGTAGAAATAGTGTCAGGCTTTATTTTTTGGGGCTCCAAAATCACTGCTGATGGTGACTGCAGCCATGAAATTAAAAGACGCTTACTCCTTGGAAGAAAAGTTATGACCAACCTAGATAGTATCTTCAAAAGCAGAGACATTACTTTGCTGACTAAGGTCCGTCTAGTCAAGGCTATGGTTTTTCCTGTGGTCATGTATGGATGTGAGAGTTGGACTGTGAAGAAGGCTGAGTGCCGAAGAATTGATGCTTTTGAACTGTGGTGTTGGAGAAGACTCTTGAGAGTGCCTTGGACTGCAAGGAGATCCAACCAGTCCATTCTGAAGATCAACCCTGGGATTTCTTTGGAAGGAATGATGCTCAAACTGAAGCTCCAGTACTTTGGCCACCTCATGTGAAGAGCGGACTCATTGGAAAAGACCCTGATGCTGGGAGGGATTGGGGGCAGGAGGAGAAGGGGACGACCGAGGATGAGAGGCTGGATGGCATCACAGACTCAATGAACATGAGTCTGAGTGAACTCCGGGAGTTGGTGATGGACAGGGAGGCCTGGCGTGCTGCGATTCATGGGGTCGCAAAGAGTCGGACACGACTGAGCGACTGAACGGAACGGAATGGAACAACAAACCCCCCCAAAGTGCATTTGTTTTTTGGAGAGAATGTTTGTTTAAAGGCTACCAAAATTAAAAAAAAAAAAAAGAAGGAGTTCTACAACATCCCATGTATTTCTTATATTGTGTTGTATTATTTGTTCCAGTTGCGATTTTGACTATGCTTTATGTGTATATTGATTTTTAATATTGGTTGTGAAATTTCAAACAGTTATGTGAGTTAGAACCTTGTGATAACTTTTTGAGCAAGAGGAATTTTCCATTAAGAATCATACCAACAACTTGTATTTTTACAGCATTTTACATTTTCAAACATGCTTTTCTATGTGGTTCCCCTTTAAAATAGCACATTCTTCACTGAGATTAGATACCATCTTTATTCTCTACAGGAAGATTTTAAGCGAGGTAAGATAAAATACCATGTGTCCAAAAGTGTCATTCCTTTACAGTCATTTCTAGTTTCTTCTCGGAATACCAGTGCTAACCACTACATACATTTTGATGACAATGCATTTCACTCTCACCCCAGTAGAGGCTCCCCTCTGATGTGGCATCCTTGATTAGGACATGGCATGTGTTTTTTCTTGGGCTTCCCTGGTGGCTCAGTGGTAGAGAATCCATCTGCCAGTGCTGGGGACACCGAAAGATTCGCTGGGGGAGGAAATTGCAACCCACTCCAGTATTCTTGCTTGCGAAACACCATGGACAGAGGAAACTGGCAGGCTGCAGTCCACTGGGGTAACAAAGAGTCAGAACACTGCTGAACGAACAATACTTTTTTCTTTATGACCTGTACAAATTATGAAACTCCTATTTTGTGTAGATTTCCTCCTAATGTAGATGAGAGCCATTCAGTGTCCCTGTTCTAATACTTTGTCTCTACTGAGCTGAATTCCTAATCTCAAAGGTAATGTCTCCAGTGGGTCCTCAGATCACATTACCACTCTCCTTGAGCTGCAGGTAATCTTCTGGCCTTGAAATTTTGGTGTGTGCATCACTTTAAATGTGTTGAGAATTGTGAAATTTTCACCCTTGTCTTTATTGTTAAGGGCTTCCCTGGTAGCTCAGCTGGTAAAGAATCTGCCCGCAATGCAGGAGACTTGGGTTCAATCCCTGGGTTGGGAAGATCCCCAGGAGAAGGGAACGGCTACCTACTCCAGTATTCTGGCCTGGAGAATTCCATGGACTGTATACTCCATGGGGTCCGCAAAGAGTTGGACATGACTGAGCAACTTTCACACTGTTTATTGTTAAACATGAAAACCATCATAAAAAATAGCCCTATATGCAGAAGTGTAATTCTGAAATAGGTCTTCTTCCATTTCCTTGATTTTCGCTTTTCTGACATGTCACTTTATGACTTAGATGAAACTGATGGATCCCCCTCTTCTAGCAGTGATTACATTCTTTTGGTCCCTGAAACAACTCTCCACAAACCTCTGCTTGAGGAAATCTCAGTATTTCAGGTTATTCATAAGATTTAAGCCTCAATTCAAGAGTTCCAGGCTTCGAGCATCAGCACAGGGTCATGGAGAGGAGAAGCTCTGGAAAGACCTTTTGTTGAGTCCGTTGACTTTCCGACTCTGTATCTCATCTGTAAATTGATTGTCACATGCCAAAGACCATTCTGTAGGGTTACTGTTAGCTGTAAATAAGATAAACTATTCAAAGTGCAGGTACACAATAGACCACACACTATTTCATCTATTGACATTAATGCTTCTAAATAATAAGCACTGACGACTTGCCACAGTGAAGAAATATCCTCTTTTTGGAGTATTTAACACATTTCACCTCTTTAGAACAGTACTTCTTTCTTTGCTTTCGGTGATACACTTCACTGGATTTTTTATTTGATACAAAGTGGGAACGTGGCAGGATTTTAATCCGGAGCAATTGCTTGATGAAAGTGTTTAGACATTTTAGTCTGGCAAAATGACGCACGCGGATTGCTGTGAGTGAAGGCGTGGTAACCAGAGTGAAGGTTGCCGGGGTGATCACACCTTGGCTGCACCTGCAGTGGGCTGCCATGCTTCCTTACCTGGAGTGCTGAGCCCCCTGGACTTTGATGACTAGTTCTTCTCTGTCATTCAATGTTTTGGTTTTTTCCCAACTGTCCAATTTGTTTCAGCTAATAGAAGCACAGGTAGTATCACCTAGAAAGCCCTCCACTTCTGGACTTGTCACTAAATATACCTTACCGATTTTCAGCCATAAGCGCACCTGATCTTGCTGTCTGCTGTCACCTGATACCTGCTGTCAAGTCCATGTGGAAGGCGAGGTCGCCCTGAACTGGTGCCTCCCTCTGCCTTTTCGGCCACATCTTCAGCTTTCCCTGGCTTCTGCTCCTCCTCCCAGCCTCCCAGCACTCACCATTGTAAGACTTCTCTCAATCATCTGTTTCTTTTTTTTTTTTTTTCAGTTTTAAACTTTTTTTTAAATTGTCATCCATGCAAAGTACGCAAACTAATTTTCAAGGGGAAATCATCTGTTTCTTAAAATCAACCTGTTCTTAGAATCCTTATTTAGTCCTGAGCCCTACAGTTTTGGGCTTCCCAAGTGGCACTAGTGGTAAAGAGCCTGCCTGCCAATGCGGGAGACATGAGAGATGTGGGTTTGACCCCTGGGTCGGGAAGATATCCTGGAGGAGGAAACAGCAACCCACTCAAGTATTCTTGCCTGGAGAATCCCACAGACAGAGGAGTCTGTGGGCTACAGTCCATAAGGTCTCAAAAAGTCATCAATGACCAAAACAGCTTAGCATGCAGTATGGTTTTATTCCTATTTCTCAAAAAATTTATCTAAAGTAGATATTTTAAACTTTAATCTCATTTCCAGTCTTCAGATTGGCATGCCCA
The DNA here is from genome assembly GCA_006408695.1 of Aepyceros melampus. Taxonomy (NCBI): domain Eukaryota; kingdom Metazoa; phylum Chordata; class Mammalia; order Artiodactyla; family Bovidae; genus Aepyceros; species Aepyceros melampus. The sequence continues at coordinate 312,437 of SJXQ01009888.1, forward strand.
AATTTTTATGAAAACTTTCCTGCTTTTATTATCCATACTACACCCCCAATGCAATGAGTCTACATAGAACATATGTATTTTTCCCTCAACCCAGCCACTTTGTCATATAGAGACATGTATATGTAGATATTTCTGTTAACACTATCAGGCTTTGCAAAATGACTCAGTATCAGATCTCGGAGATGATAATGGCTCTTCCATTTCTCTGAGTCACTGCAGACAGCCAAATACCATATCTTGCTGGTGCTGGCTGGGGATGTCTTTGTCCTCTGTGGTCTCTTTCCAGTTGAAATTCTGTTTTTTTTTTTAACTTCAGGCTTAAATGTTGGTGAGATTTTCCAGTGGTTCTTTTTACTGCCAGCTCAATTTTCCTTGTACTTCTGCCAGATTAATTTTCCTAAATTTCAGTTTGAAACATATAATTCCCCCCTCTTAAATTTTCCCAGGGTTCTCATTACCTAGAGTAATAATTAAACTAAAACTTATCATTCAAAGCTATTGACAATATCTACTATTGTTTCATTTAGTTTTTTTTTAATTACATAATGTTTCAAACATACTGGAAGCTACATGGAATCATACTACAAACCAACACATGCAGATGACCCATATTTTGCCAATCTAATCCTGTATTTTTTTGTTTCAAATTTTTTAAGATAGAAAAAACGCTGAAAGTTGAAGACCTGTTTGAACCTCTTGCTTTTGACACACTGAACAACTGTATTCAATATTTATCCACATTACTACATGCTGCTGCTGCTGCTAAGTCGCTTCAGTCGTGTCAGACTCGGTGTGACCCCACAGATGGCAGCCCACCAGGCTCCGTCGTCCCTGGATTCTCCAGGCAAGAACACTGGAGTGGGTTGCCATTTCCTTCTCCAATGCGTGAAAGTGAAAAGTGAAAGTGAAGTCGCTCAGTCGTGTCTGACTCCTAGTGACCCCGTGGACTGCAGCCTACCAGGCTCCTCCGTCCATAGGATTTTCCAGGCAAGAGTACTGGAGTGGGGTGCCATTGCCTTCTCCATAGATCTAGTTTATTTCATTGGTTGTATTATATACAACCTATACTTCCTCTGTTAATGGACATCACTGAGGTTTGCTGTCTTTGCTATTATAAACCATATTTCAACAAATACACTTATATAATTCTTCCTGATCCCATATATCCAAGTTTCTCCAAGGAGTGTGGTTTGAGTAGAATTGCAGTTTTTAAAATATGTGCATTTTCACTTGGCTAGATGTTTTCAGTTTACTCACAAATAATTGTTCCAGTTGTTGCAATGAAATGAGAGAACTTATTACATCCTCAGAAGTAATAGCTATTGCCATATTTATTTACATTACTAAAAATTCAAGCAGAGTTTATATAACTGCCTTAAAAATAATATTTTGCCATATTTACTTCAGTTTTTTAATAGTAGAAATGAAATGGGTCAATTCGAGGCCCCTTTTGTATCCCAACATGGGCTTCTCTTATGGTTCAGCTGGTAAAGAATCTGCCTCCCATGCGGGAGATCTGGGTTCAGTCTCCTGGGAAGATCCCCTGGAGAAGGGAAAGGCTACCCACTCCAGTATTCTGGCCTGGAGGATTCCATGGACTGTATACTCCATGGGGTCGCAAAGAGTCAGACACGACTGAGCGACTTTCACTTTGTATCCCAACACAGTACCTTCAGAAGTACACTTAAGTTTATAATGGTTTATACATACTATTTCTACATTTATTACATTTTGAAATTTATTTGAATAATACTTACTATTGCTTTGCATAGTTTCAGCTTTACATGTTTGGAATCATACACTCTGTAACTTCCTGAAAAATATTTGTCTTTGCTCAAGATTGGTTTTGCGATTTTAATCATTTTGATGGAGTTCCTGTTTATTCAATTTTACTTTTGTACACTCTTCCTTCCTTGGTATAAATATCACACAATTTGTATTTCCTAGTACAAAGTATCCCAACACAGTACCTTCAGAAGTACACTTAAGTTTATAATGGTTTATACATACTATTTCTACATTTATTACATTTTGAAATTTATTTGAATAATACTTACTATTGCTTTGCATAGTTTCAGCTTTACATGTTTGGAATCATACACTCTGTAACTTCCTGAAAAATATTTGTCTTTGCTCAAGATTGGTTTTGCGATTTTAATCATTTTGATGGAGTTCCTGTTTATTCAATTTTACTTTTGTACACTCTTCCTTCCTTGGTATAAATATCACACAATTTGTATTTCCTAGTACAATTGTGCAAATTATTATTATTATTATTGGCATATAGTTGTTTTACAATGTTGTGCAAGTTTCTGATGTACAACCAGCTATATGTACACATATATTGCGTCCTTCTTGAGCCTCTTTTCCACTTCCCAAGTCCCACCCCTCTAGGTCATCACGGGGCACTGAGCTGAGCTCCCTGTGCTAGGCAGCAGCTTCCCACTAGCTGTCTGTTTTACGCATGGTAGTGTATGCATGTCAGTCTTAATCTTCCAGTTTAATCCCACCCTTCCCTTGACTTCCACACGTCTATTCTCTATGTGTGTGTCTCTATTCCTGCTTCAGAACTAGGTTCATCTGTACCATTTTTCTAGATTCCACATACGTGCATTAATATATGATATTTGTTTTTCTCTTACTGACTTAACTTCACTCTGTATGACACACTCTAGGTTCATCCACATCTCTACAAATGACCTAATTTCATTTCTTTTTATGGCTGAGTAATATTCCATTGTATATCTGTACCAGATCTTTATCAATTCATTTTTTTCCAAGGTTATATACTTAGAGGTGGATTTTCTGGGCTTGTGTATACTCAGTTGCTCAGTGGTATCTGACTCTTTGAAACCCCATAGACTGTAGGCAACCAGGTTCCTCTGTCCATGGAATTTTCTAGGGCAAGAATACTGGAGTGGATTGCCATTTCCTTCTCATTTTTGGGCATAGACTGACACATATTAGATTTTACCAAATTGTTCCCAGATGATCCATCCAGATGTATTCTCTCCTGAGTTTGATATCCTCTGCCCTGCTTCCTCACCAACACTTGGTATTTTCAGATGAGACTTTTTCCTCCCATGGGGAAGTAGGTGTGTGAAAGTTGCATATTCTCTACAGTTTGAACATGTTTTCATGTGTTTGTTGATCAGTTGATGTTCCTGGTTTATGAACTATCTCTTCAGTTCCACTGCCCATTTTTCTATGTGATGTTTTTTCTTAATGGTTCATAAGGGTTCTCATTGTATTTTGAACACTATTAAAATGCAGTTAATAAAATATACAATTATCTTGTCTCACGTTATGACTTGCCTTTAAATTTTCTTATAGTCTCTTGTGTCTTCCTGATATTTTAAATTTTAATGAAATCAAATTTACTTTCTTTATGGCTTATACTTTTTGTGTCTTATTTAAGAATTTACTCCACATGGTAATATAAAACTGCTATTTTTATATTAGTTGCTTTCATGTGTTTAAGCATGTATACATTTCGATCTTTAATCAACCTGCAGTTAATCCTCATTTTAGGCTTTACATTGGTAATCTATTGCTTTCCATATGGTGAGCCATTTTTTTTTCACCTTCATTTATTAAATATTCTTATCCATGAGCTTGTTAAATAGGTCCAATTTTTCATGTCTGCATATATTTCCAACATTTTGTTGTATTTACTCTTAATGCACTTTAAAGTTTTTGTTGCTGCTTTGAATGAAATCTTTTAAAATGACTTTTTCTAAGTGGTTGATACTGACTTGGAGGAAAACTATTGTTATTGTGTATCTTGGATCTAATTGAATATTGAATGGGTTGAGGTCTTGCTCTGTGCAGACACTGTGTAGGTGCCCAGGACACATCAAAGCAAAGAGCACGAATCTTGCCTTCAAGGAGCACATTTGATAAGGGAGTCAAAATGAAACACACAGTTGCCATGGAGAGTCACATGCACCTTTTGCAAGGAAGATGGTGAAGAAGGTAGGAGGGGATCTTGCTACCGAGAACCCAGAAGGTCCCACAGTGGAGGTGGCTGAGTTAGTTCTGATGAATGAGGAGGGCTCATCAAGTGGGTGTGGAAGAAGGATTGGGTGAATAACAGAGTAACCTGGGCAGGGCAAAGGTCTCGGAATATGAGTGTGTGAACCACAAGTGACCCAGCACCACTTGTGTGTAAAGTGTTCTGGAGTGGGGATTTTAGAAGATATTTAAAGTTATAGTAAGTTACGACCGTGATGTGTATTCATTGAATTTTCAGAAGAGGAGTTTTAAGCAGGCGAGTAATACAATAATAATTGTGCATTTGAGGTGTGAGTTGCTACGATCAGTATTGGAAGTGGGGATGATATACAGAAATCAAGCCAAATAATGCAAGAAAGAGCCAGGATAGGCAGCAAAAATAAGAGAAGAGCATTGCTGTCATGGTGCTTTTTGTGTGTTAGAAAATGGGTGGGTTTTCCCACATCTAGCCTCTTGATTGTATACACTTTGTATGTAACGTGCTGTATAATTTTTGCCCTGCTCTCACGGTCATGGCTTGTCACAGTGCTACCTGTCCTTAAGACCATTTAACTTTTTAAAAAAAATACATACACACACACACACACATATATATATATATGTATATGTATTTTTTTTTTTTTACCTGCTAGGGACCAGATCCTTTACATACTTTATTTTTTTTATAATTAATTTTTATTTTTTTAGTTTGTTTTGCTTTACAATACTGTATTCGTTTTACTATACATTGACATGAATCAGCCACGAGTGTACATGAACTCCCAATCCCGACCCCCACCTCCCCCCTCCTGCCCCACACCTTCTCTCTGGATTATCCCCATGCATCAGCAAGCATCCTGCATCCTGCATCGAACCTAGACCGGCGATTTGTTTCACTTATGATATCATACATGTTACACTGCCACTCTGCCAACTCATCCCACCCTCTCCCTCTCCCACAGAGTCCAAAAGGCCGTTCTATACATCTGTGTCTCTTTTGCTGTCTCGCTTACAGGTTTATCATTACCATCTTTCTAAATTCCATATATATGTGTTAGTATACTGTATTGGTGTTTTTCTTTCTGGCTTACTTCACTCTGTATAATTGGCTCCAGCGTCATCCACCTCATTATAACTGATTCAAATGTATTCTTTTTAATGGTGGAGTAATACTCCATTGTGTATATGTACCACAGCTTTCTTATCCATTCATCNTCATTCTATATTCCATAAATATGTGTAAGTATACTGTATTGGTGTTTTTCCTTCTGGCTCACTTCACTCTGTATAATCGGCTCCAGCGTCATCCACCTCATTAGAACTGATTCAAATGTATTCTTTTTAATGGCTGAGTAATACTCCATTGTGTATATGTACCACAGCTTTCTTATCCATTCATCTGCTGATGGACATCTAGGTTGCTTCCATGTCCTGGCTATTATAAACAGAGCTGCGATGAACATTGGGGTACTCGTGTCTCTGAATGGGAGAAAATAATAACAAATGAAGCAACTGACAAACAACTAATCTCAAAAATATACAAGCAGCTTATGCAGCTCAACTCCAGAAAAATAAATGACCCAATCAAAAAATGGGCCAAAGAACTAAATAGACATTTCTCCAAAGAAGACATACCGATGGCTAACAAACACATGAAAAGATGCTCAACATCACTCATATCAGAGAAATGCAAATCAAAACCACAATGAGGTACCATTTCACACCAGTCAGAATGACTGCGATCCAAAAGTCAACAAGCAATTAATGCTGGAGAGGGTGTGGAGAAAAGGGAACCCTCTTACACTGTTGATGGGAATGCAAACTAGTACAGCCACTATGGAGAACAGTGTGGAGATTCCTTAAAAATTTGCAAATAGAACTGCCTTATGATCCAGCGATCCCACTGCTGGGCATACACACTGAGGAAACCAGAATTAAAAATATATTTTAAAAGCGTGTTGTTTATTTCTGTTGCTGCATGTGGGGTTTCTCTAGCTGTGGTGCGTGGAGGCCCCGCTTCATTTCAGCGCACGGGCTCTGGAGCCTGGGCTCAGTAGTTGTGGCACGTGCCCCCAGCTACTGCAAGCCTTGTGGGATCCTCCTGAACCACGGATAGCAGCTGTGTCCCTTGCATTTGCAGGCAAATTCCTAATCCTTGACCACCAGGGAAGTCCCAAGACCATTTAAAAAGTCACTGCATTTACAAAGCCTTTTCCATCATTTCCAAACAATATGTGGTTTTCCCTCTCTTTGTTTTCAATTGTTTATAGTGCTTTGCTCCTATTTTTTTCTATTTCTTTTTCCTGCTTTTCAATTTATTTGCTCATGAAATTAGTTTACAATTATCCCACAATTATGCTTATTCTGTAAGATATTTAAAATGTAAGAAAATTTGAGTTTATTTTACAGTATTTTATTCATTAAATCATCATTAATGCAATTTCTTATTTCTAAACAAGAATTTTAAAAAGTGGCATCCTTTAACCATCTGTAATCAGATACAAAATGATTCTGAATTAAAATATTGAAGAACTGTTTCTGAATTAAAATATAAGAAATCACATAAAATATTAAAATCAAAGGGACAATCAGAAAATTAAGCTATACTACTGATGGCTCAGCTGGTAAAGAACCCGCCTGCAATGTGGGAGATCTGGGTTCAGTCCCTGGGTTGGGAAGATCCCCTGAAGAAGGGAAAGGTTACCCACTCCAGTATTCTGACCTGGAGAATTCCATGGAGTATAGTCCATGGAGTCGCGAAGAGTCAGACAGGACTGAGTGACTTTCACTTACTTACTTACTAGCTATATACTTGATTTTCTGATTGTGTCCTCCTTGATTGTATTTCTCTGTCTATATATTAAGGCATTGAGCAAGACTATCTTTAAGATTATTTGATCTTTAGCATACTGTAGCTAGAAATACATACTTATCTTTTTTTTATTTTTGGAGAATTTCTTCCCTGACCTACTATATATCATAAAGATATTCTACATTTTATTCTAGCCATTCTCAATTTTAATTTTCATGTGTAGGTTTGTCAGTTCACCTGGAATAATTCTTAGTGTAAGATAACGATCAGATTTATGTTTCTAAATATTCAGCCAGTTTTCTCATCACTATTGTTAAATAGTCTGTCCTTTTCCTTTCAGGTTCAATGCAGTGTTTTTCATAGACAAAGTTTCTCTATCTCTGTGGGTTGTTTCTGGGCTCCCTGTTCTCTCCCCACTGTTCATTTGTGTGTAATGAGCCTCGATCTTACTCTCTGCCTCCAGCAAACTTAATATGAATACTTCCTCTCCAAAGTTGTCTAGGATTTTTAATCTTTTGTCATTTGCATTTTGGGATTTGTGTTTAAGTTGCATCAGAAACTTCACTGAGAATTAATTCCTTTTCCTTGACTTAATATTGGAAATGCAATTAAAAATGACCTTTAGACATGATATTTCAATGCCTTAACATTACCCATATGGAAATGAAAGCCCAAAGGAGTACTTTCAGATTACCTTAAAAAACATCTTGAGTTCAAATTTCTTTTTTTTGTTTTCTCATACCTCCTTTATTGAAAACACATATCCTGCTTCCTACCGAGTATTGAAGTGTTTCCATATTATTCCTTTTGTTTTAGTTACAGCTTAAATTAGAACTCTCAACTTAAAAACCTTAATTTCTAGTGAAAACTAAGAAGCAATTATGAACTGTCTTTTACATTAACATTTTATAGATTGGTGAACATAAATACCAGTGATAATTTCTTAAAACATTTTGTGTTCTTATAGAGAACATTTGGGTCTAAATTTCTGTGAGAAAATGAGCATGATTAAAATATGGGCCATTTACTAAACACTCTAGATGCCGTATTTGTACTATCGTATGTGTGTGCTCAAGTTGCTTCAGTCCTGTTTGACTCTGTGATCCCATGGGCTGTAGTCCGCCAGGCTCCTCTGTCCGTGGGATTCTCTAGGCAAGAATACTGGAGTGGGTTGTCATGCCCCACTCCAGGGTATCTTCCAGACCCAGGGGTCGAATGTACAACGCCTGCATTGCAGGCAGTTTCTTTCCCCATGATCCACCAGGGAAGCCTATTTATACTATTAACAAATAATGAAATAGACAGAACTCATCCCCATAACGCCCTGTAGGACAGGGACCTTGCCTCTCTTGCCCATCACCACCCACCCCCAGCCCCTACCGGTGCTCAGTCTGATGGTTGACTCTGAGAAGGAGACACATAAATGTTAACTGTTGAATGACTGAATGGATTTGATTTCCAGCTCCTGCACTTACTTGATTTTGACTGAGTGCCTAGTCGCTCAGTCATGTCCTACTCTTTGCAACCCCATGGATTGTAGCCCACCAGTCTCCTCTGTCTGTAGGATTTTCTAGGCAAGAATACTGGAGTGGGGACTTCCCTTGTGGTCCAGTGGCTAAGATTCCATGCTCCCAATGTAGATGGACCTGGGTTTGATCCCACATGCCACAAGGAAGACCTAGCACAGCCAAATAAATAAATATATTTAAAAAAAAAAAAGAATACTGGAGTGGGTTTCCATTTCCTTCTCCAGGGGATCTTTCTGACTCAGGGATTTAACCCACATCTCTTATGTCTCCTGCACTGGCCGGTGGGGTATTTACCACTAGTGCCATCTGGGAAGCCAGCCTTTAGCTTATTCTGCTTTGTATTGCACTAATGATTAGATTATAAAATATAGAGACTGTAGCTTATATACAGTAGGGAATATAGATTATAAAATATAGGGCAGAACTTTTATTACAGCACAGCAAACAGGAGGACTGCTGTTTGCATGTCAAGATAATTTTTACTTTCCCATAATAAATATTCAATTTTCAGTGGGTATGATTTGTGGATATTATATTTTTGCTACTGTTGGATTCCACTTACCTCCTGGATAATGTCTTAGAAGTGGAATTGTTGCATCAAAGTTATATAATTTGTAACTTGTTTATTTGAGATAATTTTACATAAAAGTTACAAAAAAATAGTACAGAGAATTCTGTATGCCCTTTATCCTGTTTTCTCTTAAGTTAATATCTTACAAAACAGAATAATTCTCTATCTTATTTTTAATTTTACTTAATTATAAACAGCATCCTGCCTTTAAGCATTGTTTCTTTAAACCATGGTCATTAAATTATAAGAAACTATATAAGTTACAATAACCCAAGAAAAAGAGATTAAAAAATTTAAAAATACACTAAAATTTAATTGTAATTAAAATTTTAGTGAAAAACTTCCCTAAAACTTGTTAAATTGAACAATTTTAATATCGCAGTTATTCTGAATATATAAAAAGATAGCAAACCCATAGATAAACTGAGTGAGAAAGGTGAAACTTTAAGCTCATTATTCATAATATAATACTATTTTGAGGCAAGAGGGAGCAGATACACATATTGCTGTATTTCAGCAAGGTTTCGGAATGTAAAAATGAATCTTATTCACAGTTTGGCTAATTAAATACTGGCTGCTGGCAACAGTACTACATTTGTCTGCTCTGTGCTTACGGGGATAGAGACAGTTTCCAGTAGATCGCAGACAAGTGGGAAGGAATTCCTTGAAGAGATGGGTCTTAAACTGGGGCTTTGTTTCAGTAAGTCAGGATTGATGATGATGTGGTAAGAAGTTCAGGATGCAGAATAGCATTAAGTATTATCTTGCACTTTAATGAATGTATTGAAAAATACTTTTGTTTGTTTATTTTTCCCTAAATTATTTCCAATTTATTATGTTTGTTTTTATTTTCAGAGAATATATATTACTGCATTCAAGAAATTTTTATAGATATATTTTTACATTAGAATTTTTTCCTCCCAGTTTCATCCCTCTGAGGTAAAATTTCTCTTTGTTTATATGTGCTTTTTCTTTAGATTTATAGATAATATTTAAGATAATTTAAGATCATATCTATTTATTCTCTGCTATGAAAAGTGATAAAGTCAACACACGGTTCTCTTCTTCCTGATTTTTGCATACTATTCTAACTTGTTACAGTTTTCAATTTTTACATCTTGTTTTGTAATTCTTACGCCTTACCTTGGTTCTATATTAACTGTGTGATATGAACCATCACAGCCTCGCTGTTCTTGATTCCTTTATTTTGAAAGGTATTGGATTAACAGGATGCTATTATTAAATAGTTGTTTTTAAGGACATTTAAAAAGTAGTCGTGAGTACAGGCATACCTTGAAGCCATCAGACGTTCCCTTCCAGACCACCGCCTGAAAGAGAATATTGAGTCGAGTTCCAGGAATTTTTTGTTTCCCAGTGCAGATAAAAGCCATGTTTGGGGCTCCCGTAATGGCTCAGTGGTGAAGAATCCGCCTGCCAATGCAGGAGACACAGTTCGACTCCTGATCCAGGAAGATCCCACATGCCGGTGAGCCACAAAGTCCACGTGCCACAACTGCCGAGCCTGTGCTCTAGAGTCCAGGCTCCGAAACAAGAGAAGCCCCCTCAATGAGAAGCCCACACATCGTGGAGAAGAGCAGCCCCTGCTAGCTTCAACTAGGGAGAAGCCTGTGCAGCAGCAAAGACCCACCCAGCACAGTCAAAAATAAATAAGTAGATACATAAAATAAAAGCTGTATTCACACTCATTGTAGTTTAAGTGAACTATAGCATTCTGTATTGAAAAATGCACATGCATTCATTAAAATACACATGCATTAATTAAAATAACGTCCCTGCTAAGCAGTCCTAACCATCATGCTTTCCTTCAGCCAGTAGTAAGATTTTTGCGGGTAGAAGGTCTGAAACATCGCGAGAATTAGCAACAGGCAGCGACACAGCTCTGAAGTGAGCAGGTGCTGCTAGAAAAATGGCGCAAATAGACCTGCTGGAGGTTGGAGTGCCTCAAACCTTCCATTTTTAAACCGTGCACTTTCTGGGAAGCGCAACAAAACGAGGTATGCCTGCCCTTTGACTTATTGCCTCCGTGGGAGTATCTGCTTGCTACAGTACTTTCACACTTGAACAATAACTTGAGCTACATTTAAATAAATGTAGCGAAAGTGGAGCTGATTGTATTTCTCCAGCTACAGCCTTTTTCACTGAGAACGCTATAGACAGTTTCACTGTCTTCTAATATTTACTGCTTCTGAGGAGCAGAATTTGGTTTCTCTATTATCCTCACTTTCTGTAAAAAAAAAATTGCGTTCTTCTCCTCGAAGGTCCATTCTTATTAAAGACATGTATTTTGCTTGCCTTGCCTATGAAAAACACTGAACATGAAACAAAAAATGATCGTGTAAAATTGCGATCTTTAAAGAGGAAAACAACTGTTCGTTGTATAGTTGAGAGTACTGAGTGAGTGGGTAGTGAAATTCAGCAGCTTCTTGGGATATTTCAAATCCCACTGTTTCTCAATGTGCTAGTTTTTTTTTCCTCTAAGCTTTGAATTTACAATAGAAATAAAAAACCATGAAGATTCAACTTTTAAAATCAGTTCTCTACACTTTCTATTCCTAGTAAATTCTGTGTATTTTGTTGTTTTTAAATATTAAATCAGAACTAATAGTGGACCAAAAAAACCCGACCTTCTGTCAGTACCAAGTGAAGTTAAAGTACCATTTCATTGCAGTTATTGTTATAATACTGTGTTACTGTCAAAAATAGTATAAAAGTATGCCAAATATTCTGTTGTAGCTGTGCTTATTAAAAAAAAAAATCTATTTGACTCCTCTGGGTCTTAGTTACTGCAGCAAACAAAAGAATCTTTGTTTTCCATACTTGTGCTCTTAGTTGGGGGATGCAAGGTCTAGTTCCTTTACCAGGGGTGGAACCTGGACCCTCTGGGTTGAGAGCACAGAGTCTTAACCACTGGACCACCCTATATTTAATTTTTGAAACTGAAAATTATGTCATTCTGTTCGTTGTACTATTTTGTGGAAGGTGTTTCAGGATCTCAGTTCCTTTTTGCTTTTTGAAACATTTTTTCAATGGATGGCATTAGAAGACAAGAGCAAATAAATTCAATAGGGCATCTTGTACATAACATCTATTGTACAGCTTAAGATGAAATGCTTGTTTTGAAATGTATATCTTGTAAAAAATGTTTAGAGCCATACCAAACCTACCCCTAGTGACTCATTTGAATATGGTTAATGTAGGTAGCTTAAATTTGCAAGTTATTTCTGAGTCAGTGAATTATATTGTTTGGTTCACTAGAATATGCATTGGATGGTGTAGCAATAAGCGTAGCTACAGATCTGTTATTCTTTTTTATAATAGAAATATCAACTGCCAGGGGATAACAGAATAATTGTTCACTCAACAGCTGTTGCCCGTGAAAAGCACTCCAGGTGTTCTGTGGTACAAAGAGATGGTTCAGGTAGAGGTAAAACCCTGATACACACAGTGCAACCCCACATGTTTTGAGTGCCTTATGAAAGACACAATCAAGTATTTTGGATATTGAGAGAAAAGAACAAATTGTGCTGGCTGGAAGGAGGGCAGAGTTCAGAATGATACTTTGGAAAGGAGATAACGGTTTAAGCTGGGGATTAAAATATGCAGAGATGGAGTAAGGGAACAAAATAAGGGATCAGAGGATTTGGATAATCCTGAATTGTGTACAATCCTTGCATAATTAATCAGGCTTTCTTTACTTATGTTTTATTTTTATTACATTTCACCATTAATGTTATTTTGATTTATGTTTGTTCCCTAAAATGGGATAAATTTTCTCATCTTATGAATATTAACAAATTATTTGGAATTATCTTTATGGGCTTCTTATTTTTAAGTATCTTTCAGGATTCTTAATAGGCTTGGCAAATTATTTTTCAGCAATACAAATTTAATTTCCATTTGATTTTTTTTATATACCAGTCATTATTTTGAAGCCACTTTCATTTTCCTCGCATAATAACTATCATAATCTTACATTATACATCTGTATGAATATTGTTTTAGTGTTTGTCTCACTAACTGTGAATTCCATGAGGTTAAAGATCACTTCCAGTATTTCTCACTACATTCTCATAGCACAAGGCTGACCATAGCCAGTGCTTAGAAGTATGTATTGAATTAATATACAAACAAATGGGGGGAGGGAATGAATTATATTTCACACGTATTTTATTTCAAAATAATAGAGATGACTCAGATTATTTTCATTTGGTGTAAATAGTCTACCTCATAATGAATGCATCAGTAAGTTCGGGGCCTGAATTAATTTCTTTCAAAATAAAAAATTATATAGAATCTATTGAGTTAAGAAGATGATTTTTACATGTTGGTTTTAAACCATCTCTGTATTTAAAAAATGACTTTAGTGTCTGAATGTGACATTTGGCTACCTCCTGAATACAGAGGCTTTAAGAGACTTTGTGAGAATCTTTACATATTGGTTCAGTGTATGGATTCTAAAGCAGGACTGTCTCATCTTAAAACCCAGATCCAGCACTTCCTAGCAATGTGACCTGGGGATGGATATTTATCTCCTCTATGATCTCTAGTCTCCTCTGCAAAATAGTGTTGGAGTGATGAGTAAATGAGTTAAATCATGTAAATCGTTTGTTTGGAAAAGTGATACAAGTAGAGTACTATAGAAGTGTGTGTAATTGTTATAAATACTGGGGGACCCAGTTCTCCACAGCTCTGGTTAGGTCAAGGGTTACTCTGAATTGAACTGAACTACTCTTCCTAAGCTGGAAAAAGTTGAATCAGTATCTGTTTCTTGCAACCTGTAAAGCAAGCCAGGAAGGATAGTAAGCAGGGAATTAAAAATGCAAGTTTTAAGAAGTTTTAGATGACTTCAGGGAAATGGCTGCACTAATCAAGGATCAAGTTCAGGAGGCAGTTTGGAATTTTTAAAGACCTCTGATGTTTTGGAGGGTATGGAACTCACCACTGAAGCCAGTTCACTTGCAATATAAGATCATTGGAGATATATCCTGATGGCTGGCTATTTGAAGAGTCAAAGAATTTTGACCCAAGAACTTGCTGCCTTCACAACTGTGCCAAAGGGGCAACATATGGTGTTGATTCAATTCGTGGTCATTTTCCAAGGATGCATTTCCCAACTCTCCAACCCCACATGTGAACTATGCCCATTTTGTAATTGTTTCTCTGAGGTTTACTTGGTTAAAAACCTCACAGGGAAGAATTTGTGTCATCTGTATCGCTATCTCCTCAGTGCTGATCACTGTATTTTTCTTCCTAAGAAAGGTTATATTATTGAAGCAAAATCATATTAGTATAAACTTAACCATTTTAAAGTATCATTCAGTAGAATTAAGTACATTGATAGTGTTGTGCAACTGTTATTCCTTTCCAGTTCCAAAACATTTTCATCCCCCAAAGGAAAACCCTATTCCATACTCACAATCTATTTCATACTCCCTCAGCCCCTAGCAATCACCAGTTTGCCTCTGTCTCTATGCATTTAACTGTTCAGGATATAGAAATAGAATCATATACTATGTGACTTTTTATGAGGTTCATCTATGTTATGTAGCATGTATTTCATTTATGCATGAATAGTGCTTCGTTGTATGAATATATCACATTTTGTTTACCCAATCATCAGTTGATGGGTATTTGGAATGTTTCTACCTTTGGGTGATCAAAAATAGTACTTCTGTGGACATTTGTGTATAAGCTTTTGGTGATCCCTCTAAAAATTATTTTGAATATATACAGATGAATGGAATTGCTGTCTTATATATTAATATTAATTCCTTGTTTCACTTCTTGAGGAATCTCCAAACTGTTTTAAACAATGACTGCTCCATTTTACATTCTATCAGCAGTGTATGAAGAGCCAGCTTATCCATATCCTTGCCAACACTTGATATTTTCTTTGTTGTTGTGACTGTGATTATGATGGCCATCCTGGTGGGTGTAAATTTCTCTAGTGGTTTTGATTTTCATTTCTCTAGTGACTTGTTGAACGTGTATATTTAAACATCATTTCATGGGCTGGTTGGATATTTATCTTTGGAGAAATGCCTACCCAAGTCCTTTGTGGGGAGATGGTTGTTTTTGGTTGTTGTACTGTAAAGTTCACTTACATGTCCTGGAAAAAATAGTCCCTTATCGTATTTATGACTTGCCTTTTTTCTTCTATTCTAAAGTAGGCTCTCCTCTTTTCATTTTCTTGGTAATATGCTTTGATGCACAAAACAATTAATTTTGATGAAATCCAGCTTTATCTATTTTTTCTTCTGTTGCTTTGGTGTCATATCTGAGATTCCGCTGCCAAATCCAGTGTTAATGTAGACTCACTCCCATGTCTTCTTCTAATAGCTTTATAGCTTTAACTGTTACATTTAGGCCTTTGATTCATTTTTATGTTAATTTTTTTGTGGTTTGAGCGAGGTTTCCAGTTCATTCTTTTCTGTTTCCAGGTAATAGCACCATTTATTGAAGAGATTATTCCTTCCCTTTAGGATGGTTCTGGCACCCTTGTTGAAAATCAGCTGGCCATAGATGCATGGATTTATTTCTAGACTGTTCTATTTCATTGACCCACATGTCTGTCCTAGTGGCAGCCCTGCATTCTTATGATTATTGTCGTTTTGTACTAAGTTTTAAAGTTGAGAACCGAGTCCTACAGCTCTGTTGTTTATCATGGTTATTTTGGCTATTTGGGGTGCTTAAAATTGCATGTGGATTTTGAGTAATACAAGTCTTTGCAAAAGGCTAATGAGATGTTGATGGGAGTTTTATTGATTATGTCTTGCAGGGGTTGGGGTATGGCTGTTTTAACACTATTAAGTTCTCTGAGAGATGAACATGGGATTTCTTTCCATTTATTGAGGTATTTAAGAATTTTGGGAGCAGATTTTAGAGTTTCAGTGTACAAGTCTTGCCCCTTTTTGTTTAAATTTATTATTGAGTATTATATTTTTGATGTAATCAAAATTGAATTGTTTTCTTAAATTCCTTTTCAGATTTTCCATTGATAGTATATAGAATTACAGCTGATTTTCTTGTGTTGACCTTGTATTCTGCTACTTTACTAATTTTATTAGCTTTAACGATTTTTTGTGTGTGGATTTTCTATATATAAGATTAGGTTTTCTGTAAGTAGAGATACTTTACTTTTTTCCAATTTGGATGTCTTTTTTTTAAATTAATGATGTTTATTTATTTATTTATTTATTTTACAATATTGTATTGGTTTTGCCATACATCAACATGAATCCACCATGGGTGTACACGTGTTCCCCATCCTGAACCGCCTCCTACCTCCCTCCCCATACCATCCCTCTGGGTCATCCCAGTGCACCAGCCCCAAGCATCCTGTATCCTGCATTGAACCTAGACTGGCAATTCATTTTATATATGATATTATACATGTTTCAATGCCATTCTCCCAAATCATCCCACCCTTGCCCTCTCCCACAGAGTCCAAAAGACTGTTCTATACATCTGTGTCTCTTTTGCTGTCTCACATACAGGGTTATCGTTACCATCTTTCTAAATTCCATATACATGCATTACTATTGGGTGTTTTTCTTTCTGGCTTACTTCACTCTGTATAATAGGCCCCAGTTTTATCCACCCCATTAGAACTGATTCAAATGTATTCTTTTTAATGGCTGAGTAATACTCCATTGTGTATATGTACCACAGCTTTCTTTTCCATTCGTCTGTTGATGGACATCTAGGTTGCTTCCATGTACTGGCTATTATAAACAGTGCTGCGATGAACAATTGGGGTACATGTGTCTCTTTCAATTCTGGTTTCCTCAGTGTGTATGCCCAGCAGTGGGATTGCTGGGTCATATGGGAGTTCTATTTCCAGTTTTTTAAGGAATCTCCACACTGTTCTCCATAGGGGCTGTACTAGTTTGCATCCCCACCAACAGTGTAAGAGGGTTCCCTTTTCTCCACACCCTCTCCAGCATTAATTGCTTGTAGACTTTTGGATCATAGCCATTCTGACTGGTGTGAAATGGTACCTCACTGTGGTTTTGGTTTGCATTTCTCTGATAATGAATGATGTTGAACATCTTTTCATGTGTTTGTTAGCCATCTGTATGTTTTCTTTGGAGAAATGTCTAGCTGACTCATTGGAAAAGACCCTGATGCTGGGAGGGATTGGGGGCAGGAGGAGAAGGGGACGACCGAGGATGAGATGGCTGGATGGCATCATGGACTCGATGGACGTGAGTCTGAGTGAACTCCAGGAGTTGGTGATGGACAGGGAGGCCTGGCGTGCTGCGATTCATGGGGTCGCAAAGAGTTGGACACGACTGCGCGATTGAACTGAACTGAACTGGTAGATGATACCATAGAATCCTAATGGTATGATATTAGTACATTTCTAGTGCAATTACTCCCCGACTCTCCTGGGCAATTAACACCTTCCCCTCTTCTGTTTAATCTCATGTATAATATATTAAGCCATATCAAATTCTTGGTCAGTTCATAGACATGTTATACTCTTTCAGGCTTTTCTGACAGTGGTACCATTTTATATCTGTGTTACCTCGGGCAAGTTGATGGACTTCTCTGTACCTCAGCCTTCTCATCTATAAGGTAAATATATTACATCTATATCATTGGACTGTTGTGAGGATTAATTGAAATAATACCCATATAGTCCCTAGTTTACTACCTGACACATAGTTGGGACTTTAAAAATGTTGGAAGTATTATTACTGTATTTACTTTTTTAGGCCAAGAATTCTCTTTTCCTGCTTCTACAAGCTCCTATTCATCTTTAAAGACCAGGACATACTTTTCCTTTCTTAAACATCTTCTCCTATGCTTCCATTGCATCTAGGGCTGGCATTTTTCAGTAGTTATTACATTGCATTATAATTTTTTTTAATATTTCTAGTTCCTCAGATAAAATATCTCTTACTTGCTAACAAAACATATGTTTTATTTAAATTTGCATCTGGATGTTCTAGACTAGTGACTGGCAAAAATATATGTTAGCTCTACATTCGCTAATTAATATTTCATTATAATATAATACTTCTATGTCTAGATATATTGCTTAAGCTGTTTTCAAGTAATTCTTTTTAAAACCATAGTTGAATTTGAATTTTGCACATCCATATATATATATATAAAATATATATAATTTATCATATACTTATTCAATGTTATCAGTTGAATTTGTAGCCTGTGGTTAGCACTGATACTAGACCTAAGACCCTGCTCCCTAAGACAAGGCCATATCCAACTAAAACAATTTTAGGCTGTGTATGCTGAAATGTCTTTCAAAGTTCAGCTGTTCCCATGGTTTATTCTACAACAAATTTGACACAGAGAGCTTGATTCAGTACCCTATATAAACTCAACTTCAGACTCCAGTGGCAGAGGCATCTATCTTCCTGTTGAGGGCTGTGTGGTGCTCTGTTCTTGAAAAAAATCTTTCTTCCTTCAGAGTCATCCAGGGTCATAAGATGCTAGTATGGTCATGGTTTAGTTTGAGGTTGCTTGGGAAAGGAATAGATTGCTGAGTTTTTTGTTTGTTTGATACATTTGTCTTGTAACTTTTATCCTTACCTGTTTAAGAACATTCAGTAATAGAAGTCATATAAATTGACATTACTATATGCATTTCACTGATGAATCATGAATGAACAGGGGTAGGTTGTTTGCCCTCATGTAAAAGTAAGCCATCCTCAGGGTCTGGGGATAGTTATTCCTGAGCCTTAATCACCTTGCCTTGGTGTTTTGAATGTTCATTTCTTGGGGCTTGACTCACCTAAGAAAGAATTACTATTTCAAGTTTATGTTTGGACATATTGCTTTTTTAAGGGCAGGTGGGAGAACAATGAATAAACTGTCTGGAGATGTTGTCACCCCTTATAAACAGTTTTGCTGAGGGCGTTACAAGGTGGGAAGGACTGTCAGCTGAAAGATCTATTGGTACTCTGTCTTTGCAGCATCTGGGAAAGAACTGAGCAGCCAGTTGAAACCTCATACCATGCAGAATTGTATTCGCGTTTTCATAGTGAGCTCACTCCCCTTCCTCTTTTAAATGGATAACCCCTACAGGGCCTCTTCCCAACCCCCTCCACATCCAGTCTGATAGATATCTGAAACCCTTTGAGGGTACTTCTTAAGGAAATGCAAAAAGAAATATTGTATAAGCAAAAATGCCATAGGGAACCATGCAAATATCTGCATGCATGTCAGAACTTGAAGAGCCAGGAAGAATTGCTGCCGGTTGACTTAAGTCTACAAGTAGATTTTAAGAAACTGTCTTATGCCTACAGTTGATCAGTTAATCGGTTGTGTAACAGTCAAAGCAGACAAAGAACAAGCAGCTTTCTAACAAGGCAGTCCTTTGCTACTTATAAACTACTGTCTTCCACCTTGAGACTGCAGTTTCTGAACAAGGAATCACATGCAGGATGACAGAAAGACCAATACTGCTAACACTGAACAACAGAAATCCAAGGCTATAGAGCACAGACTCCAGGCCACTCATCTTTACACTAATAATGAGAACAACATTACTAGCAACCATTACTGTTTGCCAACTTATTTCTAAGTACCAGTTTCTGTGCTAAACAATTAAATGAACATAGTTATTTCATTTAATCCTTTGAAGAACCCTACAATTATTCCCACTTTATAGAGGTAGAAACTGAAACTCACAGAAGTTGTCACTTGCTAAAGTCGTGTAGAATGAAGAGCGTGATATTGGCCCAAGTCTATATTTGTGGCATCTTCTCTCTTCCTATTTCCCAAATCTAAAGTTGAGATTTTTCCTACTTCTCAAATATAGATTACAAACCTGTTTCCAAAGCTATGGAGTAAATGTGCTCCATGACCAGGAAATACACTTAGACATCCCAAAGCAGCAGGTTTACTCATGAGACTACTCATGAGATAAATGTGAAAGTCAGCAAACATTTGAACTGAATAAATATATGTTGGATGTGACCACAAGCCCAGTGATGTGCTAAACTCTGGATGAGAGTAAATGCTAGGGGGGTAGAAAAGTTTGGATCAATTTATTCCTATTCTTAGTCCTTTGCCAAAGAGCAAATAATTCAGTTTTCCTCCTATCCCAACCACCTGAGTATGTTTTCCACCCTCAAAGGCCTAAGTGTTTAGTTGAGGGGTGGCTTGGGGACTACATAATCCAGTTCATGTGGATAGTACTGTCTTATATACCTACTCTTCTGGAATATTGTTAATAGTATTCACTAGCATAACAGTGCCCTGGTTCAGACAATAATTACACAAAATCCCCTAAAGTTTGGATGCTTTCCTTTAGTATAGGGAAATAAAAAGCAACTAGTCATGTATGGCAGAGAAGGCAATGGCACCCCACTCCAGTACTCTTGCCTGAAAAATCTCATGGATGGAGGAGCCTGGTAGGCTGTAGTCCATGGGGTCACTAAGAGTTGGACATGACTGAGCGACTTCCCTTTCACTTTTCACTTTCATGCATTGGAGAAGGAAATGGCAACCCACTCCAGTGTTCTTGCCTGGAGAATCCCAGGGGCGGGGGAGCCTGGTGGTCTTCTGGTCTATGGGGTCACACAGAGACAAACACGACTGAAGCGACTTAGCAGCAGCAGCAGCAGCAGCAGCAGCAGCTGTCATGTACAGATATAAGAGTTGGATCATAAAGAAGGCTGAGTGTCAAAGAATTGATGCTTTCAAATTGTGGTGCTGGAGGACTCTTGAGAGTCTTCTCAACTCTGAAATTCATTGGAAGGATGGTTGCTGAAGCTGAAGCTACATACTTCGGCTACCTGACATGAAGAACTGACTCATTTGAAAAGGCCCTGGGAAAGATTGAAGGCAAAAGGAGAAGTGGGTGGCAGAGAATGAGGTGGTTATCATCACTGACTCAATAGACATGAATCTGAGCAAACTCCAGGAGATAGTGAAGGACAGGTAAGCCTGGTGTGCTGCAGTCCATGGGGTCACAAAGAGTCAGACAAGACTTACCAACTGAACAATAACACGAGGGAAATGAGAAACTTACACTGGCCAATCAGTGCTTACTTAAGGTAATAAGTTTTCTGCACATGTTGGTCCATCCTTGGGTAACTGTGTGGGAAGGAGCTTGAGAAGAATGGGAAAGAAACTGTAGGTATTTGATGACACATGGAATCCCTGGACAGTCTGCATAGCTGGGTCCTCTTCCAGCCCTTTGGTATGTTACCCTGGGGGCTTGTTCCTGGGCTGGTATGTGTGAGAGTCAAAGGGAATTTCATAACTTTTAGCTTTCAACAACTTGAGGGGAGAGTTATTGCCCAAGGTGGGATGTTTTGAATAAATGAAATTCAAAGTACAGTGTCTGATGAGTCATGCAGGTCTCAAAAAAATGACACCGAGTCCATTTTTGACTTTGAAACTTAGGTGGCATCTGTGCTCTTAGAAACAAGCAAGCAAGTGGACATTGTACCCCTTCCGCAGAGCAGCTGACACTGCAGCTGGGAGCATGGATCCTGCCTTGGCCTCCAGTTCCGGGCAGCGGCATCAGATGGAAACAGTTGTGGGGTTTTCAAGGCACCTTCCTCTAGCCCTTCCCTTCTTGGCTCTCTGCCCCTAGCTCATAAAACCCTGAGAAAGCATGAAAGAATGAACAACTTATTTCTCAATTCAGAATGAAAACTGAGTTTTTACATTTAAAAGTGACTGAATAAATTAAAAATTTATTTTGTTTCTGAAATTCAGAAACAGGTGCTGCTCAAATGCCACCTTCATTGGAGTCTTAGGTGAAATGTCAAGATTCTGTTTGTGGTCCGGGTGAGTTTTTGAACTGTGACTAAGACACCTCTGTGACAGTTTTAATGTTTTTGTACTGGTTGGCAAAATTATATAAATAAAATGTCTTCAGATTTTCATCTTTGCTCAGCTGTATTGCAAAGGGGTAATTGGACCCTACTGTAAGCACAATGGAAAAACATAGCTCAGCTGACAAATTAGTGGTATTTGGTGCTAATATTACTAATTCAACATTTCGAAGGGTTGCTCGCTGGGGAAAAATAACATGTTCTATAAGTCACAGGAGAAACTAGGGAGATAGTTAATGGGTGTTGGCTCCATTGCACATACGGCTCACAATACTCTTCAAACTGCTGCTGACTTTCTGCCAATAGACATGGAAGTAATTGTCAACAAGATTTATTGTTACTTTCACATTTACACAGTGAGAGAGGGAAGGTTGGAAGAGTTCTGTGAAGTTCAGTCCTTGCTTCTACTGAACCATAGCAACACTCCCTGATTATGGCTAATGTGTGCCACAGACAGAATTTTGCATCATTCGAGGACTTAAAGTCATTCTTGTCAGGAGCCAATCTCTTCCCCTATCCTTCCATCCCTCTGTCAGTTCTCTTAAGATCAACGAGCTGAGTGTCAGTTTGGTTTTTGTCACCTCAAAACAGTTGTTTTGCACGTGGTAAAACAGTGTCCTTCAACAACAGAATTAGGAATCGGATTTAGAGTGTGACCCACTAACCCCAGACTGTGGAACCCACAAAAAACCCTAACTTGAGAAAGAGAAGGGAGATTTTAAATTTGAAAGGGAAAGCCTTTGCCAATTCAGATGTGAGTGAAGGAATGTAGTTGGTTAAAAAAGGGGGATGAATAATCAGGAGAATTTAGAGTAACACATTCTTTCCATATCAACTCTATTGTAGGGAGACCTGGCTTGTGTGCACGTAGGAAGGCATTTCTCTTTCTTTCTGCATGTGGCAGCTAACTCTACAGGAGTGAAATTAGGATTATGAGATTGCAATTTTCTGCGATTTGGACAGATTTTTCTCAGAGTGAGGGCAAACTTACATGTCAAGAAATATGTCAGCAGAGTGTAAGCATCTCAAGCTACAGAGGCAATTAACCCGCCCCCACACACCACTAACACACACAGAAGATTATCTCTTCCTTGAATTTCAGGATGGCATTTCCAGGCACAAGAAGCACCTGTTGGTAAAATTTCTCTCGTAATGAAGGCCATCTGGATAGGAGACAAAAGTAGGACGTGAGGACTCTGGTAAGTGCAGAGAGGGCCTCTAGTACTGATTGAGGCAGCAACTGCTGTGAGAACTGTTAACAACTGTTGGGGAACAAATACACTGGACAAGGAGTCATTTATCTAAGCAGTATTTACACAGGCAGCAGGCATTTGAAAAGGAATGGATTTGGATTATGAAACCTTTTTTTCCCCCTTTTTTTCCTCCTTTTGCAAAAAATAGGCATGATGAAGGAAATCTGAAACCTCCTGGCATTCCCCTTGATATTTGAACATTTACCATGGTGCTTGTTTTCATACCTTTGAGTGCTTATCCCTTGATTACTTTTTGGAGAAGGTGGAGAATAGATATAAAGGGACCTATCATTTTAAATGCCACCTTTCAGAATGTAGATAAAAGTGGGGCAGAAGCAATATTGATGAATAACGTTAGTAATATCGGATGTCAGAGTAGAACATAGAACTTGCTGTACTGAATCGATGAAGTGGCTTATTCAGCTTTGTGTTTCGTATCTTAGAGTGGCACAAAGAAGCTATTTCCTGGGAGGCCACGGTGGTTTTACATGACGTGAACCTTGAAGTGGCATCGAAGTAAAACCCTCTGAGGATTAATCTTCCAGGAAGTCATGAACACTTCTGTTGGTATATTTTTTTTTCTCCCAAGGTCCCATGCCTTTAAAAGAAGATATTCATTACATTTGTTTAACACACATTTAGTAAAGCATCTACTCTGTATCAAGTGTCTCCTCCAGGCCCTGAGGAGATCAGATAAAAATCCCTCATTGAAACCGGACGTTTGAGTAAAGTTCTAAAGAAGGTAAGGAGTAAGCCACAGGGCATCCAGGAGAAGAATGTTCCTGACTGGGAGGAGAGAAGATGCAAAGACCCTGAATGGAAATAAAAGCAAAAATAAACAAATGGGATCTAATTAAAATTAAAAGCTTCTGCACAACAAAGGAAACTATAAGCAAGGTGAAAAGACAGCCTTCTGAATGGGAGAAAATAATAACAAATGAAACAACAGACAAACAACTAATCTCAAAAATATACAAGCAGCTTATGCAGCTCAACTCCAGAAAAATAAATGACCCAATCAAAAAATGGGCCAAAGAACTAAATAGACACTTCTCCAAAGAAGACATACGAATGGCTAACAAACACATGAAAAGATGCTCAACATTGAGTAAAGTTCTAAAGAAGGTAAGGAGTAAGCCACAGGGCATCCAGGAGAAGAATGTTCCTGACTGGGAGGAGAGAAGATGCAAAGACCCTGATTAAGGAGCAGGCCTGGGGGCCCTATTCTGGCATCTAGCTGGCCACTGTAAGGATTTTTGACGTTTGCTCTGAGTGAGATGGGAAGTCATTAGAAAGTTTTAATAAAAGAAGTGACTGTTTTAAACACTTCACTTGCCATTGATAAAACCGTATGGAGGTAAGATTGGAAGCAGGATGATTTAGGAGGCCTTAGACATAACCCAGGCAAGAAATGATGGTGGCTTAGACTAGGCTGGGAAGAGTGGAGATTATGAAAAGTGGTTGAATTCTGAGAATATTTGAAAGGAAATAGGCCAATGAAAGTTGCTGATATGTAGGATATGGAGTATAAATACAATGGATTGTCCTTAATTTATTCCTTTACACCTTCTCGGAGCAAACTCATATGCTTTATCATTTTTTTTGGAAAGCCCAAGTTTACCTTATCTATAATTTTCTTGATTTTTATATCCTTTGATCATATTTCCCACTGAGGTACTCACCTTTCTAGAGGGAAGACTTTGAACATTGCTCATACAGTAACATTCTGTCTTCAGTCATTCTGTCAGCCCTCCACTTGACCTCTCCAAGTTCATTATGGCAGTGTTCAAGGTGAGCTAGGCAATGGCAAACCACTCCTGTACTCTTGCCTGGAAAATCCCATGGAAGGAGGAGCCTGCTAGGCTGCAGTCCATGGGGTCGTGAAGAGTCAGACACGACTGAGCAACTTCACTTTTACTTTTTACTTTCATGCATTGGAGAAGGAAATGGCAACCCTCTCCAGTATTCTTGCCTGGAGAATCCCAGGAACGAGGGAGCCTGGTGGGCTGTCATCTCTGGGGTCGCACAGAGTCGGACACAACTGATGCGACTTAGCAGCAGCAGCAATACAAATCCATATTACATCCTCCTAGAGAAAGAAACCAGATTACGATTTCACTTCCTAGTCCATGTACCCTCCTCTCTACGAAGCATAAGCAATGTATCTAAACATAATATTAATCAGTCAGCCACAGTACAGAATATGCTTTATTTACTCAATGGATTGGATGGACGCTTCTGTCAATCAGAATTCCTTAAGTAATTCAAAAACAGTAATTTAAAATATTATTTTAAAAGCCCTATTCGTGCAGGAAATGGTTTGAGTGTATTATACTTATTTTCTCATTTCTTACTTTCAATAGCTATTCTTTGAAGTAGGCACTAATGAGGAAACTGGGTTTGAGAGAGATTAGGTGTCTTGCCTAAGGTCATTACTGCTAGTGAGTTTTAGCTCTGGGGTCTACAATTAATTCTATCTACATATATATATATAGACACACATATACACAGATATGATACTACTACTCTCTATCTATCTATATATCTGCCCTCATGTTTGGCACCTTTGGTTTGACAGCTAATTTTATATGTCATCCTAGAGGGTGTTTTTAGATGAGATTAACATTTGAATCAGTGAACTTGGGGTAAAGCAGATTGCCCTTCATAATGTGAATGGCAATCATCTAGTCAATTAAAGGCCTGAATAGAACAAAGGGACTGGCCTCACTGAGCAACAGGGAATTCTCCAGCAGACTGCCTTTGGACTTACTGGAACATCTGCTCTCTAGGCCTATGCCTGCTGGCCTTTGGACAGTTGAATGCATCATTGACTTTCCTAGGTTTCCAGCCTAAGGGCCCACACTGTAGACTTTGAATGTGTCACCCTCTATAACCACATGAATCTATATACATAGAGAGATAAGGAATTGGATCATGTAATTATGGAGACTGATACATGCATATACTCTACTGGTTTTATTTCTCTGGAAAACCCTGACTAATACATTTGGAGTTATTTTCTAACTTTTATTGGCTGAGAGTTATCTTCTGAAGTGCAGTCATCACCAGAAGTTGAGTTTTGGTTTATTGAAGTATAAAAATTGCATCAGGGGCATGCTGAGATGTAAGATTTCTGCCCCCATAAGAGCAATATCTGCCTTGTCTCTCATCTTTGTCCTTTTGCTAACTTGGGTGTAAATGATCAAGATCTCCAACTAAGTGTGACACTATTTCATTTTTCCCTAATGGTGACCACTATGCACATTAGAAGTATGTTAATTAAAAGCAACCATTTCCTTTCATTCTCCTTTTTTTGCTGAATGACCTATTAGGGGTTTCCAAAAAGGAAACATTAAGTAGATAGAACACTTTTCAAGATCTATTATTTTTTTCGAAGACTAATAAAAGTGTGGCTTTTTCAGAATTCTGAAAGTGTTATATAATGTTCCAGCTAGCAAACTCAAGCCATGGTTTCTAATTACTATTGTATATAAAACTGAAAGATTTCCTTTTAGAAAGCTATTAGATAAAAAGCAAACAATACAAAACAGAACCCTACTCCTTCAGGAGATATAAGCCTTTCTACTGACAGGCTTATAGTTAAAGTTTCCAGGATATTGTCACGTCCTATCTATCACTTAAAAAAAGTTACAAGTCTACATTTTTAAGGCAGATGAATTTCAAAGGTGAACAGCCCTGGATATTCTTAACAGAGATCAGTGAGTATTGGAGTAAGAGAAATTAGTTGAGAAAGTAGGAGAAAATGCTAATATTTTATGCTATTTTAAAAAAGATTCTGTCATATTTAACAACTGTACAAGGAGAAAGAAGGCATTTTTCTTAAATCCAAGTTAACTTGTTTAAAAACATAAGTTAAGTTGATTAAATAGCATCATGTCTATGAATAAATTAAATATCAACTATTAAGTGGAAAATGAATAAATCATAATTTATTATATCAAACAAGCAAAACCTACATCATAGCCTTGAGATTAAGTCAAAGTGTCAGAAGAGAATGGTATTATCAACCTACTGGTTAGAATTTAATTTCGTAATGCTAAGACACAGATTAAGTATAAAGTGGATGGAAAAGGGCTTTGAACCTAACCTAGCCATGAATTTCATCCTTACTGTTTTGATAAATCATACTGGCATGTATTCTCTAGCCTTCTTTTCTATCTTTATGACAGGATATCAAACGTCAGCTCAGTGCTCTGTATTCTCAAAATATTTTGGTTGATAATTCCTTTATTCTACCAAAGTTATTGTTATTGAAACCAATTATCTCTAGGTACAACTCACTTAATTGAAAAATACTTGAATCATTTGCCTTTTAATTACTGTAAGATTTCTGGCCTTGGAAATCACACAGAGTAACATGAGCCAGAGCTTGTAAACAAACCATTTGAGTTTGATTTTTTGCTCCACAACTTTTCCATCACTTCCACTTGTTTAACCCTTGTTCATTTGACCTGTCTGAACCTTTCTCCCCATTTTACACCTATGGGCTGCTGGAAGAATTAAATAATTTATGTCAAGATGTTTGTGCTGTGCTGTGCTTGGTTGCTCAGTCCTGTCCAACTCTTTGCGACCCCATGAAATGCACCATGTCATGATTCCTGTTCTTCACTATCTCTGGGAGTTTGCTCAAACTCAGGTCCATTGAGTTGGTGATGCCATCTAACCATCTCATCCTCTGTCACTCCCTTCTCCTGCTACTTTCAATTTTTCCCAGCATCAGGATCTTTTTCAGTGAGTCAGCTCTTCACACCAGGTGGCTAAAGTATTGGAGCTTAAGCTTCAGTCCATCCAATGAATATTGGAAGGATTACTGCTTTGATCTCCTTGCTGTCCAAGTGACTCTCAATAGTCTTCTCCAGCACCACAATTTGAAAGCATCAGTTCTTCGGTGCTCAGCCTTCTTTACTGTCCAACTCTCACATCTGTACATGACTACTGGAAAACCATATTTGGACCTGTGTCAGCAAAGTGATGTCTCTGTTTTTTAATATGCTGTCTAGGATTGTCATAGCTTTTCTTCAAAGGGGCAAATATCTTTTAATTTCATGGCTGCAGTCACCATCTGAAGTGATTTTTGAGCCCAAGAAAATAAAGTCTATTAGGGTTCTGTTGTTTCCTCATCTATTTGCCATGATCTTAGTTTTTCTTTTTCTTTTTAATTAATTTTTAATTGAAGGATAATTGCTTTACAGAATTTTGTTGTTTTCTGTCAAACCTCAACATGAATCAGCCATAGGTATACACATATCCCCTCCCTTTTGAACCTCCCTCCCATCTCCCTCCCTATCCTACCCCTCTAGGTTGATACAAAGCCTCTGTTTGAGTTTCCTGAGCCATACAGCAAATTCCCCTTGGCTATCTATTTTATATATGGTATTGTAAGTTTCCATTCTTTCCATACATCTCACCCTCTCCTCCCCTCTTGGCATGTCCATAAGTCTATTCTGTTTCTCCATTGCTGTCCTATAAATAAATTTTTCAGTACCATTTTTCTAGATTCTGTATAAGTGCATTAGAATATGCTTTTATCTTTCTCTTTCTGACTCACTTTACTCAGTATAATAGGTTCTAGGTTCATCCACTTCATTAGACTACTAAAATGCATTCCTTTTTATGGCTTAGTAATATTCCATTCTGTATATGTACCACGATTTATTTATCCATTCATTTGTCAATAGACATCTAGCTTGCTTCCATTTTCTAGATATTGTAAATAGTGTTGCAATGAACAATGGGATACATGTATCTTTTTCAGTTTTGGCTTCCTCACTGTATTTGTCTAGGAGTGGGATTGATAAGTCATATGATGGCTTTATTCCTAGTTTTATAAGAAAAAAAAAAAAGAGTACTGAGAAGCTGTCCAGTTTATAACTAACCTTAGTTTAAACTAAGTTAACTAAAAGTTAGTTTACAACTAATCTTAGATGTGACATACCATCACTTCTGACACCTGCTATTGGTCACACAGACTAATTGTGGCACCATGCAGGAGGGGACTTTACAAGGGTGGGAATACCCGGCAGGGGCGTCATTGAGTGCCATCCTGGAGGCTGGTGACCATTTTGCCCATCTTCCCAAAGTAAGACAGAAAGCACAGACCTGCAAATAATAAGGTAATATCCTGCAGAAAAGTCTGAGAAAGTAATTTTAAAATTAATTTATTTTAATTGGAGGCAAATTACAATATTGTGTTGGGTTTTGTCATACATTGACATGAATCAGCCACCGGTTTCTGAGGGGTTGTTAACAAACATTTAACTCACTCAAAGCAGTGGGTGGCCCTATGGATACAGGCAGAAGTAAACCTAGAGTTTACAGGGACTTATTGGCAGAAAAGAAAAATCAAGCCATGTGGTCCTGGGAGAAAAGAAGAGGAAGAGGCCAAGAAAGAGAGCTGGAATCAGGACTCCAGGACAAAGTGGACAATCTTCTAGTCCAGATAGAGGNATTATACAGAGTGAAGTAAGCCAGAAAGAAAAACACCAATACAGTATACTTACACATATATATGGAATTTAGAAGGAGGGTAATGATAAACCTGTACACAAGACAGCAAAAGAGACACAGATGTATAGAATGGCCTTTTGGACTCTGTGGGAGAGGGAGAGGGTGGGATGGGTTGGCAGAGTGGCAGTGTAACATGTGTGATATCGTAAGTGAAACGAATCGCCAGTCCAGGTTTGATAAGGATGCAGGATGCTTGGGACGGATGCATGGGGATAATCCAGAGAGAAGGTGTGGGGCGGGAGGGGGGAGGTGTGGGGCGGGATTGGGAGTTCATGTACACTCATGGCTGATTCATGTTGATGTGTAGCAAAATGAATACAGTATTGTAAAGCAAAACAAACTAAAAAATAAAAATTAATTAAAGAAAAAAAATAAAGATACTGCAATTTTATGAGGCTATTCTTTGAGGAAAAAAAATAATAAAGTGATTGCTGGGAGTTGAGAGTGTAAAGTAGGTAAGAAAAATCAATACTATCACAGGAATGAGAAAGTATCAGTGGTATGAACAAAGCTGTCTATCAAGCTAGAAAGAAAATAATAAGTCTTGTGGATTTAGGGAAGAAATATTCTAAGATTACTAGGAAAGAGCCCAAGGAGAAAGATACACAGAGAGAACACTGAAGCAAGTTTCTTGTAGCCTTATACCTAAGAAATAGTCCAAGATACTCTCATAAGATGTATGTTCCCTGTGAATTGCTATTATGTACGTATGTATGTATGAATATTTACGGTCTTCTCTGGTGGCTCAGTGGTAAAGAATCTGCCTGTAATGCAGGAGATGTGAGTTCGATCCCTAGGTCAGGAAGATCCCCTGGAGGAGGAAATGGCAACCCATTCCAGTATTCTTGCCTGGGAAATCCCATGAACTGAGGAGGCTGGTATCCTACAGTCCATGAGGTCACAAAGAGTTGGACACAACTGAATGGCTAAACCACCACAAATATGTAAATATTCATGCATATTATATATGTATACCTATTCCAACATACATATATATGTATATGCATACCATATACACATAGAGAGAGAAATGGAGTGAATGATTTTAAGTTTATTTAAGGAGGATAAAAACAAGATGCAATTAGGAGACATGTCATAGTCAATAGTTTTAAGCTACAGAGGTTGCTGTTAAAAACCTATGAATGAAAAAAAAAATAAAAAAACTATGAATGGTAAAAAGAAAGAGCAACAGATACATGCACCTGCCTGTATCCAATGCTTATATCATGAAGATATTTTTAGGGGACAATAAAATGTGATTATTTTGTGAATTAATTCTAGAAGAGGTCAAAGCTTTCTCTTATTTAGACATAAAGTCTATGGTTTAAGATTGTGCATTATAATGGATGCTTATCTTATCAGAGGCTCTGGCAAGACAGTCAACAAATTTCACAATTGTAAAATAAAAGAAATAAGGAAACAAATGAATTTAACCAAGTCCAAAGAATAAAATCAACAAACCAACCAACAAATAGAAAAAACAAACCAAACCAAATAAACAAATGGTATTGGGATTACTAAAATGTTTATGGTACACAGAGACTTTGTCCATAAATTAGAATTACTTAGGATTAAGAGCCATTTTTTTAACTAAAAGGAATAAAGGAAATTGACAGAGACATAAAATTTTTCACTAGAAATTTGAACCACAATTATCAAAACATTTTGTTTGCATAACTCTTTGATTGGGAAAGGGCGTGAGGAATTATGATTGAAGAATAAAATTATATTTTTAACTAAGGACCTTTTTCATAGCAGTCTATTCACTTTTTTTTTTTTAACCTCTAAGGATCTGTGATAATTCAGAACATATTTATACTTGACTTTGGAATGTACTAAGATTTTAACTCAATTTAGTTGACATTTAAAATAAAGAAAATATTACTCTTAAATTATTTATTAAATTTAAATGTATTATATTTCATTAAAAGAGATCAATGTTTAAAAAACAGCTACTTTCACAGATGTCTTTAAGTTTATTGTCGAAATCTGAGCTTCTTAGGAGTAAGAGACCAGAGTATTTAGGCTTGTTGCCATCGTGTTATGTCTGGCAGATTGTAATGACTCCATCAGTTTTATAATTAGGTAATTTTCATCCTACTGTTCTATTTCAGTCAAAAAAATATCAGCCCACAAAGTTCCCTTTCTATGAGTGATCTTCTCTACCAACCAAAGTTAGTTTCTGATTTTATTATTACAGATTTCTTATTTGTGAGATTATCTTGAATTTTATATAAAATTTCCTATAGGTGAAGCTGAGGAAACTACTGGGACCCAATTCTATGCTATTGTTAAAAATGAGTAATTATCTTGTCTTAACTTATGAGTCCTTGCTCTATCCTTGATAGAAAATGTTTCAGAAAATAGCAGAAGTCACTTAGTTCCACTTCTCTCACACGCACTTTTAAGAGCCGACACCGGGAACTCAGGGGAAAAAGAGGGAGACTGAGATGGTTTTGAGCTCTTTATAATTGTTGAATCTCTCTGTGTGTGAGAGAGAATATAAATGATAGAGAATGAGAAACTGAGATTCACAAAATTATGAAAATAGAACTACATTGCTAATTACATTGCTAAAGAGAATTTATTTTTATAAAAATAAAAGACTGACACACAAAATTTAAAATTAGAAAATTGTTACAGTGGCCTATTTATAACATGCCAATAAATTAACTTTCATAAATAAAAGAGAGTAGAGAAGAGCCTATGCTCTCAAAAGAAGTGAGAAATATGTCAGCATCAGAGTTCTCCAGGAAAGCAGAAAATAAATAAATAAGTGTGTGTGTGTGTGTGTGTGTGTGTGTGTGTGTAGGTGTAAAGGAACTGGGAATGGCTCAACTGTTTCTGGGGACTGGCAAGCCCAAAATCTGTAGAATCAACCAACAGGCTAAGAAGCTATCAAGGAATCTGCCGTTTTGAGAAAAAAGTTTTCCTCTCCAGGAGAGCTTAGATTTACTCTTAATACCATTAGATGATTTCAAGTAGCCCATCTAAATTATTGAGTATATTACTTTACCTTAAATAACTGATTATAGTAATTAATCACATCCATGAAGCTGAAGCTCCAATACATTGGCCACCTAATGTGAAAAAGCCAACTCATTGGAAAATACTCTGATGCTGGGAAAGATTGATGATAAAAGGAGAAGGGGGTGGCAGAGGATGAGATGGTTAGATAGTATCACTGACTCAATGGATATGAATTGAACAAACTCCAGGAGATAGTGAAGGACAGTGGAGACTGGCATACTGCAGTGTATGGCGTTGCAAAGAGTAAAACATGACTTAGCAACTGAACAAAAACAAGATGTAAGGTACCTTCACAGCAAAACTTATATTAGTGTTTGATTAAATTTCTGAGTATTATAGACTTGGGCTTTACAGGTGGCTTGGTGGTAAAAAAAAATCCACTTGCGAAGCAGAAGATGAGGGTTCCATCCCCAGGTCAGGAAGATCCCCTGGAGAAGAAAATGGCAATCTACTTCAGTACTATTGCCTGGGAAAACCCATGGACAGAGGATCCTGGCAAGCTACAGGTGATCATGGGGTTGCAAATGAGTTGAAACTGACTTAGCAACTAAACAACTATAGCCTCATCAAGCTGACAAGTAAACTAATCAACATGATATCCAAGGAGTCTCATATTTTAAGATCCTTCCAGCCTAGACTAGTAAATGTATTATCTGAAATTTAATGACACAATACTATGTGTTTAACATATTGCACATTTCTGTGTTGTACTAGAAAATGGTGAAAGAAAATATGCTATTAGCCTACCAGGTTCCTCCCACCATGGGATTCTCCAGGCAAGAGTACTAGAGTGGGTTGCCATTTCCTTCTCCAGGGGATCTTCCTGACCCGGGGATTGAACCCGGGTCTCCCGTATTCCAGGCAGACGCTTTAACCTCTGAGCCACCAGGGAAGCCCTTTATAAATTATAGTCTGATGATTTTGTCCTGTTATCAGCATAATATTCCTTCCACTTTCTGTATATTGTCTGATATAAATGAAAACACTCCAGCTATCCTTGCTTAGCATTTGCATGAAGCATCTAGTTTCACATTTTAATGTATGTCTTCGGAACCAGAGATCAAATTGCCAACATCCGATGGATCATGGAAAAAGCAACAGAGTTCCAGAAAAACATCTATTTCTGCTTTATTGACTATGCCAAAGCCTTTGACTGTGTGGATCACAATAAACTGTGGAAAATTCTGAAAGAGATGGGAATACCAGACCACCTGATCTGCCTCTTGAGAAACCTGTATGAAGGTCAGGAAGCAACAGTTAGAACTGCACATGGAACAACAGACTGGTTCCAAATAGGAAAAGGAGTACGTCAAGGCTGTATATTGTCACCCTGCTTATTTAACTTATATGCAGAGTACATCATGAGAAACACTGGACTGGAAAAAACACAAGCTGGAATCAAGATTGTTGGGAGAAATATCAATAACCTCAGATATGCAGATGACACCACCCTTATGGCAGAAAGTGAAGAGGAGCTAAAAAGCCTCTTGTTGAAAGTGAAAGAGGAGAGTGAAAAAGTTGGCTTAAAGCTCAACATTCAGAGAACAAAGATCATGGCATCTGGTCCCATCACTTCATGGGAAATAGACAGGGAAACAGTAGAAACAGTGTCAGACTTTATTTTGGGGGGCTCCAAAATCACTACAGATGGTGACTGCAGCCATGAAATTAAAAGACACTTACTCCTTGGAAGAAAAGTTATGACCAACCTAGATAGTATATTCAAAAGCAGAGACATTACTTTGCCGACTAAGGTCAGTCTAGTCAAGGCTATGGTTTTTCCTGTGGTCATTACCTCAGATATGCAGATGACACCACCCTTATGGCAGAAAGTGAAGAGGAGCTAAAAAGCCTCTTGTTGAAAGTGAAAGAGGAGAGTGAAAAAGTTGGCTTAAAGCTCAACATTCAGAGAACAAAGATCATGGCATCTGGTCCCATCACTTCATGGGAAATAGACAGGGAAACAGTAGAAACAGTGTCAGACTTTATTTTGGGGGGCTCCAAAATCACTACAGATGGTGACTGCAGCCATGAAATTAAAAGACACTTACTCCTTGGAAGAAAAGTTATGACCAACCTAGATAGTATATTCAAAAGCAGAGACATTACTTTGCCGACTAAGGTCAGTCTAGTCAAGGCTATGGTTTTTCCTGTGGTCATGTATGGATGTGAGAGTTGGACTGTGAAGAAGGCTGAGCGCAGAAGAATGGATGCTTTTGAACTGTGGTGTTGGAGAAGACTCTTGAGAGTCCCTTGGACTGCAAGGAGATCCAACCCGTCCATTCTGAAGGAGATCAACCCTGGGATTTCTTTGGAAGGAATGATGCTAAAACTGAAGCTCCAGTACTTTGGCCACCTCATGCAAAGAGCTGACTCATTGGAAAAGACCCTGATGCTGGGAGGGATTGGGGGCAGGAGGAGAAGGGGATGACCGAGGATGAGATGGCTGGATGGCATCACGGACTCAATGGACGTGAGTCTGAGTGAACTCCGGGAGTTGGTGATGGACAGGGAGGCCTGGCGTGCTGTGATTCATGGGGTTGCAAAGAGTCAGACAAGACTGAGCGACTGCACTGAACTGAACTTAACTCAATATTTAAAATGGTTTCCTGTAGACAAGTCTATGGTTGGATCTCACATTGTATCCAATCTGGCAAATGTCTGCTTTTAAACTTATTGGAATTATCGGTATGTTTGAGTTTAACTCTGCCATCTCACATTTTTTTCTATGTGTGCCATCTATAGTTTAGTAATTTTTACCTTTTTTCTGTCTTTCTTGGATTAATGTAATGTTTTATAGCTCCTTTTTTTTTTTTCTTTATTATTGACTTAGCAGGGAAGGAGAACAGAATTCACCACCTGGAATATCCCCTTTGGCTTAAAATTATCTCTTGATGGTTATTTTTTAAAAAACAGCAGACACAAAAGAAGCTTTGAAAACCTAGAAGTTGCACTTTTGTAAAAGACATTAACCTATTCAAGGGAAGTCTCTGTTTGTAAAGGCATCTTCCAGTATGTGTCAAAAAAAAAATATTGACTAAATCTCTAGAAACTCTCATTAATGGACAAGTTTGTTGTTGCTGTTGTTTAGTCCCTTAGGAATTTCTGACTCTTTTGTGACCCCACGAAGTTCAGCCCACCAAGCTCCTCTGTCCATGGGATTCTCCTGGCAAGATGTGGGTTGTCATTTTCTTCTTCAGGAGATCTTCTTGACCCAGAGGTGGAACCTCCATCTCCTGCATTTGCAGGAGGATTCTTTACCCCTGAATCACCAGGAAAGCTGGTAATGGAAGGGCAGAGACTTAAATCTGTAAATCTGCACAACAAAACTCTCTTTTACTGTGCTTTGCCTGAAATCTCCATAATTGGCTCCCAAATTCCCAACATCTTTTTCTCTGTCTTTCACTGAAGATTGTATCTAAGATGATAGCTTGGTCCATTTTAGAAATTTACTCAGTTTTCCTGGGTCTCTCTTGGAGAGGAGGTATGCTTGCTATAATCTGTTTTTCTCCTTTTACTCTGTCTTTTATCACAGAGAGAGCTCAGTCAAAAATCTAGAAAAGTAGAGAGAAATTCTTTTATCTCCTCTACATCAGTTAAGTGGGGTTTATTTTGTTGCTGTATTTTTAAAGGTTTCCAGATTGAGTAAGTGTCATTGATTCAAGAATCCATCAACAAAAAATGGAGAGACCTTTTTTCTTTAGAGAAAGAATAATCTTTATAATAAATTGCTAGGGCAATACTAGAAAAGCCATGTAAAACGGAACAATTAAGTTATGATGTATTATAAATATTAAAGTTAAAATAACAGTGCTTTAACATAAGAATGTGTGAGTGTTTTCATAATTTGAGGATAGGCAAAGCATTCTAAAAAATTGCAACAAAAGAGTATTAAAACTTTTAAAAGTTAAAACTTGGACTTCATTAAATTAGGAACTATTCATTAAGTGATAATATTGAGAAAATTAAAAGGAAAGTCACAGACTAAAAACCAAAGTCAAAACTAAATAAGATACTAGTATACTCTATCAGAATATCTACAATTAAGGTCTGATGGTAATTGACATTAGCCAGAATATTGAACAAACAGAAATTTTTACATTTCTTGGGAATGTAAGTTGGCACAGGCATTTTGGACAACATTTTGGCAGTGTCTCCTGAAGTTAAACATATTTATGGTCTAGGAACCAGAAATTCTTCAAACAAGATAGATGAGTGTTGAAATCTACCAAAAGATACAGATAAAATTGTTCACAGCAGCATTGTTTAACAGCCAGAAACTGGGAGCAACTCAAAATATCCATCAACAAGTGAGTATATTATGGTAAAGTTGTACAGTATAATATGATATAGCAAGAGAAAGACAAACCACAACAACTCATAACAATATAAATAAATTGCATAAATACAATGTTGAAAAAAATAGGAAAAGGTTAGAGGCACAACTAACCTATGGTGCTAGGTATCAGAATATTGGTTATATTTAGAGTGATGTGGGCTCCAGAGCATCATGAAGGAGTTTACTGGGGTATTTGAAATTATTTGTATTTTCTCCTGGATGGTGAATAAACAGGGAGGGGTACACATAGTAAAATTCTGGCAAGTTATATAAGCTTCATTCTGTGTCCTTTATTCTGTAACTTAAATCTCAATTGGAAAAAAAAAAATACAGCAAGCACATACCTACACAGTCCTCACATTTTCAAGAGAAATGTAAACTAAAATGCTGCTGCTGCTAAGTCACTTCAGTCGTGTCAGACTCTGTGCGACCCCATAGAGGGCAGCCCACCAGGCTCCCCATCCCTGGGATTCTCTAGGTAAGAGCACTGAAGTGGGTTGCCATTTCCTTCTCCAATGCATGAAAGTGAAAAGTAAAAGTGAAGTGACTCAGTCGTATCCAACTCTTCGCACAACCAAGGACTGTAGTCTACCGGGCTCCTCTGTCCATGGGATTTTCCAAGCAAGAGTTCTAGAGTTGCCATTTCCTTCTCTGTAAACTAAAATGCCTATAAGCAAATACTTAGTTAAATAATTCTTATGGAATTAAAAAAAAA
Source organism: Aepyceros melampus (assembly GCA_006408695.1). Lineage (NCBI taxonomy): Eukaryota > Metazoa > Chordata > Mammalia > Artiodactyla > Bovidae > Aepyceros > Aepyceros melampus. The sequence goes on from SJXQ01009888.1 coordinate 350,049, forward strand.
ATTAGAGCCATGAAAATATCACATTTTTGAGATCAACTAAACAGCCTCTTGATGAAAGTGAAAGAGGAGAGTGAAAAAGTTGGCTTAAAGCTCAACATTCAGAAAACGGAGATCGTGGCATCCGGTCCCATCACTACATGGGAAATAGATGAGGAAACAGTGGAAACAGTGTCAGACTTTATCTTTTTGGGCTCCAAAATCACTGCAGATGGTGGCTGCAGCCATGAAATTAAAAGACGCTTACTCCTTGGAAGAAAAGTTATGACCAACCTAGATAGTATATTCAAAAGCAGAGACATTACTTTGCCAACAAAGGTCCGTCTAGTCAAGGCTATGATTTTTCCTGTGGTCATGTATGGATGTGAGAGTTGGACTGTGAAGGAAGCTGAGCACTGAAGAAGTGATGCTTTTGAACTGTGGTGTTGGAGAAGACTCTTGAGAGTCCCTTGGACTGCAAGGAGATCCAACCAGTCCATCCTGAAGGAGATCAGCCCTGGGATTTCTTTGGAAGGAATGATGCTAAAGCTGAAACTCCAGTACTTTGGCCACCTCATGCGAAAAGTTGACTCATTGGGAAAAACCCTGATGCTGGAAGGGATTGGGGGCAGGAGGAGAAGAGGACAACAGAGGATGAGATGGCTGGATGGCATCACTGACTCGATGGACGTGAGTCTGAGTGAACTCCGGGAGTTGGTGATGGACAGGGAGGCCTGACATGCTGCGATTCATGTCCACAAAGAGTCGGACACGACTGAGTGACTGAACTGAACTGAACTGAATACCATTTGATGAAAATAAGCCAAAAGAATTTGGAAACAATATCTTTTATTTAAACTCTGAATACATTTAGTTACCCGCTACTTTCTCCTAACTGTCCTTTTAAAAGTTCTGTAAAATAAAACTACATTAACTGATAAGGACAAGATATATAGGAGAGGATACAACAGAGAACAAGTGATAGCAACAAAGTTTAGAAACTGGAAAGAAGATAAATGAGTGTTCAGTGATTTGGCAGAGCAGGGTAAACTCATTTTGGTTTATGTGTGTATATAATCAGGTCCTGCAAAGACTCATGAATTTAAGGTACCACATACACCTGAAGCAAAATGCTCTGGTGTCAGACAACAAGTGACTCTGTTGAAAGTTTATCTATGCAGCAGCTAGACTTTGGAATCTCCAGTCATAGTCTGAAATGCCTGATATCCTCACCTCTCTTGCAGAAACATGGAAAGCTGAAAGTTAGAGGAATTGGATCAGACATTGTGTGAACTCCAAGATAGCAGGCACATTGAATGTGTTTTATATATTCAGCTGAAAGCAAGAAGATTAATTAAAATTCTAAAACTCTTCTCACTAAACCACCAGTATTGGCATCCAGCCTTATATAACCCAGGTGGGAGATAAGTTTACTTTCTGGGGAAATTGAACATCTCTGTGGTAGATAGAATAATTGCCTCCCCCCAGATTTTCTGGCCCAAATCCCTAGAACCTGAGAACATATTACCTTAAGTGTGAAAATGGACTTGGTGGATTAAATTAAGGTATGGGCCTTTAAAAATAGGAGTAGGGAGAGATATTATAATGGATGGGCACAGTCTAATCATATGAGTCTTTAAAAGCACAGAACTTTCTTGGTGGGGGCAAGAAAGATGAGACAAAAGTTGAAATGAGAATTTTAAAAATTAAACCATGTAATCCAATATTCCATGTAATTGGATTAATCCATGTGATCGGATTACATGCTTTAATTTAATTTTTAAATATCTTACTGATTTCACTTCTTATTTCATCTAAGCTTCTTCCTGTAATGCAGGAGACCTGGGTTCGATCACTGAGTCTGGAAGATCCCCTGGAGAAAGAAATGGCAACCCACTCTAGTACTCTTGCCCAGAAAATTCCATGCATGGAGGAGCCTGGTAGGCTCTGGTCCATGGGGTTGCAAAGAGTCAGACATGACTGAATAACTTCACTGGTTCAATGATTCATATCACTTGCCCTAGCCCAGAAAGTTCTGTACTTTTAAGGACTCATGTAATTAGACCAAGCCATCAATTATATATCTAGCCAAGGCACAATATTTGACCTGCCTCTTGAGAAACCTGTATGAAGTTCAGGAAGCAACAGTTAGAACTGGACATGGAACAACACACTGGTTCCAAATAGGAAAAGGAGAATATCAAGGCTGTATATTGTCACCCTGCTTATTTAACTTATATGCAGAGTACATCATGAGAAATGCTGGGTTCAAAGAAGCACAAGCTGGAATCAAGATTGCTGGGAGAAATACCAATAACCTCAGATATACAGATGATACCACCCTTATGACAGAAAGCAAGGAAGAACTAAAGAGCCTCTTAATGAAAGTGAAATAGGAGAGTGAAAAAGTTGGTTTAAGGCTCAACATTTGGAAAACTAAGATCATGGCCTCCTGTCCCATTATTTCATGGCAAATAGGTGGTGAAACAGTGGAAACAGTGGCTGACTTTATTTTTCTGGGCTCGAAAATCACTGCAGATAGTGATTGCAGCCATGAAATTAAAATACACTTACTCCTTGGAAGGAAAATTATGACCAAACAAAACAGCATATTAAAAAGCAGACATTACTTTGTTAACAAAGGTCCGTCTTGTCAAGGCTATGGTTTATCCAGTGGTCATGTATGGATATGAGGGCTGGACTATAAAGAAAGCTGAGCACTGAAGAACTGATGCTTTTGAACTGTGGTGTTGGAGAAGACTCTTGAGAGTCCCTTGGACTGCAAGGAGATCCAACCAGTCCATTCTGAAGGAGATCAGTCCTGGCGTTCATTGGTAGGACTGATGCTGAAGCTAAAACTGCAGTACTTTGACCACCTGATGAGAAGAGCTGACTCACTTGAAAAGACCCTGATGGTGGGAAAGATTGAGGGCAGGAGGAGAAGGGGATGACAGAGGATGAAATGGTTGGATGGTATCACCAACTCAATGGACATGGGTTTGGGTGGACTCTGGGAGTTGGTGATGGACAGGGAGGCCTGGTGTGCTGTGGTTCATGGGGTTGCAAAGAGTGGTTGCAATTCACAATTGAGTGAATTGAGCAAGGCAAGTAACAAAGCTATCATTTTTTTTTTCACTTTACAATATTGTATTGGTTTCATTTTATAGAGTGCTCAGTTACTTCAGTGGTGTTTCACTCTTTGAGACCCTATGGACTGACCCAACCAGTCTTCTCTGTCCATGAGATTCTCCAGGCAAGAATACTAGAATGGGTTGTCACGCCCCCCTCACAGGATTTGAACCTTTGTCTCCTTTATCTCCTGCACTTCAGGCAGATTCTTCACTGCTGAGCCACCAGGGAAGCCTCATCCTTTTATGGGTAGGACCATTATTAAACAGGTTTCATGTGAAACATAGAACTTTGAATCAATTATTTTGTGTTTCTCTCTTCATTATTCAAAGGCAGTCAAACAAAATCAAATATTTGAAGAAATATCTAAATAAAAGTCAGAGTCTAAAACTAAGGAATGCAAATCAAGAGAAATTCAGAAAAGTTTTGAATAGATTGGAACAAAAGACCCACAAGTAATATCTCCATAGTCATGTGAGTTGGCATTTCATCTGGACAACAATACAGAGATACTAGAAAACACAAACATTCAGGTGAAAATAAAGTGGTTGGAATTTTAAAATATTGTAGATATTACAAATAAGAATATATCAGATGATAAAAGATATAAAATATATATAGGAATTAAGAAAAAATAAAAGAATTCAAAAATGGAAGCATAGAAATGATCAGAGTAGATATAAAAACTAATTTTCAGAAGTGAGGAAAGGAATTTATAGATTAAAAGAACTCACTACAAACATCACACAGTCAGTAATAAATAACTTACACAGCATTCTGGAATTTTAGACTTGTGGGGATGAACAAAAATTACAAAAACCCTCCACTGTTGGAAGACTAAAACAGGATATTATGGTAGGCAAAATCCTAAGATTTTGCCCCATGATCTCCATTACATTCATGCTTACCTGATTAATCGCTCAGTTTTGTCCTACTCTTTGTGACTCCATGGACTGTAGCCCACCAGTTTCCTTTGTCCATGGGATTCTCCAGGCAGAATGCTGGAGTGGGTTGCCATTCCTTTCTCCAGGGGATCTTTCCAACCCATGGATCAAACCCAGATCTCCTGCATTTGGGTGGATACTTTACTGTTTGAGCCACCAGGGAAGCACACACTCATGCTTAAATTACATCATGGCAGAAGTACTAAATGTCAAGTCTCAAATCAATCTAAGTTAATAATAAGAGATAGGCCTGCTCAGCTCATTGGAATTCATCCAAAAGGGGATGTGGGCCTTCCTAAATTCAAAGACATTATTCTCTGTTGGTCTGGAAAATGCCATGAGTTCTACAGCCATGAGGAAATGAATTCTACCATCAACTTCAACATGCATCCAAGTGTCCTCATCCCTAGAATGCAGCCAGATCAACATGTTGATTGAATCCCTGTGAGGCCCTGAGCAGAGGACAAGTTAGGCCATGCCTGGACTCCTGACCCAGAATAATAAATATATATATTTTTTTAATTTTTATTTTTACTTTATTTTACTTTACAATACTGTATTGGTTTTGCCATACATTGACATGAATCCATCTCAGGTGTACATGAGTTCCCAATCCTGAACACCCCCCCCTCCACCTCTCACCCCATATCAACTCTCTGGATCATCCCCGTGCACCAGTCCCAAGTATCCTGTATCCTGTATCAAACATAGACTGGTGATTCATTTCTTACATGATAGTATACATGTTTCAGTGCCATTCTCCCAAATCCTCCCACCCTCTCCTTCTCCCTCAGAGTCCAAAAGTCTGTTCTATTCATTGGTGTCTCTTTTGCTGTCTCGCATACAGGGTTATCATTACCATGTTTCTAAATTCCATACATATGTGTTAGTATACTATATTGGTGTTTTTCTTTCTGGCTTACTTCACTCTGTATAATAGGCTCCAGTTTCATCCACCTCATTAGAACTGATTCAAATGTATTATTTTTAATAGCTGAATAATACTCCATCATGTATATATGCCACAGCTTTCTTATCCATTCATCTGCTGATGGACATCTAGGTTGTTTCCATGTCCTGGCTATTATAAACAGTGCTGCAATAAAAATTGGGGTACACGTGTTTTTTAATTTTTATTTTTACTTTATTTTACTTTACAATACTGTATTGGTTTTGCCATACATTGACATGAATCCATCTCAGGTGTACATGAGTTCCCAATCCTGAACACCCCCCCCTCCACCTCTCACCCCATATCAACTCTCTGGATCATCCCCGTGCACCAGTCCCAAGTATCCTGTATCCTGTATCAAACATAGACTGGTGATTCATTTCTTACATGATAGTATACATGTTTCAGTGCCATTCTCCCAAATCCTCCCACCCTCTCCTTCTCCCTCAGAGTCCAAAAGTCTGTTCTATTCATTGGTGTCTCTTTTGCTGTCTCGCATACAGGGTTATCATTACCATGTTTCTAAATTCCATACATATGTGTTAGTATACTATATTGGTGTTTTTCTTTCTGGCTTACTTCACTCTGTATAATAGGCTCCAGTTTCATCCACCTCATTAGAACTGATTCAAATGTATTATTTTTAATAGCTGAATAATACTCCATCATGTATATATGCCACAGCTTTCTTATCCATTCATCTGCTGATGGACATCTAGGTTGTTTCCATGTCCTGGCTATTATAAACAGTGCTGCAATAAAAATTGGGGTACACGTGTCTCTTTCAATTCTGGTTTCCTCAGTGTGTATGCCCAGCAGTGGGATTGCTGTGGTAATACCTAGCTTAAACTCATTCAATCATGAATCAGAATAACATTGGGTATCTTAACATGAACACTTGAAGTTACATTAAAATGGGGGGAAAAGATTTCAATTATTATGTTTATATAGGTATTTCAAGATTTCATGGGTAACAACTGAGATCTCTATAAGGGAATAAAAAGTATAGAGGAATTTTAAGAAGTGAGATGATGTGAGGTTAAATTATACAGAATAATTTGCATAAAAACTCATAGCATACCATAGATAATTCTCCACCCTGTAGTCTAAATATTTAACAGAATGAGGATGCAGTGATGAAACCAGCCGATTAGCAGGTGTGATACTAGGACTGCCCTATTAGTGGGAGATTGACGGCTCGAGATAATTGGAAAACTACTAGATTCAGTGAGAGATTGTGGCTCAGACAGTAAGGAATTTGCCTGCAATGCAGGAGACCTGGGTTAAATCCCTGGCTTGGGAAGATCCCCTGGAAAAGGGAATGGCAACCCACTCCAGTATTCCTGCCTGGAAAATCTCATGGATGGAGGAACCTGGCAGGCTACAGTCAGTGGGTAGCAAAGAGTTGGATATAACTGAGTGACTAACACTTTCACTTTCACTCATTAGATTCAGTGAGAGAAATACAAGCTCAAGAACGAGCACTTCAACTCAAAATCAGGGTTTAGATGTTGTTGATGGCAAGGCATGCTCCTGAGTACTCAGTCTTATCAGATTCTTTTAGACCCTGTGGACTGTAACCAGCCAGGCTCCTCTGACCATGGAATTCTCTAGGCAAGAATACTGGAGTGGATTGCCATTTCCTACTCCAGGGGATCTTCCCGACCCAGGAATCAAACACGCATCTCTTGCCTTTCTTGCATTAGTAGGCAGATTCTTCATCACTGTGACACCTGGGAAGTGCATTGATGGTGAGAGATCTTAGGAAAAGTCATGCATGTCTCTAAGAATGAGTGCTGTGGAAAATTCTAGTGCTTGTAAAATTTTCAATCTCTTATTTTTGTATGAATCTGGGAGGATTAAACTTTCTTGCTTTGACTGTTGACATTAAGGATTGCCCAGTTCTAGCCACTGGATTGTGAGCAAGGGTGAGCTGTATTAGCTGTGGGCTGAAGCAATTTCTGGACAGCTTGAGATCCTCCTGTTTTCTCTTCCCACTGTTCACTGGGGAAGCATGTGCTCCAAAATGTGAAGCTACAGGTGAGTAGGCTTCCATTAGCCCGGAAAATTGAGTTCTGACTTAAAAGACTTTGGACCTAAAATTTTACTGGAAACTTCAGAGCTTTTTATCAGGAAGACATGAATTTGTAGTGTGTTAAGTCATTGGAATTCTGGGCTTTTCATACTATAAGAATTCTAATTTATGTTGATTGTATACTAGGAATGCTAGCAGATTATAGAAAGATTAAGACATTTTTCTCATGATGAGTGTAGAATAAATTTAAACATGAAATTGGTAAGGACATGGTGTGGTAAAATAAATAGGATAAGGCTCTGTCTCCAGGATGGTGAAGGGATGATTAATTCAGGTCCTAAGTGTGACTTTCAAAGTCCAACAAATCCCAACGGGGTCAGAGTGTGCCCCATTCATTACAAGAAAGCAACCACAGAAAGGGGAAAAACTCAAGAGGACTGTAGTAGGCAGAGTAATGACCTTTCCAAAGCATCTGTATCTGAATCCACCAGAATTTGTGACTATGACAGGTTCATAGGAAAGGGGGATAAATGCTGCCAATGCAAGTAGCTTTCTCACTTGCTGATCTTAAAATAGAGATATTACTCTGTTTTTCTTACACTGGACCAGTGTCATCACAAGATCCTTAATACTATGAGATAATCAGAGGAGTAAGTAAGTAGAATGTGATGTGAGCTGAACTCCACTTGCCACTGATTGGTTCAAAAACGGAGGAAGGGGACGACAAGCCAAGAAATGCAGGGAGCCTCTGGAAGCTGAAAAAGACAAGGGAACAGATTCTTCTCCAGAGATACAGCCTGGCTGACATCTTGATTTTAGCCCTTTGATATCCACGTTGGGCTTTTAACTACAAAAATGTAAAATTATACGTCAGTGGGTTTTCTTTAAGCCAGCGGTATTTTTCACAGAGCTAGAACAAATAATTTCACAATTTGTATGGAAATACAAAAAACCTCGAATAGCCAAAGCCATCTTGAGAAAGAAGAATGGAACTGGAGGAATCAACCTGCCTGACTTCAGGCTTTACTACAAAGCCACAGTCATCAAGACAGTATGGTACTGGCACAAAGACAGAAATATAGATCAATGGAATGAAATAGAAAGCACAGAGATAAATCCATGCACCTATGGACACCTTATCTTCGACAAAGGAGGCAAGAATATACAGAATCTCTTTAACAATCTTTTTAACAAGTGGTGCTGGGAAAA